>REGO01000346.1:373329-397211 GCA_010120015.1 Rhombomys opimus | reverse complement strand
AAAAAAAAAAAAACAAAAACAAAACACAAAGCTGGAACCATCTGCTTTTTGGAGGGCAGAAACCATTTTCATACCAGCTGTCTCTAATCCATTAAATGAGCCATGTTCTAAAAGTCACCAAGGACTTCACAAGTCCTGGGCAAACTTAACAAAGCCCATTTGCCACAGGTCACAGAAATTTTACACATTTGTAATTGAAACAAGCAGCAAACAGTGTAAGGTGCTGCCAGACACTGCCCTCCTGCCCTCCTGCCCTCCCCTCAACGCCCACCCATCCTGCCGCCTCTGAGCACAGGGATTTAACAGAGGCTTTGGTCCGGCAGGGAGACAAGTCCCCATCCAGCTGCTCACTGACTCTCCCGTCTCAGCTCTCAGGCGGGTCACCAAACTTCCAAGTGGCTTTTCTTGTTGAAAACGTGGCTCAGGACCCCCTCGAAGGGCTACTGTGAGGGAAACTGAGATCACCCCAGGACAGAGCTGCTGCACACTGAGTTCCTGCTCCCAACCGCCTCTCTGAAATGTGCACATTAAATACACACGATTTGTGTCAAAGCACTCTTTGTTCCGAATTGAAGAGAGGCAGAAAAAAGAAGGGCTTATGGGAGGAGTCAGGCCGGAACACCAGGCTCTGGTCTATTCTGTGCCTCCCTAGCAGAGTCTTGTGTCCCCTAAAAGTGTCCTATGTCCCCTAACAGCATTCCCTGTCCCCTAACAGTGTCTTGTGTCCTGCAGCAGTGTCCCGTGTCCCCTAACAGAGTCCTCAGTGGCCTGTGTCCCACAGCAGTGCCCTGTGCCTGCACTGCCCACTGCCTCCTCACAGTGGGGACCCAGCCATGTCCTCTGAACCTCACTACCGAGGCAAGCGCCTGTCAAGTGTGCTGCACAGCTCTATCCTGTGTCCAGACCACCACACACACACCTACTCCTGTGCCCCCTACATACAATGCGCACACACACACTGCATGCACACACCTACTTCTGATCCCCCACACAATGCACACAGACACACACAATGCACACAGACACACACACACACACTGCACACACACACAGACACAAACATACAATGCACACACACTGCACACACACACATGCAATGCACACACACTGCACACACACACCCACTCCTGTTCTCGGGGTGCCTTTCAATGGTTTTCTCAGGCTCCTCTCTGAGTCACTTATAATGTAGAGGATCCTTCGGGGCTTCTCCGTCCCCCTACTCGTGTCTTGGAGACTGGGTGCACAATGAAGACGCATGAGAGTGCCCCCATGGTCTGGCACAGAGTCCACACATCTGACCTCCAGGGTGGCACGGAGCCCGCCCTTATAGCCTTCAGGGGCGCCTGGCAGACAGAGGTACACAGGAGACAGAAGAAGCCTAACGAAGCCTAACGTGTTCCTCCTGGGCCTCTCCACACCCACAGCAAATTCACAAAGGTTCTAGAAACAACCACAAGGGGAAGAACAACTCTTCCGGGCAATGTCTGCACGACTGTAGACGCCAGCATCCCTGACCCCACACCAAGTGACACTTATACCAAACACACCCAGGAGGGCAGTGCCACTTGGCTGCGAATCCCTGAGCACTAATTCGTACTGCTGAGCATCCCACGGGCCACCCGTATTCTAGCCACCCTTCACGGCTCAGGAACCAAACCCAGCAGAAAAAACCAATCCAGGAGCCCTGTCTCCACCGAGTGAACCACTGAGCCGCAGCTAGTGCTCGGCACCCTTCAGGCAGTTCCAGACCAGCAGGGCCAGGATCCCCAAGCACAGAGAAGTGGAAGGAAAACGACTACAACAAATATTTGATATACTGTAATGTGTAGTCAAATTAAGCCATATGGTCTATGAGAGGCAGATAAGATCGTCAGCTGAGGGCTGGCATGGTGACGAAGACTTGTGGAAAAAACCAAGTTGCGGTAGGTCTCGAGGAAGGTGGAATTTCCTTCACTCAGCCCTTCTGAGTCTCCGTCTCTCCTATAAGAACTGCTCTCCACGGAAAGCTCCTTGTGGGCCCAAGAGCAATTTACAGCCCACCTCCTCAGACCCCGTGCTAAAACGGTTCCTAGTAGAAAGGGTGTGAGAAAATCTCCATGCCCCACAGGAGAGGCAGAGGCACCAGGGCGGGAGCAGGGCTGAACACCAGCCGGAAGGAGTGTTCAGTTCTGGCCTGCAGCTCCTGCCGGGGAAGAGCTGCTGCGCCCTAACTACCTCCTCTGAGCAATGCCTCTCCTCAGCAGCCATCCTCATTCTTTTTCCTCCCTCCCCCCAGAGGCTGGGCCAAACTCCACACAGCCCAGCCCATCCTCACACCCACCCACCTGGCATTCACGCCGCTTTGGGAGTCAAGGCCTGTGGATTCCCCAACCCGCTTCCCTTCCAGGCATTCAGGCCTCCCTAACGCCCCTGTACGCCCCACTCATCCCTACTTGCACACAGCGTGCATGAGAGAGTCCGCTGTTTTCACAGTCTCACTAGTGCTGCGGGGGAGCCCGCTTCCCACAGCGGGGACTGCTAAGTCAAGGCCGGCCCGACTGCCCTCACCTAGGCTCCACCTGACTCCCAGCACAGCGCTCAGAGACAAGGACGGACGCCCACCTGCTACAAAACCACCCGACACCCCCACGCGGGAACCCTCCGGCTAACACACGCGAGGGCTGCCGTCTTGTGCCCGTCCCACACGCAACCCTGTTTCCATAAAACGCTTTTTCCTCCCACAGAAGGCTTCAGAATTAGTTCTGGGCCAGAGTGCAGCTGGCAGCTCTCAGGCCCTCAGTCCCGGCTCACTCTCGCTGACCAAGGACACAGTCCACGCTTAGCCACCGCCTTAAGTCTGCCTGCCTGCTGCTTCGGTTCTGCTGCCTTTTCCTTCTCTTACAGCAACGCCAGCTGGGCTCAGGCCTCTCAATCAACCAACAAACCAACCACTTTTGTCTTGTAGAGACAAGCCAGCTGTGTGACTCATACCTGTAATCCCAGTACTCAGTGGCTTAAGGTGGGAAGGCTAGGGAGCCTGGGTTACACACTGAGTTCTAGGACAGCCAGAACACAAAGAAAGACCGTGACACTCAAATCAGAAAAAAAAAAAAAAAAAAAAAAAAGTGAAAGTTGGCATAGTAGCACAAACCTATCCCAGCCCCTGGGAGGGAGAGGCAGGAAGATTCAAGTTTGAGATCTACCGAAGTTCCAAGGCTAGCCTAAAGTAAATAACCAGACTCTAGACTCAAACAAAAATAAAACAAACACTAGGTTTTGTGGGGGAGGAGAGCTGAGATAGGATCTCATCAGCTCAGGATGGCCTTGAACTCCTGATCTTCCTTCAGCCTCCCAGGTGCTGGGATTATAGGTTTTTGCCTTCATACTGATATTGCAGCTCTCTTTTTACTTAAAAGAAAAAAAAAAATCACATTTCTTGGGTTGGCAGTGGTGGTGCACACCTTTAATGCCAGAACTCAGGAGGCAGAGGCAGGCAGGGCTACACAGAGAAACCTTATCTCAAAAAGCCATAAATAAGTAAAGAAATAAGTTCACATCTCTCTATTTATTATGTATACGTTTGCACAAGTGGAAGTGAGAACAAGTTGAGGAAGTTGGTCCTCTACCCCCACCACATGGGTCTAGGAGACTGACCCTGAGCCCTCAGGTTCGGCCGTAAGTACCTTTACCTGCTAAGCCATTTCATTTCACCAGCCATCTTCTGTTTGTCTGTTTGGTCCCCTACCCTTCCCAGCCCCAGGCAAGGGAAAGCTCTGCTGTTGTAGACCAGGATGGCCCCAACACACAGAGCCGCCTCTGCCTCCCGGGTGTTGGAGTAACTGTGTGCGCCCCCACACCCTCTCACTGCTTTTGCCCTGAGACAGCTAAGTTCCAAGCCGGCTTTAGGCTTACTGTGCAGCCAGGCCGGCCTCCAAGCTGCACTCTGCCTCAGCCTGGACCGACTGTGGACTAGCACAGCTAAGGTCACACACACTCCTGTCGACTTTAAATCACCTCTAGATTACTTTCAGTAGCTGACGTAAAGGCAAACGTTCTATCACAGCTGCCCTGCCATACTGCCCAGGGGCCGTGACAAGAAAACAAAGCAGCTGTGCAGCCACGCTGCAGCTCCAGCACTTGGCAAGCTCAGCACAGAGTCAGCCTGGGCTAGGACATGGCGAGGCCGCAGAACTCAACAGCATGGAAGCTGCTTAGGACTGGGGAGGTGGCTTGGTGGGCAGCGTACTTAATGCCAGGAGCAACAGAGGCAGAGCCTCGGGAGCCGGCAGACCAGCAAGCATGACATATGCAGCAACAAGAGTCTGCTCAAACATGGTGGGGCTCGAGGACCCACACTGTGGGACACACATGTACATGCTCACATGTACAGGCAGAGTTTTTGGAAAAGTCCACTCATGACGTTGCTCACTTTCTGCTTTCAGCAGGGAGGGAACAGGAGGGTGGAGGGGAGACTGAAGGATGAGCGGCATGAGCTGGTCTCCAGTGGGAGCCCAGGGAGTGTGGGGCCCAAACCCGGATTTCAAGAGGACAGCGCCACAGAAAATGAGCATGAGTTCACGACACTCAGAATCAACACGTATGTCCAACTTTGAGAGCTCCGAGATTCTGAGGAGACACCGGCACCCACAGGGCAGCTGCAACCCCAGTTCAAGGAATCCTCTGTCCTCTTCTGGCTACTGGCAGGCACCAAACACATATAGGACACAAGACACACATGCAGGCAAAACACTCATACTCGAAGAACAAAGACAAAAAGATGAGGAGAGCCGAGGAGGACCACTAGTGTCTAGGAGTCTGAGGCCAGCCTGGCAAAGGGGCAGTGCTCGCAGGGTCAGAGCTTGCTGCTCACGGGTCCTGGCAGAGTGCCGACTTCCCACAGGTCTAGAGCCTGATGGCAACAGCACGTGGGCAAAGCCAGCAGCAGCGGATGACGGGGCCTAAAGGCTCTGGAGACAAGGTTCTGTGGGAGCAGGCCTCTGGGGATGCTCTCCAGCCAGACTCGTGTGTGACTGTGTGGACAGGTTACTGCAGTCCTTGCTCACAAACCTACGCCAAACTGCAACCTTGTCAACAGAAGCTGCACACTTCCTGCCATCCTTGCCCTCGGTGTTCTAAGCAGCCCAAACCGTGTGTCTTAGGCAAGGCTGAAGACACTGGATCTTAGAGAGCATTGTGAGTCTAGGGGTGAGGCTGAGACCAGACCAGACTGATGTCCTGCTGACCCTCCTTCCTGTTACGGAGTACAGGTCAGTTACTGACACACTCATGTGCACACATGAACACATGGGTGCACATACACGTTAGAGTGAGTGTGAGTGTGAGTGCAGGCCAGAGGCCGACATCAGGATCTTCTTCCATTGATGGTTCTCCACTCAGATGCTAGGCTAACTGGCCAGTGAACTCCAGCAATCCAGCTGCCTCATCTCGAAGTCCTGCAGTCATAGGCATGGCCGCCCTACCCGGCCTCCACATGGGGGCCAAGGGCCCTCCTCCCTCTACCGGGAGCTTCCCTTTCGGAGCTCCAGAGCTGGCTTAGTAGGTGATGGTACCTGATGTGCACTGAGGAGGCGGGCGCGACCCCAGCTCAGAGGTCAGGAGGAGCTCTGCGTGTCTGGAGACAGCTTTCCACAGACACCAGGGCTCAGGGACAGGCCAGCCGAGGGGGAAGGTGGAGGAAAAGACAGCCACGCCCCAGCTTCCACAGGTATGTGCTTGTGTGCTCACAGGTGCACACACGCATGCATGGACCTCCATTTCCCAAAGAGCTGGTTCTTCACGTGCCCGTAAGGCCCTGGCGGTCTGTCTCGTTCTACAACAGATTGACAGCTACAGCAGGGGGACGGCTGACCACCACCAGGTTCCAGCTGTGGTGTCTGCCACCTCCCTGTTATCACTTTGCCAAAGCAAGGCTGGACATTACTTCAAGTGCCACAGGCTTTCAAATTCCCCTCCTTTGGTCACTGTCTGGGGAAGTCACTAAGGGTCCCCACTGCACGCCCGTCCTCCCAGTCCTCTGTGTCAGCACACAGCAGCAGTCCACACCACTGGGCAGGCGTAGGCCCGCCACCAGCTTCCCCAACAACGCGTGCACTCCAGCAACACAGAGGAGGAGGAAGAATGACACCCTCGGAACACACCGTCATCTCGGAGACACAAAAGAACACAAAAAATCCCAAGAAACCACCTGTGAGCACCAGCACCCAGCCCCACACCCTGGGAGCTGGGCGCCACCTCAGCATGGCGGCCGGGCTCCACAGCCACAGTGCTGCAGCCTGAAGCGGGCAGCTGCCGAAAGAGAAGAGAAACTGACGAGGTGGGCCAACCGAGAGCAGCTGTAAGAGGAAGGAGGTTGGCCTGGGCTGCGCCCTCCCGTGCTCTGTCCTTGGTGAGATGCCGACACCCCACCTCGGAAGACTTCTGGAACACAACAACCAGAGGCCAGCTTTTCCCTAGATAAACGACTTTAGAGTCGAAGCTTCAGAGCACTGCTCTACCACATGGTGAGGTCTGACGCTCACGTGTCCCAGGCTGCCCTTCAACTTTTGCTTTGTTGCTTGAGGCACCCGGCTTGAGGCCGGGTTTTTACCCTGTGCAGCCCTGGAACCATGTAGACCCTGCTGGCCTGTAACGAAAAGAGAGGCCAGCTACCTCCGATAGGGTTAAAGGCGTGTGCTTCAACAACCAGCACACTTATTTGTTTGCTCATTTGTGTGTGTGTGTGTGTGTGTTTGTATGTGGGTATGCCTCTCTGTGTGCATACGTGTGTATGCCTGTGTGTATGTGTGGATATGTGTGTATGCTTGTGTGTGGGTGTGTATGTGGGTGTGTATGCCTCTGTGTGTCTTGCATGCGTGTGTGCCTCTGTGTGTGTGCGTGCATGTGTGTATGCCTCTGTGTGTGTCTGTGTGTGTGTATGTACATACAGATATTTCGGCGTCCATGCGCTCCCTCCTTCCTCCAGGCGGGTCCTGAGGGTCAAGGTGAGGCTGTTCCCAGGCTTTCCCCACCGATCCTGCCCTCTGACCAGGCCTGGCATTTTTCGGCGACTTTTTAGGCAGCCTCACACTAACAGCTTTCGGGTGTTGTTGTTACAGCCACACTGTATCTGAGCTCCACTACATAAAACTCTGCTCCAGGGCCTGAGAACACAAAGGAATAAAAGTCAAAATTCTGGCTTGCAGTGCGCCTTTCTGTTTGCGGCACCGAGGCTCCGAGGCCTCCACCCACACCACACACAATTACTACTGAGTTACACCCGGCCTTCCTCAACATCTTAGTCAAGAATGACAGAAATAAGCCTATGTGAACTAGTACTAAAAACCCTAAAAGAGCTGGGCAGTGATAGCACACACCTGTAATCCCAGCACTCAGGAGGCAGAGGCAGGCTGATCTCTGAGTTCAAGGCCAGCCTGGTCTACAGAGTGAGCCCAGGACAGCCAGGGCTACACAGAGAAACCCTGTCTCCAAAAAACAACAGAAGAATTTTACAAAAACATAAAGCAAGGAAGAGAGTGCTTACAGTCACCCTGGGAGGCTTCTCTAACTTTAATAGGATCACTCTATGCTGGGAACTGAGCTAAATATTTTGAAAAAGTTTTTTTTTTATATGCTTCAGGGTGTCAGATCCCCCTGGAACTGGAGTTACAGACAGTTGTGAGCTGCCATGTGGGTGCTGGGAATTGAACTCAGGCCCTTTGGAAGAGCATCCAGTGCTCTTAACTGCTGAGCCATCATCTCTCCAGCCCCCTAGCTAAACACTCACTGTGTACATTTCACTACATTTCAGTAACTATGTTTGGTGCTCTTGCCATCCCCAGCACACAGGCAAGAAAATGGAGCTTAGAGAAATGAGACTACAGAGGCTGCAGGAAGGGAAGTGAGGATCAGGGACCTGTGTCCTACAGGAGGTGATAAAGCCAAGACTTAAATTCAGGAAAGCAACTCCCCACCCCCATGTGGCACAAGGCACTGAAGGACAAACAGCCCAAGAAGTGGAGGGTGATCACAAGGTAGCGAGTCCTCGCCTCCTTAGAGATGAGTGCAATTCATCCTCCTCTAATGTCAGACTACTCCTCACCGCGAGGTGAAAACAAAGCCTGAAACAAGAGAAGAGACATCTCAAGCTCACTGTGGCTTCTCCACTCTACCCAGCCACCAACGCCAGGCAATGCACACTTGGCCAGTTCTGAAGGCACCATTCTTCTCCAGAAACAGGAAGAGAACAAGGTGTGACTACGCCACAAGCAGTTCTCAGAGCTGTGCTGGCAATCCAGAGAAGCCAGCAGCAAGGAGAGAGCAGCCTTCCCCAGCAGAGTGAGAAAGGCCAGGTCACCCGGCTCTCAGGATGAGTGAGCAAGGCTTATGTACTTCCAGAAGGAAAGTCCAGAAGGGAAACACCATGTCCAAGGTCAAACAGTAATTGCAGAATTGCTGGAAACCCCAGGTTGGGGCCCCGATAAAGTTACCAGAGAAGCAAAAGAGAAGCAAGAGGAGGTAGCTCAAAGGTCTGCACCTACCCACTGAGCACCAAGGTCACAGCCAGAGAACCTGAGTTAATCAGAGTTAATCAACAACTTCAACTGCAACTGGACCCAAATCCAAGCACATCAAGACACTTCACTAGGAACCTGGATTTCCATCGTACATCCCAACGGACTTGAGTACCCCAGTTTAAACACCAAGCAAGCTGACCTCCTAAAGCCTTCAGATCCCTTCTCCATCAACACACACACACACACACACACACACACACACACACACTACTCAGTCTTGCTTTCCAGAAATTTATTTCCAGCAAGTCAGGTCTCGTAACAACGTTGCACCAAACAAATTATGACCTGAATGGCAAGGGGAAGAAGAAGGAGAAAAAAAAAACCCCACAAAACTGTGTCACCTAGAGAAACCCAATTAACAGCGTGACTCGGCTCGCTTCAATTCTCTCCCCTCTAGTCACATCCGGGGCACGTACAGGGTGGCTACCCTTCCCCTGGCTAATGTAAGAGCCCGCAGGGGCCTTCTGAGACGCTAAGGGTGAGGTGGGAAATCCAGCTCCACACACACACACAGACACACACACGCTCAGGCCTCGGCAGGGTGGGAGGGCGTAGAGCACGGAACCTAAGCCACGTGGGAGACAGTGTGGAGGGGTTCACCTTGACAACTCCACGCTGTCCGCTACAGAAAACCACACAAACGCTGCTGAGCTGAGCTGCCGGAAGGAGCGAGAGTAAGCGCCCCACGTGGGACAATAAATGGGTTATCTGAAAGCATTCCTGACACAGTTGTTCGCTCTCCAGCGCCGCCTCCACCCGCACTGACCGGGGCCAGCGTGCGCCGTGTGCGCACACCTCTGTGGACACCGTCTTCCGGCCCGAGGCTCCGAGAATCAGGGCTTCCCTCCCTCCCCCTGCACTTGTCCTCCCAGCCGCACACGGCCGCACTCAGGAGCGTGATATTCGGGGACCCCGGGGCCAGAAACGCCTGCATCTCGGAAGCGGCACCCGAGACGCGAGAGAAGGGGCAGAGAAAGTGAACGTGGGAGGCGTGCGGGGGGAGCGGGGAGGTGTGCGGGGCCCGGGAGGAGGTGCGGGGAGGTGTGCGGGGCCCGGGAGGAGGTGCGGGGAGGTGTGCGGGGCCGGGGAGGAGGTGCGAGGCCGCCCAACTTGCAAGTCAGGGGCAGGCGAGGAGGAGGACCAGGGATGAGGGGGAGGCAGGGGCACCGTCAAGATTCCGGGAGCCGGCGGCGGGGGAGGGGGGCGCGGGGGGCGCAGGTGCCGCAGAGCCGGGGTCAGGGACAGCCGAGGTGACCCTCCGACGCCCCGGAGGGAGGGTGGATCCGGGCGGTGAGGCGGGGTGGCAGGCGAGCGTGGGGGAGGGCAGCAGGGTGGGGACCGCCCCGGCTCGCGGGCGCCGCGGAGCGCGGGCGCGGGGGGCTGGGGGCGCGGGGGCGAGGCTCACCCGCAGGGCGGACAGGTCGATGTCGTCCAGGCTGCGGGCGGGGGCCGGGTCGCCCATGGCCGCCGCGGGGCCGCTCACGCGCCGGCTCGCTCGCTCCGCTGCCGCCGTCGCCGCTCCTCCCCCATCGGGGGACCCGGGGGGCGGGCTCCGCCGCGCCTGCCCCGGAGGCCGGGGAGGGGGAGGGCCAGCGCGAGGACCGACCCAGCGGCTGACGGGCGCTCGCCGCCGCGCGCCTGCACCCGAGCCGCCGGCCGCGCTGCGCACGCGCGGGGCGGGCCGTGACGCGGGCGCGCCGGGCGCCCCCTCCCGCCGGGCGCCGACACCTGCGCGCAGGCGCGGGGGGGCGGGGCCGCGCCGAGGGAGGGCGCGTGCGCGTGCGCAGGCGCCTCGCCTCCCTCTCCGTTCTCGCCTCCTCTGCCCTCGCTCCTTCGCTGGTTTTCATTTGACGCCTTTCCTTCCTTTTTCCTCATTCTTTCGTGTGCCCGGCTGCCAGTCAAACCACCCACCTCTCCATTTGCGGGGGAAGGGAGGCGGGACCCGACCCCTCCGCTATTAGGGGGGTTGTTATGGTAACTCCCAACGCGAGGGCTGGTGGCCTCTACCCAGGACGGGCTGTCCACCCACCCAATCGCCATGGTAACAGTGGAGCCGCTGAAGGGAGGCCTCCCCGTGAGAACTTGGCTGGAGAAACCGCGAGGGAGGGAGGGAGGGAGGGCTGTGTGCCCTGGACTCCCTTTCCTGGCAGGAGTGGGCACGTTGGGAGCGGCTGACTTCAGGACAGGCACTCCCGCCGCACACGTTTGTAGCTGCAGGAAGGAACTAGCTGGAGTTGCTAGTGGCAAAGCAGAAGAGGAGGAAACTGTATCCATTCCCTTCACACTGTGGTCCAGCTCCCTGGCATAGCACCTCCAGCGGCTTCATCTTACTAGAGGTGAGGTCTGTGGCTGGACGGTCACGTTCTGCCGCTGGCTACTGGGTTGTGTGACCTCGACCAAGTGAACTTGCCTCCCTGAGCTTTGCTTTCTCTGTGAAGTCAAGGAGAGACAGTTCTATGCGTCTCAAGAGATTTCTGACACTGATACTAAAATGAACATTGCTTAGGTGAGTTGGAATTCTCTGGAGCTTTCTCCGCACATTTGGATGCACATGCCGATTTGCTCTGGGGGCTTCTCCTGGACTCGTTTACCTTGTCTCTGAGAGTCAAGCCACAATCCCCGTTGGCGTCCACCACGCTACCCACATGGCCTCTGGGCCTGGCACCCTCAAACTCTAACTATCCAAAAGTGATGTTCCTAAAACTTAAGTCTGACATTGTCCTGTTTGAAACGGTTTTCTGAACCCCATCACTCAAGAAGTTGAGGCAGGAGGATTACATTTTCTATTAGCCTGGGCTCTGTAGTGACTCAAAACAAAACAAAATGAGTAAGTATGCCCTTGGCTGACTCCCACTACCTGTGGTTAGTGATATCAAAGACTTTAAAGATTTTGCCTGTTGCTGCACGCCTTTAATTGCAGCACCCGAGAGGCAGGCAGATCTCTCTGAGTTCAAGGCCAGCCTGGTCTACAAAAAGGGAGTCCAGGACAGCCAGGGCTACACAGAGAAACCCTGTCTCAAAAAACAGAAGCAAAACCTGCCCGTTTCTCTGGCTGTGTCTGTTTCTTCTTTTCTGGTCCTACCTTTAGACAGGCCACACTTACACTTGCTCCAGCTGTTCTGAGTTAGACTCTTGTTGAAGTCCCAGATCTCAGCCTCTCCTCTCTGCCCTTGCCCTGGCTGTTCCTTTCCCCTGGAGTGTTCTCCAATTGCAGCTGTGCTGCCTAGGTTTATGTCAGCTTGACACAAACTAGAGCCATGTGGGAAGAGGGGTCCTCAGTTCAGAACTCCCCCTCCCAGCAGGTTGGCCTGTGTGTAAACCTGGGAAGCATTTTCTTAATTGATGGACGTAGGCAGTCTCAGCCCACTGAGGGTGAGGCCACCCTGGGCGTGTGGTCTTGGATTGTGTAAGAAGGCAGGTGGAGCAAGCCAGTAAGCCTCGCCCTTCTATGACCTGTGCTTCGTACCTGCTTCCAAGGACTGCCCTGGCTCCCTCCGGCAGAGCAGGCAGAGTGGCCCAGGGCATCGAGGGAGTGTGACCTGAGTCAGAACCTGCTTCCAGGGACTGCCCTGGCTCCCTTCCGAAAGGGAGTGTAACCTGAGCATTGTAAGCTGAAATAAACCCTCTCCTCCCCAGGTTGCTTTTGGTGGTGGTATTTTACAACAGAGTAGAAATCCAGCTGAGGCAGCAGCCATGGCCACGATCATTGGCCTTTGCTTTGCCCTGTGTGTTGGGATCACCTCACCAGGAACTGTCTTTTACAAAATTTTGTTACATGTATCTGTGTGCATGCAGGGTGCCATGGTGAACACACTGAGGCCAAAGGACTGCCTCCGTGTGGAGGTCCTGGTGTGGAGGTCCTGGTGTGGTGGCTCAAGCCTCCAATTCCAATACTTTGGAGCCTGAGGCCTGAGGATTCCCACAAGTACAGAGCCAGCCGGGACTACAGAGTGAGACCCAGGCCAGCCTGTGCTGTTGGGGAAGTTCCTTGTCTTGAGAAACAAACAAGAATTTAGGCACATCTGTAATCCCAGCACTTGGGAGGCAAGGCAAAAATCACAGCAAGTTCAGGGCCAGCCTGGTCTATAGTGAATGTCAAGTCAGCCACTGAGATTCTGTCCAAAATGGATTCCGTAATAGGCGCCTAGCATGTCCTCAATACAGTTATTAACACTGGACTCATGGCCAGTTTAATAGAGATAGTTAACAAATGAACATCTCTGGGTCGGGACACCTTCTCCCCAGGAAGCAGTGTCATCCCGAGTGGGGAGGGGAGGAGCAGGGCTGTGGGAGTCAGCTGCCGTTTGTTTTTTGGACGGGACGGCTACCTTCCTCCCCTGCACTGTGGTCGGCCTTCCGTCACGGTTCCTGGACTAAAGCTGGACTTGTCTGCCCCGGCCATCCCTCCGCGCCTCGAGGTTGGAGGCCCACGATGAGACCTCGTCCTAGCTGGGCATGAAGCAAGCAGGGTTGCTGCGGCTTTGCTAGTCTGCGGAAGCGAGACCTGGCCTTCAAGCACGGCAAGACTAAGAACTGAAGGCTGCTGTGTGAGGCATTCATTCTCCTCAGCTCCGGGGCAGCTGCTGCCTCCACCTCACAGTCAAGGAAGTAATGGTCCCCCAGGGAAGGAGATATTTAGTGCTGACAAATGAGTCTAATTAATGGGGTGCCAATTAGTACTGTAACTGCTGTGTGAAGGAGGGGAATTTCTTGGGTATTAGTGTGTTGGCGTGTGTGTGTGTGTGTGTGTGTGTGTGGTGTGCGTCTGCTGGGACATGCACCTGTGCACATGTGTGTGTGTGTGTGTGTGTGTGTGCACGTGTGTGCACGCATATGGGTGCACATGCACACGTGAGGGCTTGAGCACAGGTTTCCTCCCTTGTCCCGCTGGGTTGCCCTGTCCAGCCTTAACATGAGAGGAAGTGCCTGATCTTCCTGCAGCTTGAGTGCCATGTTTGGTTGGTTCCCCTGGGAGGCCTGCCCTTTTCTGAAAGGAAATGGATGGGGAGGGAGCGGAAATCACAGTCAGGATGTAATGTGTGAGAGAATAAATTAATAAACAGAAGAAATAAAAAGGTGGGGATCTTGTATCATTTTTACTCATTTTCTTTCTTCCATTTTTAGGCAGGCAGGCTCTTATCAACTATGTTGCCCAGGCTGGCCTGGAACTCACAGAACCAATGCCCAGCTTGGAACTCTCTTATTTAAAAGCAAAACACACTTTTAGTTATTTTTAGAATGAATCTTATCGTGCGCGCGCACACAGGAATGCCGTGGCCTATGTGTGGACGGCCGAGGGCAGCTTTCAGGCATCTGCTCTCTCCTGTCATGTGGGCCCTGGGGACCAAACTCAAGTCGTCAGGTGTGACAGGACCCGTCCTCATCTGCTGACACATTGCGCTGGCTGAGGAGTCGCGTCTTGAGAGAACTAGAGGAACAGGGCAGCAGCCTCTGCTCACATCACCATGCTTTCTTCGAGGAAGCCTTCCTAAATTCCCCTCATTTTCCTCCTGCTTCTGTGCTCAACATTTTTCTTTTCTTCTTGTTCTGTTTTTGTTCTGTTGTTGTTTGGCTTTTCAAGACAGGGTTTCTCTGTGTAGCCCTGTCCTGGACTCACTTTTGTAGACCAGACTGGCCTCAAACTCACCGAGATCCATCTGCTTCTGCCAGGATTACAGGCGTGCGCCACCGCGCTTAGCTTCAACATTTTTCCAATTGCAAAATACTTCAGACACAGGAGAAGTTACGGGTATATGCATGTGCACACAGCGTTCACCCCGCTCGTCAGCAGTTAGGCGAATGTGTCCGGAGGCTGCTGATAAGCACGGAGATGGAGAGGTGGTGGCAAAACCTTTCAACCCTGTGCTTGGGGAGGCAGAGGCAGGAGGATCTCTGTGAGTACAAGGTCATCCTGGCCTACAGAGTGTATTCCAGGACAGCCAGGGCTACACAGAGAAACCCTGTCTCCTCCGGGGTGGGAGGGAGGAGTACTGAGATGCAGACAGGAGGAAGAAAGGAGGAGTGAGGCAGGGAGAAGGTGGGGACAGGCGCCTCGCGCAGGCAGGGAGCGCCTAAGACAACTCCGCCTTTTCTACAGTTTATTATGAAATGCGTGATGAGCTGGTGCAAAGTTAGTGTCGTCAGGCTGCTGGAGGCGGTGCCGGTGTCCTCCCCACCACCTCGGTGGGGCTACAGTCAATAGAGGCACCATACTCCCTCCATCTCGGCCGCGTGGGCTGGGAGGGGCCCTGGGGCAGGAGCCAGGAGGAGTGAGATGAGAGGGCCCCCGGACAGGAGCCCCTTTTCCTGCAGTAGCAGGCTGGGCCTCAGCCTCCTAGAGGGATCAGGGCTCTGTGGGGTAGTGGTCTGAATGCAGTTGCAGGAGACAAGCGTCTCTAGAACTCCTGGCTCACCGGGGCCAGGCTCGGGAGTGCTCCCTTTGGCTACTGCTCCAGTGAAGGTCCTCTGTGATTCTCTAGGACTCAGAGTTGTCCTCCCCAGAGGTCAAAGGGCAGCGCCCTTGGAGCTCAGGGTTTGGGGCAAGGATCCAGGCCCAGCGGAGCCCAGCGGCTAAGGAATGTGGCTGGGCAGGGCCCCAGCTATGTCCACACTTCTAAAGGGATCATGCCTTCCTTGCTTCCCAGTGGGGGCAACAAGGACTCGTCCTCCAGAAACTTGAGGGGGAAGTGAACTAGGTGGCCCTGGACGTGGGCGAGCTCAGACTGAGCCAAAGAAGGGCTGACTGTGGCCAGGGGCTCCACAGCCACATACTCCCGGAGCGTCCGCAGGGAACGGGTGGCATTGGATGGCAGGCAGCGGAAGATCTAGGGAGGAGATTTGACAACCCGGGGGTGAGCTGCCTGGGCTGGACCGCCCCCAATAGGAAGTGCTCCCCTCAGTCCCTCATTCCCTTCTAGGCAGGGTAAGCCATCAACTCCTCAGGCCGGCGCCCCCAGCTCCTACCTGCTCATAGATGCTGGCATTATTCTCCGCTGTGTCTTGCCACAGCTGGAAGAAGTCATCACAGACAGGGTCTCTGAGGTCCAGGTCTGGCCGGGTATTTGCCCCGAGAATCACACTATGGAAGAATGGTCCCAACAGGCCAAATTAAGCTCCTTAGAGAATCTGTTTGGTGCTTCCAAACAGATGGGATAGACAGTAAACAGAAGGGTCGGTGAACCCAATGGAGCTTTGGTTTTATCTTTACTCTGATGATTTAAACAGTTCCTTTAGCTAGACAAGGTTAACTTTTGCCTATAATCCCAGCACTTGAAAGGCAGAGGCAGGAGGCTCAAGAGTTCAAGGTCAGCCCGTGCTACATAGCAACTTCGGTCTCAAAAAAATCACAAACTATTACAAAGTGTGTGTGTATGTGTGTTCCCAATTGGCTAATAATTTAACTGGATTAGTCTGGGAAGAAATCTAGATCCAGTTCTAGGACACCTCTCAAAAAGCAGGCCCTCCCATGCACCCACGCCCCGACTCCTACCTGAAACAGTGCTTCCGCAGACTCAGGGCAAACCTGCCTGCCTGGTACCCCACCCCGTTCATGAGGGACGGCTCCATTTCCGTGTCCTCAATGAGAATGGCGAGCTCACTGTCCCGCTTCCCCAGCAAGCTCCTGTCATTGATGTTCGCAGAGCCTGGGATGAGTTCAAGGGCACGCTGTGTCTGCCTGGGCCCAGGGCGCATTCCCAGCACCTGGGCACCTTGACCAGAGACTGAGGCACCCACGGCCGGCCTAGGCTGCAGACTCTGGCCCCCTCTGACCCACCCAGCCTTCCCTGAGAGGGAAGTGGGCGCGGCACTGACCGATGATGACCGTCCTGTCGTCCGCAATGAGCAACTTGCTGTGGATATAGATGAGCTCGGAGATTGGGTGCCCGCCCAGCTCTCCATGTGTGCGAAGCCCACAGATGGACACGTAATCCCGCCACGCCGTCCCCACTGCGCACGAGAGAGGGGGAGGGGCAGTGAGCAGAGGGTGCCCCATCCCACCCTCACCCCCAGCAGTGAAAGGCCACCTGCAGTCTGGGTGGCCTCCGCGGCTGCCAGGCCTCCAGCCACCCAAGCCACCTCCCGGCCAGGGGTCCAGGGTCTGAGCCCTTCGCACTCACTGGCTGCTTTGAGACGATGTAAGATTGAATATTCCCCACGACACAGGGTCCTGAGAGAGAAGAGAGCGTGAAGAAGGCAGAGGCTGAGGAAGGAGGGATGAGCCAGGCCTAGCCTTCTTGCAGGAAGGGGTCATGGGGACAGGGTGGAAGGGCGAGCTGGAGGGGAGCCGCTCACCTGTAAGTGAAGTGGAGAATGGCCTGGATGGAGTTACCACCCCCTGTGGAGATGTCCCCCTCAAAGCCAGGCAGCAGAGGCAAAAGCACGTAGACCCGGAAACACTGGCCCTGCCTGGGAGGTGGGAAGGTCAGAGCGGTGATGGTCCCCGAAAGGAGCTCCACCCCTCCACCTGGGCCTAAACAAGGCCGGGTCTCCACCGTCCTTACTTGTGGGCCTTCAGGATCCTGTCCACAATCTCATCGCCCACCTTGTTGAGGACTGTGCGTCCATCCGAGCAGCTGATGAAGAACTGATTCTGGGCAGGGACCAGAGAGCAAGCGTCCTAGCTCCGACCTCTACCCCCAGGCCAAGGGCCCGAGTTTCCATCACACCGGTCAGGCCAGCCCCAAAGGCTGTTCCTACCTGCTGCCATGCCCCGTCCCTCTCCTAGGACCCCTCCCAGCGTCCCTCCACAGTCACCTCGATGTAGAGAAAGTGCTGGCTCTCCCGGATGGTGTGCAGGTAGGCGTTGAGGATGGAGTTCTCTGAAGTCCCTGCCGACCACCGGTCCACGGACCTCAAGACCTATGGGATGGTGTAAACCCAGGGAAGGAGGCACGGGGCTGGGCTGGGAGTGGAGAGGCGCTCTCCAGGAGAGCAGGCAGGGAGGGAGGAAGGGGCTGACTGACCTGCACCCGGGTGCATTGCCCGCCTGGGATTGTGAAAGGGAGACAGTTCGCGGTGCTGGTGGACTTGGGCAGCAGGAAGGGGTACACGGGTGTCTTGTACTTGGCCTTGATGGTCTGCCGTGAAGAGCCAAGTCAGCAGAAGGTGGTGCGCTGCACTTGGCCTCTCCCCTCCCCCCTCCAGTCCCTTAGGGAGGAGCGGGCACCTTGGTGAAGTTCCAGCGCTGGATGAAGTGCCGGGCCAGGTCCCGGGCGGCTGCGCCGTGCACCACCACGCCAACATCCCGCCACGGCATCCTGGGCGTGGTCTCCCTGTCAATGAAATCTGGGAGTCCCAGGAGAGTGGCGTGAGGAGTCAGGGCTAGTGTGCCAGGGAATCCTGTCGCTAGCCCTGTTTTTGTAAACTTGACTCAAGCCACAGTCATCAGAGAGGGGGGGAGCCTCAGTTAGAAGAGCCTCCGTAAGGTTAGGCAAACCTGCAAGGCATTTACTCTCAGTGATTGATGGGGGAGGGCCCGGCCCACGGTGGGTGGGGCCATCCCGGGGCTGGTGGTCCTGGGGTCTATGAGAACGCAGGCTGAGCAAGCCAGTGAGCAGCACTCTCCACAGCCTCTGCATCAGCTCCTGCCTCCAGGTTCCTGCCCTGTGAGTTCCTGTCCTGACTTCCTTTGATAATGAACAGTGATAGGGAAACAAAAGCCAAATAAATTCTTTCCCACCCAGTTTGCTTTTGGTCGTGGTTTCATCATAGCCACAGAAGCCCTAACCAGGAGGAGGAGGAGGAAAAGGAGGAGATCCCAGAGGAAAGGCTCCGTGGTTCCGGGCCATTTCATCCAGCTTCCGTCCTCCCCTCCTGCCAGCCGCTGCGGCCTTGGGGGAGGCCGCCTCACCTTCAAAAGGCCGGTCCAGCTGCACCCAGTCCTTGGTGATGAGGTTGCTGTAGTCCTTTCCCAGCCAGAAGAACTGGTTGTGTGAGAGGTCTGGGGCGGCCACGGCGTCTGCACCTGCTGTGGGGGTCTGCGTGAAGAATACACCACAGCCAGGCACGGTGAGACCAGGCCCAAGGGGGACAGATGTGTGCCCTGCACCAGAGTCGGACGCCTCAGCCTCCCAATTCAACTCCTCACTGTGTAGCCCAGGCCGGCCTCAGACTTGAAGTCCTCCTGCCTGACCTTCCCCAGAGCTGAAATTACAGATATGGACCATATGACAAGCTGGTTATAGTATTTTGAAGGCCATTTCTTTTGTTTTGTTTTGTTTTGTTTTGTTTCTCTGTGTAGCCTTGGCTGGAACTAGCTCTGTAGACTAGGCTGGCCTCGAACTCTCAGAGATCCGCTGCCTCTGCCTCACTGCCTCCGCCTGCTGGGATTACAGGCGTGTACCACCTCCACTGGCTGAAAGGCATTGCTTTTTTCTTTTTTTTTTTTTCAATAATTTATTTATTTTATGTGCATTAGTGTGAAGGTGTCAGATCCCTTGAAACTGAGGTTACAGACAGTTGTGAGCTGCCACGTGGTGCTGGGAATTGAACCCAGGTCCTTTGGAAGAACAGATGGTGCTCTTAGCCACTGAGCCATCTCTCCAGCCCTGAAAGGCATTTCTTGATGGACAGAGTGGCACAAATCTATAATCTCAGCGATCTGGAAGCTGAGACAGGAGGGTGCGAAGTTTGAGGCTAGCTTGAGTTATACGACTGGATCCTGTCTCAAAAGTGGCACCTCAGAGATGCTGAAAGGCTACCGATCAGCAGTTCTGGGAGGGTGTGAACTTGGAGCACCTGGGTCTGGGAGAGCTCAGGGTGGCCTTGGGCAGTTACCTGTGAATGTCCAGCTTTGGAGGGGTCCCCCAGGTCAGTCAGCCGGTACCGCACATCATCCCAGCGGCCATAGGCAAGGTCCAGCCCCCCCAAGAAAGCCACTGCCTGGTCTACCACCAGGAGCTTCTCGTGATGGGCCCACAGCGTCACAAGGTCCGGGTGGCGCATCACCTGGCAGTGAAGGAGTGCACGGGAGGGCTTAGGCGGGAGGCCGGCGTGGCTGCAGCGTAGGAGGGCCCGGCCCGAGCGTCACCTTTATGTTGGGGTGCAGCAGCATGAGCGTCCTCTTACTGTAGCCGCTGTTGATACCCAGGGCCAGCTCCACTTCCTTGAACAGCAGTACAGAGACGCGGACACCTTCTTCCTGGGAGGGAGTGGGACAGTCAACCGCTCAGGATTCCTGTGTCCCTCCACCCTACCTGCGCGCATCCAGCAAACGTGAGCTCGCCACCCATCTGTCCTCCTACCTTTCCCAGCCTAGCTGGCCGCCTTCCCACCTACTGGCTCGCCATCTTCCCTCCACCTTCCCACTCATATCCCTCCATCCCTTTCCCTGTTCATTTTTTTCCTTTTGGACCAGTCTTTCGTCCAGGTCGGTACAATACTCAGTATATAGCCAAGGCTAGCCTTCAACTCCTAATCTTTCTGTCTCCATCTCCAGAGCGCTGGGGTTACAATTGGGTGCCACCATGCCCATTATTTTTTTTTAAGATGTATTTATTATGTGTAGTATTCGGCCTACATGTGTGCCTGCAGAGGGCAGGCACCAGCAGAGGGCACCAGATCTCACTATAGATAGCTGTGAGCCACCGTGTGGGTGCTGGGAATTGAACTCAAGACCTCTGGAAGAGCAACCAGCGTTCTTAACCTCTGAGCCATCCCTCTGGCCCTCCTCTCCCCCCATTTTCTTTTCTAGTATCTATCTGTTCATCCTCCTCCATCATCCATGTACCCTTCCTCTTGTCAACACTCACAAATGCCAGGTTGCTGTCACATGCCTTTAATCCCAGTACTCAGGAGGCAGGGGCAGGCAGACCTCCAAGAATTTGAGGCCAGCCTGGGCTACCTATAAAGTTCCAGGTCAACCAAGGCTACAGAGTGAGTCCTAAAGACGAAACACTCACAAATGCTTGTTGCATGACGTGCTGTGTTTTTGTACTGAAACTTGTGCTGTTGCTCACGAAAGAGACGCAAACATCTACGTTCCGAGACAGCACAACCAGGGAAGGGTCTGAGTAGCGGGCCCCTAGTCTATGCTAGTGCGTGGAAGAGGGAACCTGGAAGTGATATTTGATAGATCCTGAGCCCCGAGGGGCACATTTCCCGGTCCCGAGGCCTCAGATTCCCACTCTCCGGCTCGGAAGACTCCTGCTGCAATCTTTCCAGCCACCCCACCCGCAGCCGGGCACTCCTCACCGCCTTCCTCTTGAGCATAACGTCCAGTCTCCAGTCATCTGAATGGGCCGGGCGCTTCAGGTAGATCTCAGGACTCAGCCTAGATGCAGGGTAAGGGACAAGCTGGGCTAAAGACAAATAGCCTGCCTCCCTCACTGGTGCCCGGCTCTGCTCTGCCTCCCTCACTGGTGCCCGGCTCTGCTCTGGCTCTCTCATCTGTGCCTGGCTCTGCTCTGCCTTTCTGGCCCGTGCCCAGCCCTGCTCTGCCTCCCTTGCCAGTGCCCAGCTCTGCTCTGCCGCAGACTCCACACACCCCTTCTGCCCCGACCTGATCTCACTCACCACCAGTCTGTGATGAAAATCTCCTCGTGAGCTCGCAGGATGGCATCCGCCACAGCAGCAAAGTAACCTGCCCCATTCACAAACCTGGGGGGAGGCCAAGCCAAGGTCAGGGGAGTCAGAAGCCAGAAAGCTCTGGAGAGTGAAGACCGAAGGATAGTCATGGGTTAGAGGTGTCAAAGATCAGGAATGATCAGAGGTTAGATTGTATCTGGGGTTAGAGGTGTCAAAGATCAGGAATGATCAGAGGTTAGATTGTATCTGGTCCATCTAGTGGGATTAATAGTGTGATGTGCCAGCGTGAGCCAGATACAAATGACAAACCACACAACAAAGACACTGACCAAGAATCAGGAGGGCTGATAAAGAGCTCCAGAAAAACAGAAAATCAGACAAAAGAAAACATGAAGCCAGCCCAACAGTGAGCAAGGACTAGGGCCTGAGAGCTCCCAGCAGACACTGAGATGGGCAGTCACAGAGAAAGGTGCTCCGCCCACTAACGCGCAGGAAGTTAGAGCAGGACGGGGTGCACAGGCGTGCAATTGCAGGCTGGGGCCAGAGGATCACTGACGTCCAAACAAGCTTGGGCCAATAGGAAGACTCTGTCTCAAAAATACCAAAATACAAGCCGAGTGTAGGAGCACACGACATTAATTCCAGCACTCGGGAGGCAGAGGCTGGTGGGTCTCTGTGAGTTCAAGGCCAGCCTGATCTACACAGCAATTTCCAGGCTGTCCAGGGATACACAGTAAGACCTTGTCTCAAAAAAAAAAAAAAAAAGAACTGTGGTAGAGAAAGGGTTATACACACTACCAAAAATAAATAAATGAATAAATTAGGAGCTGGAGAGATGGCTCAGGCGTGAAGAGCACTGGCCGCTCTTCCAGAGGACCCGGTTCGTTTTCCAGCACCCACAAGGCAGCTCACAACTGTCTGTGATTCCAGATCCAGGAAATCTGACACATGCACAGACACATGCAGGCAAAACACCAATGCACAGAAAAATAAATAAATAAAATTTTTAAAAATTGAATAATTTTTTTGGGCCTCTACATGTAGCCCTGGCTGCCCTAGAACGTACTGTATAGGCCAGGCTGGCCTCCAATTCACAGAACTCAGACTGCCTCCGCCTCCTAAGTGCTGAGACCAAATGCATGTGCCACCATGCCTGGCTTAAAATTAAAAACTTGCTGGGCAGTGGGGGCCCAGGAATTAATCCAAGCACTCGGAGGCAGAGGCCGGTGGACCACCAGCCTGGTCTACAGAGCCAGTTCCAGGATAGCCAAGGCTACACAGAGAAACCCTGTCTCAAAAAAAACGAACAAAACAATTCAAGTAACTTTTAAAAAGGAAGCAGTCCCTTTTGCCAGGCTTGGTGCTTCACATCTGTAATCTCCACACTCAGCAGGCAAAGGCAGGAAGGTCACTGTGAAGCTGAGGCCAGCCTGGACTACACGAGACCTTGTCTCAACAGAACAAACAGCAAAACAGAAACCAGGAATTAAAATCACCTTTTAACACGGTATCAGCGCATGAAGAAATGGGTATTCTCACAGGCCACAGCAACTGGCCACTGACTTCCTGCCCCGTATTTTAAGACAGGGTCTCACCAGAGAGTTCAGGCTGGCCTCGCTGGGATTACAGGCTTGTGCCACCGTGCCAGGCTGATTATACTGACTTTTTATGAGTTGGCGGTATCCGTGAAAACGTCAAAAGCACATACTCTGTGTTGGGCTTGTTTTCTGAACCGCCAGGGATAGAATTCAGGACTGTGGGCACAGGCAGAAGTTCTGCTGCGCTGCATCCGGCCCAATATAAGCTTCCGTGTTTTGTTTTCTTCAGTGCACACTCTTTAATACCATTACACACATACAGTGACTTGTTTGTGTTTTTTGACGGAAACTCACTATGCAGTCTGCTACTTGGAACCCTCTGTAGAGCAGGCTGGACTTGAACTCAGAGACACACACCTGCCCCCGCCCCCGCCTCCCTAGGGCTGGGATTAACGGTGTGGGCCTTCACACCTGACCTGTACTTAGAAAACATTTCGACCGAATGGAGTTATTTTGTGGGGAGGCACATGGTTCATAGCACATCTGTGGACAATTTTAGACAGTCAGTCATCCCACCCTGGATCCCAGGGATGGACCTCCGGTCGTCATGCCAGGCAGGGCGGCCTCACCTGCTGGGCCGCTGCGCCAGCTGCAGCTGGATTTCTTGGAATACTTATTCCAAATACTTAGGCAAGGATTATGTTTGTGGGGACATTATATTTAAGACAGAAAAAAAAAAGGCACCTAAATGTCAAATCTCTAAATGTACGTTAAAGCAAGAAGCACCACAGCCACGTGCCTGTGAAAACACACAGATGACGAGGACGCAAGGCTGTTGCCAAGGTTACCTCTGGAAAGAGCATTCAGCCGACCAGAGGGGCTGTAAAGGAGAGGGGAAGGAGTGGCCGATTTTAAGGGAGGGCCTTGACCTGGCTGGCCTACCATTCTGTGTAGTCCAGGCTGTCCTGGGTCAGTCCCCATGTCTGTCTCTCACGTGCTGGGATTAGTGTCCACCGCCACAGAGAGCTGAGTTCTGTATTGATCACGTCACTGTCCTGCTCACCCCCCAAACACACTGCTGGTGATCAGGCCCAGAGTCACTGTCCTGCTCACACACACACATGCATGCACGCATGCACACACGCACGCACGCATGCACGCACGCACGCACACACACACACACACACACACACACACATGCACGTGCACACACACACTGCTGGTGATCAGGCCCAGAGTCACTGTCCTGCTCACACACACACATGCA
>REGO01000346.1:333853-358428 GCA_010120015.1 Rhombomys opimus | reverse complement strand
TCCCTTTTGATTTTGGTCTGGGGAGAGTTTATGGTAAGCCAGAGATAGACAGACACACCTAAAAAATGGCTGGACAGAGACTGGGGCTGGCTCGGGTGCTAAAGGGCCTGCTGGGCAGTATGAAGACCAGATTGCAAGTCCCTAGCACTTACGCAAAAGCTGGGCACGCCTGCAGCTGCGCTGGGAGAAGGGCCGAGGGTGTCATCTGCAGAGCTCACTGGCTAGCCAGCCTAGCTAAAAGGTGAGGCCTCGCTCAGCGAGCCTGTCTCAGGGACCCGGGAGAGCTGAGGAAGCTCCCTGGCAGGCCTCCACACACACAACCCTGCACCTACAGGCAGGCAGGACAGACAGACCAACCTGCCCTCCTTCTTGCGGGTCCCAGCCTGCAATGATGATTCCTGCCATAAGGTCTTCTCTGTAGCGGTAACACATCTCCTTGAAGAGGCTGGCGGCTGTGTGAACCAGCGGGGGCTCATTCAGCTCAATACTGGAAAGTGGGTCAGAAGGGCACAGAGGAGCGTCGTGAGGATCTGGAGCTGTCAGTGACCTGCGCCCCGGATCTCCTAGGCTACCGCCCCAGCCCACCGCACCTGTGGAAACCCAGCTGGTAGGTGACAGCGTCGGCCACGGCCTGGGTGTCAGCTGCCGAGCCTGAGCGGCAACAGAAGATGTGGTCATGGATGGGGGTCAGCTTGTCAGTCACTCGATTGGCGATGTAGGACCTGCGGGGTGGGAGGCACAGTGAGGAGGCGCCCACTGGTCTCCCTCTGGCTGCAGGGATGGAGATACTGGTGCTACCTATCAGTTCTTAGGGAGGGGAAGCGGGATGGATGGAGAACAGACTTTTACCGAAGGGTGAGAGAAGGGGGTGTAAGTATGGGGTGCGGGGCACGCGGCGACCTTTTTCTGCTTGGCGCTCACCCAGTGGTTGTTCTGGAGTCTGCTCCTAGAACCACGCCCCCGTCGAACTGCACAGCCATGATCGTGGTCTGGGAAAAAGGAGAAGAGCGTAGAGAGGGTCGAGCCTACACCAACCTCCGTGATTCCTCCCCCGGATTCTATTATGCAAAACCCGTGCTCCGCGGGCCCGTCATCAACTCTAACGGGGCTCAACACTCCACGATTCCAACCTCCGAATCTCATGCTTCAGCCCACCGTTCACCTCCCTCCGAGAAGCACTCCAGCATCCGACGGTCCCCTCTCCCTCTCCCGGAACAACCCCTCCCGCAGCACACTACGCCCAGAGCCACTCCGGCTTCAGGCTCTCGCCCGCCTCAGGCCTAGCGCAGGCCTTCCGAACTCCGGCCCCTTCCTCACCCCTGTGGACACTTCTCGGTTTTCCCAGTCCGGGGCGAGAGCCTCCGGCCCAAAGGCCGGTGCAGCGCCCGCTCCGCGAACAGCCATGGCGGCCGCCATCTTCCTCTTCTAAGGCTGCCACAAAGCGACTGTCGTAAAGCGCGCCGTCACTGTCTGTACTCTCTGCGGCCTTCTGGGAGCGAAGCTGCTTGACGGCAGAAGGGAAAATAAGACGTAAGAACTGTTCGTTTGCGACAGTGCACACTTGACGGCAGTGTGTCAAGTTACAAAACTAAAAAAGAGTCCGGGCACGAGGGCGGGGACGGCCTGGGGACCCTTTCTTAGGCCTGTGCACCTAGAAGCGCCCCGGGGCTATGGATAGTTGTAAATGCGGCCCAGCTTACATTATGGCATTTTGTGTGTGAGGTTTTTGGTGTTTTTTTTTTTTTTTTTTTTTTTTTTAACTTGATTGTATAGTCTAGGGCTGGAGAGATGGCCCAGTGGTTAAGAGCACTGGCCGCTCTTCCAGAGGTCCCAGGTTCAATTCCCAGCACCACATGGGGGCTCACAGCCATCTATAGGGATCTGATGCCCTCTTCTGGTATTATTTAAACACGAGTTCTCTGCTTTCTGGCGCAAAGAGCTCAGAAGCTGGAGTGTAAACTGAAAGGGCCACGTCTGCCTTACTCTGGGCAGTGTGCTCGGCGCTGATTTTCTGAACCTCAGAACTTCTGAAGAAGCTGCAGGTGTTTTCTGGAGCATGTGTCTGTACCGCTTGGCAACCACGCCTGCCATATCTGAGCGTTTCTGCCTTTATGCATTCTCGCCGATGTATTGCACTTTTTAATCACGGCCGTTCTAGCACACGTGGGTGCGACCTTGTGACTTACTTTGGTTTGTTTCCCCGAATAACTGGTTAATCGCATTTCTATGGACAGGGAGCCATTTGTGTATCATCTTTGAGCAATGTCCATTCAAGGATTTTGCCCTTTTAAAACGGGTTACTTGTGTTTTTATTGTTGTGTTATTTTTACATTTCAGGTACTGGAAACATCAGGTATATTATTTTTCTACCATTGGGTTAAAGCAAACAGTTTCAACGTTAGGGCAAGTAAAACAACCAGGAGAGGTGCTCTTCCCTTATGAAGGGGGGAGAGAAGCAACTCCTTCAACTTGTCTTCTCTCCTGCACACAATCCTGTGGCTCAAATGCACCCTCCTCTCCCCGACAGATAACTAAATGTTAAAAAAAAACGTTTTAAATTTTCTAAAGTTTTATTTATTTACTTATTTATGTATTTCTATGCATGAGTGTTGATCCTCTAGATATATACCTGCATGCCAGAAGAGAGCATCAGGTCTCAGTAGGGATGGATGTGAGCCACTGTGTGGCTGCTGGGAATTGAACTCAGGACCTCTGATAGAGCAGAGTGCTCCTGACTACCGAGCCATCTCTCCAGCCCAAGTTTATTTATTGATTCATTATTTATATAATGAAGTCAAATTTATTCATTTTTTTTATTTTATTCATGTTTTTTTTCTTGGTTGTATTTCTGCAACAATACCCCCAAATCCTTTACCAATGCATTGCTTTTTAAGATTTTTTTTTTCTATACTGAGCTCCCATGACTATGGAGGGATACAGTAGGAGGAGATGGAGGAGGAGGACGAGGAGGAGGAGGAAGCGTTAGAAACTAGGTCTGAACCTGCTAGGTGTGCTATGTGCAGTCAGCATTCAAGTGAAAATGAATGTAGCCAGCTGGATAAAGAGCATTTGGGAGTTAGTATACGCAATGGTTAAATTCCTTCCTGCTCACTGGTACGGGCGCGACCGAGGACACCTCCATAAACCCTGTGGAGAGCGGATGCACAGGCTTCAGACAGGGGGCACAGAAGGAGGCGCTCCTGCCCAGGTGCGTTTGCTGCGTGGGCTCAGAGGACGGGCTGGCAGCCATGGGAGCGGAAATGCGCTCCGGGGGAGTCTTCCAGAAGCCGAGAACGGGGGTGACACGTCTTCCCACATTTCCCCGGCAAGCCAGCTCTGCGGCCATCACGCATGACGCCCGACGCCGACGGCCACCACAGAATTCTTTATTCTTGCTTCCTCGGGGTCCGTGAGGCTCCGGACGCGAGCATCTCCCAAGGACTCGCCGCCCTGCTGGGGGCGGGGCCGTGGCTGCGCGACGTCACGGAGAGCCGGCTCCCCGGAGCGCGCAGAGCGCGGCCGCGCCCCCGGTGCGTCTCCGGACGCCGGGCCCTTCAGGCCAGCTGGAGCAGGTCGTGGCCGGCCAGCAAGCCCTGGGTGCGGTTGTAGACGTGCTCCAGGACGCGGGCGGCCCGGGCCAGGGCAGCCCGCGCGTCCGCCTCGCCGGTCCCGGGGCACGCCAGCTGCAGCAGGCGGCCGCGGCTCGGGAGGGCGAGCATGGCCAGGCGCGCGGCCTGGCGGACCAGCCAGGGGTGGTGCGCGGCCAGGGCGCTGCTGTAGGCGTCCTGGCACTGCGCGCCGGCGTCCGGGCCCCCGAGCGCCCCCGTCGCCACCCGGTGGAGGCAGAGCTGGGACCAGCGCAGCGCGCGGTGCAGCAGAAGCAGCGTCCGGGAGCCCGAGGGCCCGGCTGCGTCTCGGGGGGCGGCCCCGGGCGGCTCCAGCAGCCCTGCCCGCCGCTCCCACGTCGCCATAGTCGCCAGCGACGTGTAGTGCGCCGCGTCGGGGCCGTGCACGCGAGCCTCCAGGGCGGTCACCTTGCTGGAGGCCTCGCTGGTGGCAAAGGCGAAGGCGGGGCCGAGGGGGCTTAGGAACCTGTCCGGTGGTGGGAGCGAGGGGGTATGACTTGAGAAGGAGGAGCACGGGATCACGGGGAGGAGGGTGGGCTCTGGGGAGGGAGAGCGCTCACCTGAGTAGCCCCTTCCACCCCGCCGTGTACTGAGACAGCTCCACGTCCCCTTCGGGGCTCATACAGGCCAGGAAGGGCCTCACCACGCGACCCAGCACGCCCCGAGGCCGCAGGCAGGGAGGCTCTTCCTTCTCAGGGACCGCCAGGGCTCTCAGTTCTGAGCCAACCTGGGAGGGAGACACAGGGGATACAGGGAAAGGGCCTGCCAGGCCTACTCAGAGCCTGGGCTCTGCAGACACTGCCCCCAGACTTAGCTCCTCCCGTGGTTCTCCGCATCCGAAGCGAGGGAGGAGCCGCCTCTCCTCAGGTTCTCAGACTGGCTGCCGCACACTCTGGCCTTGACTCAAACATACCTGGGAAGGTATGGGTGCCTCTGGGTTGCAGGGCTGCGCCCCGGGCCTGCAGCCTGGTAGGACCCCTGAGGTGATGCGAATCAGGGTGGTGGGGACTGGAGGAGGAGGAGGCTCCAGTCCCGACAGGCCGGACGGCTGGTGTCTCTCACGGTACAGCCGCAGAGTGATGTAAAGACATAGCAGCGTGAAGACAGAGAAAGGAATTGCACGGCGGGACCAGCGCCCCAGGGCTGGGGGCGTCAGTGAGACCCCCATGGCCCTCGCTGACACCTCACTCAGCTGGTGGTGGCCTTTCCCTTCCGGTGGTGACCAGAGGTGCAGGGGTTAATAATTAACCCATGGAGGCCCCCTCCCCAGCGTCCTTTGCCCCAGAGGTCAGATCCTGGGGTGAGGGGCCTATGGCAGCAGCCTCTTGTGGGTCCTGCCTAAACTCTGGGCACGAGTTCACTGTAAATGGAGGATCATGGGTCTCTGTGAACTCAGGTCAGGGTCGAGTGCAAGTGGAAAAGCTGCCTATAGATCCTCCTTGTTGGGGCTGGAGAGACGGCTCAGTGGTTAAGAGCGCTGGCTGCTCTTCCAGAGGACCCGGGTTCAGACCCCATGTCCCCACCCACATGGCAGCTCACAGATGTCCGTAACTCCAGTTCAAGGGGATCCGACACCTTCACAGCAAAGCACATGAAATAAAATTAAGTGAGTTATTTAAGAAAATATTACTCGTTAAGGTGAGATGGTGGGGCTTCAGGCCGCTCTCCTTTTACATTTATGATTTATATTTTAAGCTTCATATGCCCTATCCTAGACCTCCAGAATACAGAAGTGTGTTCATAGCTGGGCACGGTAGCCCAGGTCTTCCTGTAACCACAGGTATTCTGGAAGCTGAAGTAGGGTCAAACGTCCGAACCAGCCTGGGTAGCCTATCTTTAACCAAATGCACTGTAAATAGATACATGTTAAGGAGGCAGAGGAAGGTGAGTGAAGACAGCAGATCAGGGGTGGACAAATCTAGCCAGGTTGTTTTGTCTTCTTGTGGCTTAGGGGTCCCTCTGCTGGTTATGGAGGAGAAGGCATGCTGGGAAAGGAAGGGAACGCAATCTCCGAACTCAGAGCCAAGGCAGAAGCTCAAGAGTTCCAGGCCAGCCTGGAGTATGCAGCAAACTCTAGGCCAGTCTAGGCCACAGAGTGAAACCCTGTCCTAAAGAATACAGGGAGCATCAGGTGGTGCTGGCACACACCTTTGATCCCAACACTTGGGAGGCAGAGCAAGGATCTCTGTGAGTTCGAGGCCAGCCTGGTCTAGAGTTCCAGAACAGCCAGGACTACACAGAGAAACCCTGTCTCAAAAACAACAAAACTTTCCATGAAAATGCCCCCACCTAAAATAAATAAATAAATAAACAAACACAACAAAAAGAAACCAAAGAGTAACGCAAGAGGCCGAGGAAGAACAACCTGGTTTGTTCTCAGTTACCTCAGTCTCTGTCCACACAACCCTAGACTCAGCCCTGTCTCACTGGATGCCTCATGCTGGTAGTCCTAGCACCTGGGAGGCTGAGGCAGGATGGTTGAGAGTTCAAGGTCAGCCTGGGCTACTGTGCTGGATAGTTTCATGTCAACTAGACACAAGTTAGAGTCATCTGAAAGGAGGGAACCTAATTAAGACAATGTCCCAGGCTGGAGAGATGGCTCGTGGTTGAGAGGACCCAGGTTCAATTCCCAGCACCCACATGGCAGCTCACAACTGTCTGTAACTCCAGTTCAGGGGATCTGACATCATCACACCAATTAATGTGAAATAAAATAAGTTAAAAGAGAAGAGAAATTGTCTCTGACATGAACTCAGTGGCTGGCTCTTTAACACCACCCCCACCCCCGAAGGAGGAGCAGCCTTGCCAGGCCACAGAGGAGGACATTGCAGCCAGTCCTGAGGAGACCTGATAAACTAGGGTCAGATGGAAGGGGAGGAGGACCTCCCCTATCAGTGGACTTAGACAGGGGCAGGAAGGAGATGAAGGAGGGAGGGTAGGATTGGGAGGGACTGAGGAAGGGGGCTACAGCTGGGATACAAAGTAAATAAGCTGTAATTAATATAAAAAATAAAAAACATAAAAGAGAAGTAAAAGAGAGAGAGAGAGAGAGAAAATGTTTCCGTAAGATATGGCTGCAGGCACCCCTGTAGGGCATTTTTAAAATTAGTGATTGGAGGGTGAGGGCCCAGCCATTGAGGGCGTTGCCATCCCTGGGCCAGTGGCCCTGGGGGCTGTGAGAAAACAGCTGAGCGAGCCCAGGAGCGAGCCAGTGAGCAGCACCCTCGTGGCCTCTGTCAGTGGCCTCCAGGATCCCGTCCTGTGTGCTGTCCTCCAGTGGAAGTGTAAGCCAAGTAAACCCTCTTCTCCCCAGCGTGCTTTCTGGTCATGGTGTTTCATCAGAGCGATAGAACCCTGACTAAGAGCGATACATGCTGTATGTCAGGACAACCTGTGAGATCCCGTCTCTCTGAGTTGTACCTGGTGTCCAAGATTCTCAAAGGATCAGGCCCATGGCCTTAACAAGGCCTTTTCCAGCCCCCACACTTCGCAGGCTCCATCTGTGGTAACTCTGCTCTCTCTTGCATCCTGAGGCTGCACCTCATCCTGGCCCTGCCCCTGCCTAGCCCTGTCCCTGGCAGACTTCCATGGGGTCATTAGAGTCGCCAGCCTTGGCTGCCATCTCCAGGGCTGGGACGTTTCTCCGCGTTCTGGGGCAAGTGACCTGTCGTTCCTGAGACTCAGCTCTCGAACTTACAAACTGGGACACCTAACTTCTGTCTTCTTCAGCCATCGTGAGGGTTACAGGAAGCGTGGCTGCAAAGTGCCAATCACAGCCAGCGCTCCAGAGTGTTTGATAGGTGCCAGTTTAAGCTCAATGGTTTTTACTGCCCCTCCTTCCCTAGCTCCGGGGGCGGGGGTGGGGGCGGGGGCTCGGCCTCCAAAGCTGGGAGCCAAATCTTCAGAGTTCCTGGATCGAATGTCGCTTAATCCTGCTCACTCTTCCGCAATCTGAGCCGTGGAAGGGGAGGGCTCCCGTCGACCCGAAACTTGAGTCGTGCCAGGGACAGGGCTGTTATAAACCCGTGAAGTGACCACTCAGGAAATGCAGGATGGGGCCGCAGGCCGGAGCCGGGCTGCTGCTGCTGCTGCTGCTGTGGGCCACGCGCGGTGGGCACGTGCTTACGTCTGATGCGCAGCAAAGATACACATTGATTGTCGACGTGGCCAACGGTGGTACCTGGGGTGACTGGGCCTGGCCGGAGATGTGTCCTACCGGGTACTTTGCCAGCGGGTTCTCCATCAAGGTGAGGGGCTCAGGCCTGGCTTTGGGGAGGGCGGGCGGGGAGCGTCACCCCCTCACGGGGCCCTCCTCTCTCCTCCCAGGTGGAGCCCCCTCAAGGCTTCTCCGGAGACGACACGGCTCTGAACGGGATCCGGCTGCACTGCACGCGAGGGAACCCAGAGCAGAACACTCACGTCGTGGAGTCCCAGTCTGGAAGGTGGGACTTAGGGCCCCCCCAGAGGCGAGAGAGCGCTTTTGTGGTGTTGGTGAAACTCTAGGTTCAATCCCCAATGGGAAGGGCACGCTCTCCTGGCGCAAAGGCACGCATGCCCCTTGCCCTCTGGTGGGGAACCCCGTTAAGGCTACGGGGCGGTGGGACGACGTCCTCGCGCTGTCCTGAGGAGCACGTGACCATCCCTTCCCCCGCCCCTTCCCGCGTGCAGCTGGGGCTCCTGGAGTGAGCCCCTGTGGTGTCCGGGCACCGGCTTCCTGGTGGCCTTCTCCCTGCGGGTGGAGCCGCTGACGTTCCCCGGGGACAACACGGCGGCCAACAACGTGCGCTTCCGCTGCTCGGACGGAGTGGAGCTGGAGGGGCCCGGGCTGAGCTGGGGAGACTACGGGGACTGGAGCGACGCGTGCCCCAAGGGTGTGTGCGGCTTGCAGACCAAAATCCAGAGGCCCAGAGGCCTCCGCGACGACACCGCGCTCAACGACGTCCGGCTGTTCTGCTGCGACGGCTGAGGCCGCCGGCCCCGCCCCGCCCCGCCGGCCCCGCCCCGCCGGCCCCGCTGGCTCCGCCCCACCCTGCAGGCTCCGCCCCGCCCCGCAGGCCCCGCCCCGCCGGCCCGGCTGGCTCCGCCCCGCCCTGCAGGCTCCGCTCCGCCCCGCGGCCCCGCCCTGCAGGCTCCGCTCCGCCCCGCGGCCCCGCCCCGCAGGCCCCGCCCCGCCCCGCAGGCCCCGCCCTTGCTATTAAAAGCTTCCTGGCCCTGGCTTGGTCGCCCGCTGATTCGGAGCGGAGAAGCCGCCTCCTTGCGTCGTCCTTCTTGACCCTGCACGGCCCAGGTTTGGCTTCAGGGGTCGTAGGTCAGAACAAAGAGCTTAAATACAGGGGCTGGAGGTCAGGAGCGCGGGCCGTGCTCCCACCGCACCCACGCGGTGGCTCACAGCCATCTGCAGCGAGCTTTGGTGCCCTCTGCTGGTGCACAGGCAGAATGCTGTGTAAATAATAAATAAATCATTAAAATAAAAACCCCAAAACTTAAATACATGGTTTTTGGGGCCCTGGCTTTCTGAGCGTAGATGCTATGCCCTCTAAGAACCCACGTTGTCTCCGTGCAAACCATCAGCGACTTCAGGTTAAGGAGTGGGATGAGAGAGAGAGAGAGAGAGCCCATACTCAGGGAAAGTTGGGAGCAGACCCAGTCTGTCCCTTCTGGAGCACCTGGTCGGGAGGTCCCCAGGTGTGCGCTGGTCAGCTGAGGGGATATCTGGCTTGAAAGCACCCAGGTGGGTAGGCGTCGGCAGAGCCAGTACACCTAATTCCACGACAGTGCAAAAGGCTTTACACTTTGTTTTTAGAGCTCTGAAGCTAAAAACTCTTCCCCACAGTTCCCGCCACCTGTCCCGTCCCCACCTCGCCTTGCAAATTCCAAATAGCTTCTATCTTTTCTAGGTAGAAACTGTCATGGAAGACATCTGTTTCCATGCTGTTTTCTCTGCCTGGAATCCATAGCCAAGTTGCTGTCCTCAGAATTAGAGTTTCCTTATCACACACACATTTCCTCCCACAGCCAATACTTACCCCCATTACCAACGTATCTTTAAAATGTTTTATGAATGAAAAAAGGAACAAGAAAGGAAGGACATGACTACTCCTAGGTATGATGGAGGAGAAGGTTTGTTGTAGGTAAAAGGGGGGACATAGGGTCATCTGGGAGAGTCCAGAGGGAGGATGACGCTGAGCCCAGTGGGGAGAGGGAGAAGAAGGCAGACGCAAGGGAGAGGGAGGGGGAGACCTGGAGGCCAGCAGGATAGGGGTAGAAAAAAAAAAAAAAAGGCCAGGTAACCGTAACCAAAATGGCTGGAGAAGTTTAGGGTGGGGGCTGGGGCATGCCAGCCATATCCTGTAACAGGTAGGGACTGAGGGATGCTGGGAGAACCCACCTGGCCAGGTTCTCTGATATGTCAAACAGGCAGGCGCCTCAGTTAACCATTTGTGCCTGCTCTGAGACCTAACATTTACCACCAACTGAAATAATCCTCCACTTCTTTGAAAAGTTGCCAACGGCAGGTGTAAGAAAAGTGAGGCAGCTGGCCACGGTGGTGCACAAATCCCAGCACTCAGGAGGCAGAGGCAGACGGATCTCTGGTCTACAGCTGGCCAGCCTGGTCTACAAAGCGAGTCCAGGACAGCCAGGGCTACACAGAGAAACCCTGTCTCAAAAACAAACAAACAGGAAGAGAAGCCAGACAGGGAACCAATCAGGAAGTTACAGACTGTCTCTGTGTGTGTGGGGGGGGGTTGTTTTCAGTACCTGAGCACACTTTCTTCCTGCTGGTGAAGCAGAAGGGTGGGGCCGGGGCTAAGCTGTTCCTTACGGCTTGGGGACCTTTTGCTCGGCAGAGCCTGGCTCAATTCCTCCTGCCTGGAGGCTGCTCCCCAACAGTGGGAAGGAGTCAGGTGGGGACTCGGTAGATAGAGGTGCCTGGGGACCTGAGCCTGATCCCAAGAACACACAGGGTATGAGAACCAAGGCCTACAGGTTGTCCTCTGACACACACACACACACACACACACACACACACGTGAAGAAAAATAAAAGTTGCTCATCTTTCATTATGAGCATTAAGATTCCTCAAGAGCACAGAATTTTATTTCCAGAACAGTAACTATTTGCTAAGAAAAGAATAAGCGGGGTGAGAGGTGAGGGGTGAGGGGGACTTGGGGGCTCAGACAGAGGCCCCAAGCCTGGACAGGCGTGTCTGAAGGCCCACGCACACTCCTTCCGCAGTGCAGACCGGGCGGAGGGCGCTCAGGGCGGTTTATTCCACGAAGGAGAATCTCGAGCAATGAAAGCCGTTTGTCGTCGCCGCGGGGCGTGGATGGTCCGCGGGGACCCCCGGAAATGGGGTGTTGGGGGTGGCCCCTGGATTCAGTGCGCTGCGCCCTGCGGGGAAAGGAGAGAGAGGGCGTGGAGAGGCCGCAGCGGCTCGCCCCCCGCCCCGCGCCCCGCGCCCCCCGCCCCGCGCCCCCCGCCCCGCGCCCCGCGCCCCGCGCCCCCCGCCCCGCGCCCCGCGCCCCGCGCCCCGCGCCCCGCGCCCCGCGCCCCCCGCCCCGCGCCCCCCACCTCCTTCTTCCGGCAGTCCCCGCACAGCACGCCGAAGGCCGCGTTCACCAGCTGGACGCCGCACAGCACCGTCTCCAGGCTCGACGCGGCCACCAGGATGGAGAAGAGGGTCACGTTCCAGGGGACCACGTGAGGCGGCGCCTCGCACAGACTCCACAGGGTGTGGTTGCGCAGGTAAGCGCCCCTGCGGACGGCGGGGTCGGGTCGGAGGGGGGTCGGGTCGGAGGGGCCCCCGGAGCGGGCCCTCGCCCACGGGGAGGGACCCTGCTGCGGATGGCGGTGAGCCTCCGCGTGGGGCTGGGATTGAACTCAGGACCTCCGCGCGGGCAGCCAGCGCTCCCAACCTCGGGGCCCTGCAGCCCGGACGGGCGCTCTAGCAGCTCGGTCTGGCCCACGCGGGCAGGGCGGGTGGGGAGCGGGCCGGTGCAGGCGCGGGGCGGGGCGGGGCGGGGCTTACTGGGTGTCCTGGAGGTGGTAGTCCCACTTGTTGCCGACCAAGCACTTGGGTCCGACGCGGAGCCCGGCGCCCGCCACCGCGAGGCAGTACAGGGCGCCCAGCATCCCGAAGGCGGAGGAGAAGACGGAGCGCAGCATCTGGCGGGGTGGAGAGGAGGGCGGGCGGGCTGGGGTGCGCGGGCCGGCCCCACCCCCGAGGGCCTCCCCCCACCCCGAGGGCCTCCCCCGGGACCCCGAGGGCCTCCCCCCACCCCGAGGGCCTCCCCCGGGACCCCGAGGGCCTCCCCCCACCCCGAGGGCCTCGGCCACCGACGGCCCGGGGAGGTGTGAGAGCCCGGCTGGGTGGGAGGCCCGGTGTCCCCTCCCCCCACCCGGGCGGGTGCTTACCCGGCAGCGGTTCCCGCAGCAGCCCGCCCCGCAGCAGCCCTTCCCCCCGGCGCGCACGGCGGCGATTCCCGGGCACAGGACCTGCGGGGCAGAGTGGGAGACGGCTTCGCCCTCCTCCCTGCGCCCCCGTCGCCCTCCTCCGTGCTCCTCCCGTCGCCCTCCTCCGTGCTCCTCCGGTCGCCCTCCTCCGTGCTCCTCCCGTCGCCCTCCTCCGTGCTCCTCCCGTCGCCCTCCTCCGTGCTCCTCCCGTCGCCCTCCTCCGTGCGCCCCCGTCGCCCTCCTCCGTGCTCCTCCCGTCGCCCTCCTCCCTGCTCCCCCGTCGCCCTCCTCCCTGCTCCTCCCGTCGCCCTCCTCCCTGCTCCCCCGTCGCCCTCCTCCGTGCTCCTCCCGTCGCCCTCCTCCGTGCTCCTCCCGTCGCCCTCCTCCGTGCTCCCCCGTCGCCCTCCTCCGGGAAGCCGCCGCGGTGCCCTCGCCCCGTGGGCTGCCCTCGCAGCCCGTCTCCTCGGGGCACCACCGCTGGACTTGTCCGTCGGTTCCTCCACGCCGCCTCAGCTCTGTGCAGAGCGCGCTTCCCGGAGGGTCAGGGAACTGCAGCTCTCGCAAAGGCCGTCGGCAGTTAAGTCCGGAGCACAGACTGCACGAACACCGTCCTGCCCCAGGGGACTTCCGCCTGGGCCTTCACCCCACTCGTGAATTGCCTGCTTTCTCAGTTCCCCCATCCATCTACCCTCCACCTTTCTGGCCTTCATCAGTGCGAAAATGTACACAGTTCACCTCGGCCGGGAGGTTTTAACCCTCCTAGACCAGGGCTGACTTCAAGTCTTCTGTGCCTTCCTCTTTGGCCCCGTCTTTCTCTCCTTTTTTCTTCTTCACGCACTCAGCCCCCACTCCCGTTCCATGAGGAGAGGTTCTCTGCCCGGTAGATTCTCTGCTCTCTTGTCTCACGTCATCCCAGACTCCATCCCACGCGCTAACACTTGTTTAACTTAATTAATTGTTCTTCTGTCTTCCCAGTTTCTTTGTGGTATCTTCAGAGAGACCCTGAGCTGTGAGTGTGGGTGTGTGTGCGCGTTCCACCCTGAAATTCCAGCGTGGGGCTGGGGTGGGGCTGAGGCTAGCCTGGGCTACCTATCAAGTTCCAGGCCACCACGAGCTACATACTAACACTCTCAAAGACTGACCTGTGCCGACCCCAGCACCACACAGCGCTTGTCCTGTACCGTGATCCCAGCAGGCCGCACTCTCCACTTACCGAGTCTGCGGATTCCGCAGCCCCTTTCTGTTCTTTTGTCTCACGTTGCCGCTTGAGCCCAAGGAGCACAGTAGGCAACCGTACCATGCCGGAGCCCATCTCCAGCCCACTCTTCTATCTGATTAATTTATCTTGAGACAAAGTCTACTGGAGCCTAAGGCTGGCATTAACTCAAAAGTGCTAGGATGCCACCGTGCCCGGCCCTCTCCCAGCACCCACCCCCACCCTGCCGCTTTCTCTTTTTCTTCTCTCCGCCCCCCCCCAACATTGTCACTTTCTAGCAGCCAGGACGGATTTGAACGTCGGATCCTCCTTCTCCTCCTGCTTTGTCCTCCTGAATACTGAGATTATACCTGTGCTGCCCCAGGCCTGGCCTCCACAGCGACCTGACCAAGCACAAACGTCTTGGCCGATACACACCGGAAAAGAGGCAGAACTGTGTTCTCCAGAGAAGAGGCTGAAGGTTGCAGTTCTGTCGTTAGCAACCTCAGAGCAAACCCTGCTAAATTCAAGACTTCTCGGCGCCCTCTCCCTTTCCTGTCTCCTGACAACACTGACCTCTTCCTGCTCAGCCTTTCTGGTGATGTCATTGGGCACACACCTGGAATTGATTTTTGCTTTTTAAAGATAGAGTCTCACTGTGTAGCCTCAGCTGTCCTGAAACTTGATACATAGATCATCAAGGTCACCAGGGTGTCCTAGAACTCACAGAGATCCTCCTGCCTCTGCCTCCTGAGTGCACACTCATAGTTCCAGAGTTTTGGAGGAGAAATAAGATCCAGGGCTTTAAGCTCAGCCTTGGTCACATCGTCAGTTCAAGACACGCTGGCTTTCCTGTGACCTTGTCTTAAAAACCAAAAGAGTTGGGCCTAGTGAAGCAGCCCCAGCATTTAGGAGGTAAATGGGTTCAGGGGTTCAAGTCTATCTTTAGCCACAGTCAGCTCAAGGCAGGGCTGATAGGAAGCCTTGCCTCAAAAAACAAAACAAAGCAAAAACAACCAAACCACGTCAGAAGTGGTGGCAAGATGGGAAGAAACTCTAGAACATTTGTCTCTCCTTCCCTCACTTTTTTTTTTCCTTTCGTTTTTTCAGTACAGGGTTTTTCTGTGTAGCCCTGAAACTTGCTCTGTAGACCAGGCTGGTCTCGAAGTCGGAGGTCCACTGCCTCTGCCTCTGGAGTTCTGGGACCAGAGGCCTGTGCTTCCAGGTCCAGGATTTTTATACTTAACCCTGACCTCCACATAGGGAAGGTGCTGAGAAGGGTCGGCCACGGAAGAGAGAGCAGAACACGGATCTAAGATTCAGCCCGGGCTGCAAAGGTTGCCCTAGGCCCACCTTGCCCAGTGGCAGTGCCCCGAAGCCTCCCACCCAAGCAGCTGCCCCTCCTGCTTCTCCCTCATCCTCGTCGCATGCCTGTGGGCAGTAGGAGGGGCACGGAGAACTGGATCCCAGAGAGTGGGGGAGCTCTTCTCCCTCCCACCCCCCCAAATCAGCTCAGGACCCTTGGGCTCACCCAAGACCTCCCCCAGAAGGGTTAGTGTGTGAGGCAGACACCACAACGCCCTTGCCATGCCCTCCAGAGCAAGCTGGTCTGTCCCCTTTTCCTCTCTCTTCTGTTGACCGACCCCCCCCCCCAGTCCCAGCCAACGCTCTGCCATTCTCACCATCAGGCCGCCTCCAATGAAGCCACCCATGAGCCAAACTTGCAGGCTGAGGTTGCTGCCTGTCCAGGTGGTCTTCCCGTCAGGAACCAGCAGGAGGGCATTGGCCACGATGCAGATGAGGGAGAGAGGGATGAGAGAGAGCCCCAGGCAGCGAGCACACTTCCCGGTGCACATGTCTGAGGCTCTGGGGAAGGCAGGTGTGAGTGAAAGTGAGCAGGGAGTGCCAGGGTCCGGGGGAAACAGGCTGGAGCGTGGAGCAAAGGTCCGAGAGGAGGAGTGGCAGAGACCCGGTGGCTCCTGGTGATAAGACAGAGAGGCGCTGAGAGGTGGCGGGGCCGCCAGGTGCACAGGGACGTGGCGACAGCAGATGCGGGAAGGCAGGGGTCAGCGTCCACTTCCTCCGGGACACGCCATTCCGCAGATGCCCTTCCCCTTCAGCTCAGCCCTTCGCTCTGGACGTCTCAGTGGTTCCTTCCGTGAAGAAGGTTGAGTGAAGCCGCCTGCCTTCAGAGCTGGTTGGAAGAGTTCAGCAGGACAGGGAAGAAGGGTTTGTGAGCAAGAGAGTGCGGGACAGAGCGATGGCGGCCTGGAGATTGCTTCCCTACAAGGAAAGATTGTTCCGTAAAGAAACTAAAAGGAGGCACCAGGCACTGGCACCCAGCAGCACCAAGCTCTTCAGAAAGACTGTGCATTTGAGGCCTACCTGGCTTACAGTGCAAGGCCTTATTGAAAAATCAAAAATGATGATGACTTTTTGTGTATGTCTTCTCAATGTTTGTCTGTTTTTGGTTTACGAGACAGGTTTCACTGTGTACCTGGAACTCAGAAACCCACCCGCCTTGGCCTCCCTCATGCAGGGATTAAAGGTGTGTGCCACCATTGCCCCACTCTCAAATTTGGTTAGTTGACCCATTTCTGTTTCTCAGAGTGGACCCAAGTGCTCCAGCTCTGGCCTCAGCGGTTTGGGGACGGCTGTATGAACCATGGCAGCCCCATCGTCTTTCTGCTTAATTCCAGGTTTATGTGTGGGACTGTTTTGCCTGCATGTGTATCTGTGAATCGCTTGTGTGCCTCATGTCTGCACCGGAAGAGCATGTTAGACGGACCAGGGCCCACGTCACAGGTGGTTGTGGAGTAGCGTATGGGTGCTGGGAGTCAAACCCAGGTCCTCGGGGAGTGGCAGACACTCTCAGCCACCAGCTGCTGCTCCAGCGCGCTTGTTTGTTTGTTTGTTTTGTTTTTGAGACAGGGTCTTGCTCTATAGACATGGGTGTTAGGGAACTCACTCTGTAGACCAGGCTGGCCTCAAACTCACAGAGATCCACCTGCCCCTGCCTCCTGAGCACTGGGGTTAAAGGTGTGTGCCACCATGCCCTGCTTCTGGCAGCTTTACCATAAGAAATCGATTTAATTTTATTTTTGGCCTTTTGAGACAAGGTTATACGATGGGGATCAGACTAGCCTCAGATTCACTATCCTCCAGCCTCAGCATCATGAGGGCTGGGACCATAGGCAATGTATCACCATCCGCCTGAAGAAGTCACTTATTAAAAGCTTTGTTTTTATTTTCTGTGTATGAGCGTTTTGTCTGCATACTGCGTTCACAAAGCGTCGGAGAGGCCGGAAGAAAGGGTCAGATCCCCTAGACCTGGAGCTACAGAGGGTCGCTAGCATCCACGTGGGTGCTGGGAGCTAACCGGGTCCTCCAGAACAGCACCCTTAACTAGCGAGTTGTGTCCCGAGCCCCTGGAATCGCTTAGTGCGTGACTCCCTTAAGCCCCCTTCCTTGGGACCATGTGCTGGAGACGGTACGGCTCACAGTTCCAGGACCAAGCGCACACTGCACCCGTGAGGAGTCGTTCACACATGCTTCCTCGCACGTGGTCATGCCGTGGAGAGATGAGGGCTGCAGGAAATACCCGGGACCCCAGAAGAGCGGCTGATGGCAGGGCCATAGGCAGCGGGTGTCTAGCCAGCAGCCTCTGCGGAATCGCTGCCCAAACCACCGCAGACGTGTGTGAAAGGGAGGAGACCAGGTGCCACTCAAACAGTGCAGAGCCTGTGGCCCCTGAGACAGAGGGGCTGGACAGAGACTCAGCCATGAAGAATTTACCTCTTAAAAGAGAGGACGCCAGAAAAACAGAAAGCACTTTGACCTTTCCCCTTCAGTTCGAGCTGTTTGCCTCTGACTCATAAGCAATTAGGCGGCTGCTGATAGCTTCTGTTGGCTCCTTCAGTGTTTTAACAGTGTGTCCAGGACAGAGGGCTGGAGGTGGCAAAGCTTGTTGGTGTCAGCATGCAGGATCCAGAGGCAGGATTCCTGCCAGTTTGAGGCCAGCCTGAATTACAGCCAGTTCCCACCACTTAGGGTTATCTGGCAAGATCTCGTGTCAAAGTAAACACAACACAAAGCCAAGTGTCCAAGGTGAACCAGCTGTGAGGGCAGTGGGGACCGGGATCCGTCTGCAGTTAAAACCGGTCCTCCTTAAACCAACTTGAAGTCTTTAGAAGTCGCTTCCACGGCGCTTCTGATGCGCTCTGTCATTTCCCTCCGTTTTCCCTTCCCTCGCGCTCCCGGAGGCCTGTTAAAGCTGAAACGGTGGTTGTTTTCAATGTTGGACCTCACCCTTTAGCTTCTCTCTGCAAACCTCGGCCTGCCCGTCCCTGCTGCCGCCCCTGAGGTCCGGGACACCCGGCCCCGTGAGCTTCCGTGAAAAGGGAACTGCTCGCTCTGATTCCCCAGCGCCCCTTGAACGGCCGTCTTTTGGTGTGCGGCCCATAGCCCGTCGCTCTAAAGGTGGGCTGCACCTCTACCATGGGGCACAATCAAAGCTCTCAGCACCAACATACACGACACAAAAATAAGTCTTTTGTTTTGTTTCTTGAGACAGGGTTTCTCTGTGTAGCCCTGGCTATCCTGGACTCACTCAGTAGACCAGGCCGGCCTTGAAATCACCAAGATCCGCCTGCCTCTGCCTCCCCGAGTGCTGGGATCACAGGCGTGCGCCCCCGCACCTGGCTACAAAAATTAATCTTAATTTGAAAGAATTGCGTACTGTGTGGTGCCGAGAGCCACTCTCTTCATCGCCAGAGGGACGGTGCTGGGCGACCCGTTGGTTAAAAAAGAGAAGTGGAAGCTACGAGGAACAAGCCTGGCTGGACGCCAATGCAGACCAGCTGCCCTCCAGCCAGCCCTTACTGTGGGAGAGGAATAAACGCTGCTTATATGCCCCGGGCTGTGGGTCTGTGTGTGGGTGTGGGCACGGCTGGCCCAGCATGCTCATGGAGGTCAGTTCCTGCTGGGGCCGTGAGTGAGGCGGGTCTTTCCTGTCAGGTCCTTGCCAGGCCAGCCGGCCTATGGACTTCCGAAGACCCTTCCGTCTTCACGCCCCTCGTGCGGTGGGAGCACTGGGGTACAGTGCCCACGTCGGCGCCACGCTGGCTCCTCTGTGGGTTCTGGGATTTGAACTCAGGTCCTCACCCTTGCCCAGCAAGCCCCTTACCCATGAGCCATCGCCCCAGACCGGGCTTTTCCTGTTTGTTTGGCTTTGTCTCTCGTGTGGTGTGGGTGAGCCTCGCTCTCACCTCTAATCCGGGAACTCTCCATTGTGATTACCGTGTGGGGCAGCCGGTCCTAGTGAGAAACGCGGTTTTACAGCTCACGGTCTCGGGCTTCACAATGGGATCAAATGTCAGCAAGACACGGTCTCGCGTGGGAAAGGTGACTGATTTACTATGTAGTTGAGTGTGACCTTGGATTCTCTTTTTAAGCCAATAAAATGCTTTCCTCACAGCTCATTTCTCTCATGAAGATTATTTTCTTTAAAGAACATTTTTAAGTCCTGAGGATTCCAGGACAGCCAGGGTCACACAGAGAAACCCTGACTTAAATAAATAAATAAATAAAGTCTTGAAGAAAGTTTATTTACTTCCCACAAATCTGTCCATCTTGCCAGTGGCAAACCTCGGCGCTGGGAAGCGGTTTAACCATTAACGAGCCTGATTGCGTTCTTCTCGGCCACAGAGCTCCGTTCACGGTCGGGAGAGCTGTCACTCCACTCCCAGATGGTCCTTCTGCTCTGTCAGCTGAAAACTAAGTGTGGAGCACAGCAGCCGCCTTTCCCGTAGCTGCTCCCGGCTTTCCATGTAAGCTTCAGATTTCTGAGCCGTAACACCGAGCTGGAACGCTGTCTGCGGGGCTCGCATTGGCGACGTTCACTATTTTGGTGCCTGATAAACAGCAGTTAGGCACAGGGTGGCTTTGCTGTGCTGTTCCTTTTTGAGGCAGGGTCTCTCTGTGTAGACCAGGCTGGCCTGGAGCTCACAGGGATCTGCCTGCCTCTCCCTCCTGATGCTGGGATTAAAGCTGAGCAGCCTGGTGCCCAGCCCACAGCATTAATTTTGACGTGTCTGTGTGTGTGCGTGCACAGGCGTGAGGGAATGTGTGTGAAGATCAGAGGACAATCTTCACGTCTTCAGGAACACTGTCTACCTTCTTTGAGGCAAGGTCTCTGATTGGAGCTCATTAATTAGACTAGGCTAGATCAGGTGGCCAGTGACCCTCAGGGATGTTCTTCCTCAGTGCTGGGATTATGGCATGCCCAGCAATTAGTGTGGAGTGTGGGAACTGGGATGAAAGTCTTGTCTTGTTTTTCTTTCTTTCTTCTTTCTTTCCTTTCCTTTCCTTTTTCCTTTCCTTTCCTTTCCTTTCCTTTTTCCTTTCCTTTCCTCCTTCCTTTCTTTCCCTTCCTTCCTTCCTTCCTTCTTTCCTTCCTTCCTTCTTCCTTTCTTTCTTTCTTCCTTCCTTTCTTTCTTGCTTCCTTTCTTCCTTTCTTTCTTCCTTCCTTTCTTCCTTCCTTCCTTCCTTCCTTCCTTTCTTTCTTTCTTTCTTTCTTTCTTTCTTTCTTTCTTTCTTTCTTTCTCTCTTTCTTTCTTTCTTTCGACAGGGTTTCTCTGTGTCCTGACTCTCTTTGCAGACCAGGCTGGCCTCTGCCTCCCAGAGCACTGAGGTTACAGGCGTGCACCACTGTGCCTGCGTGAATTAATGTCTCACTCTCTTAATGCCTGCAAGGCAAGTGCTTTGTGCACAGAGCTGCCTCTCCATCCCCTCACTATATAATTTTTCTCTCTTTCTTCCTCTCCTTTTACCTCTCCCTACAACACGTGTGTGTGTGTGTGTTCATGTGTGTGATGGAGGTAACCCAGGCCTCACGAGCTCTCAGCCCTTGAGTCACACTGCTAGTCTTATTCAAGCAACTCTCTATGGGTGACATAGCGCTGGCAAAGATCAACAAAGCACTGTATAGATCTGGAAACATCTCCTCAAACCCGGGAGAGGCCACAATAGCCAAAAGTGAACACTATGGAAAACTCAACTGTAGGATTCGGGAGAAAATGTCAGGACAGACTCTGGTGAATGAACCAGAATTCTGAAGGCAAGAACAAGAACAGGCTGAGATGAAAAGGCTCTGGCCTGTGGTTGGACAAGGACTTTATGAAAAACTAACACATATAAAGAGACATGAGCACAGCTGGGGAGATGGCTCAGCGGTTAAGAGCACTGACGGCTCTTCCAGAGGACCCCGGTTCAATTCCCAGCACCCACGTGGTGGCTCACAACCACCTGTAACTCCAGTTCCAGGGGATTGACACCCTCACACAGACATGTGTGCAGGCAAAACAGTAGTGCACATGAAATAAATAAATAATGATTCTTTTTTTTTTTTTTTTTTTTAATAAAGAGGGAGAGACATATCGCATACAGAAGGATCCAAGAACAGGCTTGACACTGAGGAAAAGTGAATGAAGAAGGGCAAAACTCTTGAATTTAGAAACGACCAACAGTTTCCAACAAAGAAGCCACAAAGCAAACTCATGTTCTGGCTCCGAAAATAGCAGAGCTGGCTGAAGAGACGCCATCTTGGGCTGGCTGGAGACTGAGCTTGTTGTCCAATGCCAGCCCAGCACGTGGGCAGCCCTGGGCTCATTCTGTAGGCATGGTTCTCCCTTCCTAAGTCTGTGACCCTTCAGTGCAGTCCCTCAGTTGTGGTGACGCCCAGACATAAGATTATTCTGTTGCTACTTCCTAACTGTAATTTGGCTAGTGGTGTGAGCCGTAACGTAAATATCGGTGTTTTCCGGTGGTCTTAGGCCCGTCATCGGCGCCCAGGCGGAGAACCCCCTTCTATAGCATTACAGAGAACAGGCGGGGTGCGAGCAGGCAAATCCAGCCTCTTCCTGAGGAGAGAACATGGCAGTGCTTAGCAGGCCGAAAGCTTTGCCGCAGCACGGGAAAGCCCTGTCTGGAGAACACACGTCAGCGAAAGGCTGTGTGCAGAAAGGGCAGCGCGGGCCGTTTCGGCGCTCAGCGGAGCCCTGTGTCTCGGCGCTCAGCGGAGCCCTGTGTCTCGGCTGTGGGGCTTGGTCTCCCTGTGAGGCCGCCAACAGCGTGGTCTACACAGCAAGTTCCAGGCCACTCCGGGCCACACTCTGTTGGAGAGACTCTATCTCAAGAAAATCGAGCAAGCCAAAGAAGTTGGACCTGTGCAAAGTTAAAAAGGGCAGGTAGAGAGCTGGGGGTGTGGCCCAGTGGCACAGCTTGCCTGCCGGGCATAAGGTCCTGGGCACTGAAACCCACAGACAAAGGGGTGACGCCAAAAGCTGAATCAACAGCAAAGCAGCCACAAGTCCATTACCACGTGCTTGTCTGAGCTTGCCAGGATCTGGGGAGACCAGAACTCCTTTCTGGGAATGCCTGGGTACGGGAATGCCACCCCTGTGAGTTTCCTCTGTTTGTGGGAAATGAGCTTAACGCAAGAGAGAAGATGAGGCCAAGCCCTCGGAATGGGGAAGTCTGCCACAAGCCTGGACAAGCTTTGTAGACGTGGTTTCTCACCCAAAAAAGCCGCTCTAAAGAGAAAATACATAATTTACATTCTAAAATGTTGTTAATGGAAGCAAGATACTGAATTCTTTATTATTATTGTTATTATTATTATTTATTCTTGGTTTTTCGAGACAGGGTTTCTCTGTGTACCATCTTGCCTGGCTGGCCACCCGTTCCTTCCTCCCTCCCTTCCTTCCTTCCTTCCTTCCTTCCTTCCTTCCTTCCTTCCTTCCTTCCTTTTTTAAATCCAATGAGATTTATTGGATGGAGAGAGAGAAGAAGAGAGAGAGACAGGATAGGGGGAGGAGAGGGGACTCCCTGACAGAGAAGGAAAGAGCAAGAGAGCAAGAAGGCAGGAGCAGCCATCAGTTTCTTAACAAACTTCAACATAGCAGCAGAGGCAGGCAGATCTCTGTGAGTTCACGGCCCCCTGGTCTACAAAGGGAGTCAGGGACATCCAGGGCTACACAGAGAGACCCTGTCTTGAAAAACCAAAGCAACAAACTGTTACTACATAATCCAGCAATGCCTCTTGCGGTGTTTATAAACTACATGTTTTGAAAACTGTTCCTACGAGAGCCTGCACCGCAGTGGAATGGCAGCTTCGGCCACACGGCTGAAAGGCTGAAGCAACCGCCTGGCCCTTCAGTGAGGGCACTCGTTAAGATCTGCACCACCGCGGTCAGACAACCTGCCGCCAGCGGCGGCACAGAGGAACAGTCTCCGTCCGCCACGGTGCAGAAGGCGGCTGCAGCCGGCGGGCGGCACAGGGACCTCAGTCAAGACGTCTGCACAGGGCTGTGGCGCCTGAGCAGAAGAGGCCAGAAGCAGGAGAGGGCACATCTTCTCCCAGCTAGATGCCCTGTGCTGCTGGCCTTGGTTGTCAGCCTGGGCACACCTGGAACCAAATAAAACCCAAATGCTGCTGCTCCCCTGAGAAATTTTCTTTTTCTTGTCTTCTTTTTAAGATCTATTTTAAGATATATATTTAATTTAAGATATATATTTTATTTAATTAATTTAATATAATTTAAGATATGTATTTTATGTACACCAGTGCTCTGTCTTCACCAGAAGAAGGAATCAGATTCCATTACACGGTGGTTGTGAGCCACCGTGTAGGTGCGGGAATTGAACTCAGGACCTCTGACAGCACAGCTAGTGCCCTTAACCTCTGAGCCATCTCTCCAGCAACCGGGATATTTTCTTTTCTTTTTTTTAAATTTTGTGTTAGTTTATTTACTTTAGATCCGAGGGTGCCCCTCGTCCCCTCCTCCCAGCCCCCACTACCCCTCTTTCTCCCTTCCCCAGCACCTCCGGCCACATCAGGACTGCGCTGTCTTCATCCCCTGAGGCCAGGGGGCACCGAGTCATTTTCTCAATCATATTATTAGAAGCAGAAACACACACACCCTGCAGCTGGCCACCTTCTGAGGACAACCCGCGTGAGGGACTGGAGGAAGGACGCTTGCCCTGGCTCTCCATGGCAAGGCTGTCCTCCTGCTGCAGCTGGCACCAAATCCAGCTTTTCCGGAATTCCAACGCAGACTGAAGACCGGCGGAGCTCCAGGAGTTTCCCAGGCCTTCAGCACCAGACTGGGACTGCTGGCCTTGAGGACTGAGCAGCTTCTCTGCGGTAGGACAGCCATTGGCCCACGTGGATCACGTTCTGTGAGGCAACCTGGTAAATCTCCTTTCAATATATGTGTGGGGGCGCTGGGGAGATGGCTCAGAGGTTAAGACCTCTTCCAGAGGTCCTGAGTTCAATTCCCATCTATAGTGAGATCTGGTGCCCTCTTCTGGCGTGCAGACAGAACACTGTAAATAATAAATAAATCTTTTTTAAAAAAGTACTCAGAAACTGCAGAAAAATTTTAAAAAAATATATGTGTGTGTATTTATGTATGTCTCTACAAATTAATATACACACATATAAATATATAATTATTTATACCTATCAGTTCTGTTCCCCCAGAAAGCCCTGACCGCACGACCATCTGGAGACCGAGCGCCGGGCCGCACGAGCCTTTGGGGGGGCTTCAGAGCCCCGGCCCAGAGTCTGCCTTTGCAGGCCTCCACAGTTCTGTCGCCGACCCAGAGCTGCTCACGGCGAACTGATGCACGGCCACCCAAAGGCGCTGGTCGCTCCCGGGTCATGGAAACTCCTGCGGGGAACTCGGGCGACCGTGACCGGGAGACGGCGAAGGCTGCAGGAACTCGGGACTGTGGACGGAGGAAGGGGGAAGGACTGTCCTTTAATTAGCTGATTTATTTTGTGTGTGTGTGTTGCCTGCATGTGCGTGTTGCGTCATGTGTATCACGCAGTGCCCCTGGAGGCCAGGAGAGGGCGCTGGGGCCCTGGGACTGGAGTTAGAGGTGGCTGCTGGGAATGGAACCCAGATCCTGGGAGAGCGGTCAGTGCTCTTCCCTGCTGAGCCAGGCAGCTTGTTTGCTAGGGAGCGGAACCGGCCCGCGGGATTGTGGTGGAGCCGCGTGTCATCTGTTCACACAGAACACCGAGAGCGAACCCCGGCGTGACCTGTGGGCTCTGGCGGCCGGTGGGAGGAAGGCTGATTGGTGATAGCAAGGGTTCCAAGTGGTCCGGGGCGTTGGTAGCAGAGGAGCTGCGCCTGCCGGGAGCGTGTGGGAGCAGTTCTGCTTAGAGCCTAAACACGAAGTCTGTGCATGTGTGTGTATGTGTGTGTGTGAGTGTGTGTGTGTGTGTGTGTGTG
>REGO01000346.1:305775-323392 GCA_010120015.1 Rhombomys opimus | reverse complement strand
CACACACTGCACACACTGCACACACTGCACACCACACACTGCACACACTGCACACCGCACACACCACACACTGCACACTGCACACTGCACACGACACGGTAGTGCTTCATTTTATTCTACTTCACTAGAGTGGGGTTCATCTGAAAAGGTCTGTTAAGACCCAGACAGCAGCGTTGGCATGCGCCTTTAATCCCAGCACTTGCAGCAGGCGCAGGTGGATTTCTGAGAGTTTGAGGCCAGCCTAGTCTACAGAGTGACAGCCTGGTCTACGAGGACAGCCAGGCCCCAGAGAGAAACCCTGTCTCAAAAAACAATTAATAGATAGTCGTGAGGCTCAGGCTGGCCTCCAGCTCCACGCACCTGAGTGTGACCTGGGGCTCCAGGTCTGCCAACATCGCCTCCCAAGTGTGAGCCACCCGCTGAGATGTGTTTGGAGACCCCCTGTGGATTTCTGAAATATTGTAAACCCACATTTTCGAAATCCGACCCTAGAAAACGCCAGCGCACTTTTCCTGCAAAAGGCCAGTCAGCATTTCGGCTTCTGCAGTCCAGGGCCCTTATTGGAAATCACGTTAAACTTTCCATCGACGGCACAACGAAAGGGAGAAAGGATTTGCTGTCTGGGGCTTACAGTCTTGCAGGTTTCGAAGACCTGTGGCGCCACGTGAGTTTTGGGCCTGAAATGAGGCGGATCATCCTGGCCGTGAGGGTCTGTGGAGTCCAGTGGCTGACCCCAAAGCAACGGGGAAGAGAAAGAGACAGAGAAGGGCCTGGGCAACATGGCCCCCCACAGACATACCCCCGACCTGCTTTCTCCACTAAAGCTCCCACTGCCACCACAGCTGAATCACAAGAATCCTTCAGGGAATCAGGAGACTGGGTCAGCCTCTCACACCAGCTCACTCCCCATGCCACAGACCCAGACCACAACAAGGCAGGCGTCAAGGCCTGTGTTTGCGTCCTAGACGGCTAACACCCAAGGCGACGCTTAAGACTGTTCCAGCACACACTTGTGACACCGCCCTCAAGTTCACGAAATTTCACGTTATGAATTACTCATTTCCTGGTCTTCTTTTTTCTTTTCCTTCCTTCTCTCTTGAGCAGTCCCAGATCCGGCTTTGAACTCAAGGTCCCCAGGCTGCTCCTTAGCTTATGTTATGTCATAAGGGGGAAGCGAATCCATAAAAGAGAAGTTTGCTCATGACGCTTTGTCTTGCTTTCTGAGACGGCGTTTCTCTGTGTAGTCCAGGCTGTCCTGAACTGGCTCTATAGACCAGGCTGGCCTTGAACTCAGAGATCACCTGCCTCTGCCTCCTGAGGGCTGGGACTAAGGCGTGCTCCTCAGCCTAGCTGTGAAACATTTTTATTACAAAAGGACTGTCTGTTTATGAGAGAAAAGTGAACAAGTCAACAGAAGGGAAAGACTAAGGACATCGTGAGCAATCCCGTGAGCACTGAGACAGTTTCCCTCAGTCCACCAGGAAATGAGGCTCCTTCTCTCTGGTTACAGAGGCTCAAAGCAGAAGCACAGCTAAGAAGCAGGAGTAGAAAGCGTGGGTGCATGGTGTAAGGAGATAAACAGGGTTATAGTTGGCAGCTCCGTGCTGCAGCAGACCTTTAGAGACAGATGTAGCGGCCACCCTTTGTCCCTGTGTAGCTAAAAGGGTAGGCTAGGAATGACAAAGGGGAAAATAAGGGGAAATAAAAGGTATTTTCAGGGCTTGGGGAAAGTGTCTGTCTAGCTGGCTAGTGTGAATCAGGAACTGCCTCCCTCCCTAAGGAAGTGAAATAGTGATTGAGCAAGAAGATGGGAAATTCCATAATGACAGAACACATAAGGTTATTCAGAGCTGCCTGGCTCCAGGGGACAGAGGAGCTAGCAGCCGCAAGGTGAGCTGGAGGAGGCTGGCAAGGATGAGAACACACGCTGTCAATCATCTGGATCTAATGACCTGTTTACAGGAGTTAAATACAGGAATGGAGGACAAAAACCACCCTGGGGGGAGTAATCAGCCAGAATGAGGAACATTCCCAGAGACAGGCTGATTCAGGCTCTCACTGACGAGTCCTCGAAAACGAGGAACGAGAGGCAGAGAGGCCTGCTCTGGAATACCGGACCCGACACGGCGGCCTGTGCGTCCCAGCCCCCTCCTTCTAGCAGTGCTTAAAATTACATGTATTCGTTGTTTTTCACGTATGTTCTGCCTGCATGTATGCCTGTATACATGTGTATACCCCATGCCCTGGGAGGTCGGAAGAGCGTGTCAAATCCCTTTGAATTACAGGTGGTTGTGAGCCACCGGGTGGGTGCTGGGAATGGAACCTGGGTCCTCTGCAAGAGCAGCAAATTCCCTCACCCCCTAGCCAACTCTCTAGCCCCTCCCCCACCGCTCTTTTCTAGTTCAGGCTGGCCTAGAGTTTGTGGATATCCCCCTGCCTCAGCCTTCCAGATGTTGGGATCACAGCACCTGCCGTCATACCCAGCTCTCGTTATTTCTATATCAGAACAAACCAACCCTAAAGGTAGATTTGAGAAAGCAGAAGGAATTTTAGTGTGAACAGGATATTACCGGGGTTGCCGAGATGGTTCTCAGCTAAAGGTGTTTACTCCAAGCCTGACTCCTCAGTTCTCTTCCTAGGACCCACATGAAAGCGGAAAACCACCTCATGGCTCTTTCTTTCTTTTTGTTTATGTATTTATTTTTACATTGTAGCACAGGTTGTCTTGAACTGCAGGGAATCCTCCTGTCTCGTGCTGGGTTGCAGGAGTCAGCCACCACCCCTGGCTTGGGAAGTTCTTGAGCAGGTGTGCAAGGAGCTCTGGGTGTGCACCTGCCTGCAGCCGTGGAGCCGGCTTGCGGGCCAGGCTGGGTCGGCGGGACCCTGCCGTACCCATCCGCTGGCGCCCGCGGTCCTAACAGTCCCCATTCCCACCTAGCAAAGCTCACTCCAAGCTGCTCTCGGGGCTGTAAGAAGCAGTCCCTGGGGTGCTGGCAGGTCTGCGGTCTGGGTGCGGGGTGGGGAAGGGAGGCCGCCTTCTGCTGTTTGGTCTGTCGCTGTCCAGCGGGAGACTGGGGTGCCTCCAGGCTGGAGAAACGACTCCAGGGGGAGAGGATGCTGGGATTACCCAGGAAGGCTGGACACCCCCTCTCTGCTGGCGTCTACGGAAAGGCAGAAAGTCACCGCGAATCAAGCCTTATCTCTTCCCCACAGTGACCAGTGATCAGCTGAAGGCAAAGGGTCAAAAACTGGCTCAGAGGTTTCAAACACAGAACTTTATTGAACCTTTCGCGCCCGCTCTGCGCTCATCTGCGCCTGCGCGGCCCACGCGCGGCCTTCTTCTCCCCGCGGCGCCTGCGCGCCGGGACCGGGGGAGCCGCCGGGGTGGGGGGCCTGGGCGCAGGGCCGGGCGCCGAGCGCACCGCGCCGCCCTGGGGAGGCTTGTAAACCAAATGGAAGATGAAGGCGTTGCAGTACCTGCAGCAGTGAGGGCGCGGTCAGGGCCAGGGCGCGGGGTCCAGCCAGCTCGGGGCCCTCAAAAGCAACGGGGTGGGTGTGTGCACGCGTGGGGTGGGACCCGCCACCGCGCCCGACGCGGGGTTCCATGCCCAGGACGGGAGAGGGCGAGAGCCGGGTCTGGAGGGTGGTCCTGAGGGGTGTCCAGAGCGCGGGGCGGGGATAGAGGGCCTTCGGGACCCGTCAGGCTCTGCAGACAGGCGGCCGCCGGCCCTTACCACGGCATGCAGTTGTCCGCTGCTCGGAGGCGGAACGGGGAGCGGAAGGGGTTGGGCTGTGGCGAGCTGGTGCCCCCGCCTGTGGCTACCGCCATGGTCTGGTCGTCCATCACGCAGCCGTACTCGCTGCTCTCGGTGAAGAAGGCTGGCACTCGGAGTGACTGGGGTTTGGGTGGGTCCTCAGGTTCCGCCCACGCGCATCCCCGGACACACCCTCCCGAAAACGAGGGGACCAGGATGCTCAGGGCTACGGGGAAGGCGGGAGGAGCGGGGTAGGCCAGGTTATCCACCTGCAGTCGGGGAAGAGAGCTCAGCCACGTGTCCTTGAGACCAAAGCCAGAGTTAAATCCTGCCGAGAGAGCAGGACGCTGGCGCCCACGGGCTCTTCCACTTTCCCCTAACCCCTGTCCTTGAGCCCCTGGCTCTTACCGATAACCAGGTCCGGCTTGGGTCCCTGGAGCAGGTGATAGGGCCTGGTGGACACCCGGATTTGCAGATCCCTTCGGCCTCCCTTCTCCTTCGTTCCAGAGCTCAGCCGCGAGACTCCAGAAGCGGGACGCACAGAGGCGTCAGGGCCGTCCTGGGGTGGGGTGGGGGGCCCGGTGAAGCGAGGAAGGCGGAGGGGAAGCAGAGGCTCCCGGAGGCGGGCTCAGGAGCGGGCGTCTGCGCTCTTACCCTCTGCATGGTAAAATGCTGCTGGTCGCTCTCAGGTGGCAGGCTGTCACCCACAAACTGCAGCTCCAGGGCCACGTGCGGGAGAAGGACCAAGAGCTCCTTAGGGACAGAGACAGAGGCAGCTCCCACATCCATCCTTTCAGGGTACACCCTCTGGGCGAGGGAGGACCTACTTACCCAGAACACCATGACGAGGTCAAATTCCTTCCCAGCCTCCACCACGTGGATCTTCAGTGACTGCTTGTTCTGGATGTTGAGTTCAGGGACTGGGGAGAGGTCAGCTGTTAAGGACTCTCCTGCGGACTCGCCCCCGCCCCGAACCCTCCCCTCCAGGCTGCCTCCTCACAGGACTGGGGCACGAGGTGGGTGATGACGTAATACACAGTCAGCGGGTAGGTGAGCAGCACCGCCATGGGCGAGTCCAGGCCGAGGCCGCGCCAGGCGTAGTAGTCCCTCCAGGAGCCTGGGGAGAGCGGCTGCATGGGGGACCTTGGCCGGGGTGTCCGTGCGTCACGCCCTCCAGACTCTCTGTCCCAGCGCCTGGTTCCAGGACCCTTCCAGCTCACCAAAGAGGCTCCGGGGTGGCTCCAGGGGCACCGGAGGCATCAGGGCAGGCCCATCCCCCTGGAGAAGCTGGTAAGGGTCTCCTGCGGGGACGAGGAAAAGCAGGGGCCCGTGAACCTCCCCCTGCGCCCCCAGAAGGGCGGGGCCCCTGAGGCAAGCCCCGAAGCTGCAGCAGTTCGTCTAGGGACAGGGTCGGTGGACGCATCAGGTAGAAGGGGCTCGGCTGCGGTCTGCAGAGGCTGGAAGCAGCCGGATGTGTTAGGACAGGGTTGGTGTGCCCATGGAGCAGTCACAAGGGACCAGGCCCGCGCCACCAGGCCGGTAACCTTCCCTCCAGGCTTGACAGTCTGTCCTCGGCAAGAGGCCTCGCCTACCGTTGAGGGCTGGTGCGCTGCTCCAGGGGTTCCTGGGGGCGCCAGGCCCTGGAATCAGCATGCTGAGCTGGGTCCAGTAGCCACGCGTGAGGCCCCGTGAGGCCAGAAAAGCCTCCTTGTTGAAGGTTTCACTGGTCACCTCTGCAGGAGGAGAAGGGGGTAAGGGTTGAGGGTGTGGTGGCTAAGGCCAGGACCTCACCGCCATCTGCTAACCGTGAGGGCCCTGGCTTTGGGCCTGGTTCTACCTAGGGAGGGGATTTTCGTTTCTGAGTGTCTGCCATGTTTCAGGCACAGAGCTTACACTCATCTTGAAGTGGTTTATATTATTCCCCTTTTGCAGATGAGGAAGCCTGGGTTTGAAGAGGGGACTTTTTGTTTTGAGACAGGGTCTCATTGCTGCACAGGCTGGCTTTAAGCTACTTGGCAGAGGATGGCTCTGAACACCCGGTCCTCCTTGTCTCCAGCTTAAGGTGCTGGGGCACAGGTGTGCCTCCGCCAGGGCCAGCGCTTGTTTTGTCTTGTTCTTGAGACAAGGTCTCATGCAGCACAGGGCGGCCTGGAACTCAGGATTTTCCTGCCTCGGCCTGCCCGATGCTGAGTGAGCTACCATGCCTGGCTTAGGTTACATGACTGGAGAGTGGAAGGGGTGGGCAGCGAGCATTTGAGTCGATGCTCTCAAATCCCTAATCTCTCCCCGGGGCCCGGCCATTCACTCATTTCTTCAGAAACTCTCCCTCAAATCCCTAATCCCAAACACGCAGCCCCCAACTCCTGTTCCAGGGAAGGAAACGTCATCTAAACACTTATCCTTCAAGCCGGGAAACCGCCTTCCCGGTCCCAGGGTCCCCTCCCAGCCACCTCGACCCTCCTGCGGTACCTGCCGTGTAGGTGAAAGGCAAGCTTGCCAGTTCTCCCGCCCGCTCCATGAAAGCTGCAAGCCTCGGGCACCAGAATCGGTGGCTCACGTCATCCGGGCATCGGCGCCAGTCAGCCTGGAGACAGGCCTCTCCACAGTACAGGACAGCGCCACACTGGGGGCTGGGCGACACGCGGGCCCGGGCACCCGGCATCAGGGGTCCTGCGGGCTCTAACTGCCCCCTCCGTCTGCTGGGAGCCCTCCCGGCCCAGCTTGCTTTTCTGCCTGGCGTGGCCAACTGCTGAGGCCTTCTTCAGACTTGGGCCCCGTGGGTGCTCACCAGGGCGTCAGCTTCACTTCAAAGCTGTGCTTGTGACAAACATGGCAAGTTCTAGCCCGAAGGGAGGCAAAAGTAAAGCCCGGCCGGGGACCCCACGTCCGCATCGGGGTCTTCGCTAACTTCACGCCCAGCCTTGGGACCAGGCTCTCCAGCTCTCTGTGTGGGGATGGAAGGTGGCATCAGGTGAAAGGGCTCGGGAGCCTGGACCCCATGCCTTCCCGCGCCGATAGCAGATGCGGTACCGGTGCAGGTGGACGTCTCCTACAGTGAGCTGCCGGGGCTTCCGGGGGTCCCCGGAGCCCATAGGGCAGGCCATGCTATGACACAGGAGCGCATAGGCCCGAGGCGCCAGGTTCTCCATCCCGGGGCCCTGGGCCACACTCCGCTGGGCTCCGCCCATGAGCAGGTCAATGCCCAAGATGGTGCCGTGTTCATCTGTCACCAGCAAAAGGCAGGAGAGGTGCAGGGGGGCAGCCTCTGCGGGAGGAGGGAAGGTTGAAGGGGGGCGGGGGTCAAGGCAGACAGTCACGTACAGCGAATCTAGAGGCCTTGAGGGGGCAGACAAGTGACCTCAGTGAGGAGAAGGGGCTAGGCAAGGCAGCTGCTAGGCAGGATGTAAGCAATGCAGGGACCTTATCAAAATCTGGATTTTTCTTCGTGCAGACATTTCTGTTGCACAGGTATGGGAATGTTCTCCAAGTGTATGTCTGGATCACATGCATGCATGCCTGTAGAGGCAGGAGGAGGGCGCTGGGTCCCCTTGGAAATGGAGTTAGTGTCTTGTGGGTGCTGGGAATTGAACCCGGAACCTCTGGTCAGTGCCCTCAGCTTCTGAGCCCTCTCTCCAGCCCTAGAGTCTGCTCGTCTTGAGAGACGCGAGGTTTCTGGACTCATTCCTTACAGTGCTTAGAGGTTGGTTCAAAGTGAAAAGCGAAAACGTTCTGTGGCAGGTGGAAACAACCTGCATGAGGGCCACCAGTTCGTGACTCCTGCTCGGGCTCTGAGGGACGGGAGACGTTCAGAAAGGCGTCTGGGCAGGGCAGGGCCGTGCTGGACTCTCACCGCTCTTCCGGCCTTTCCTTTTCTCGGGCGCCCTCTCGTCCTCTCCTCGGTCCTCTCGGCAGCCGTCCTCGCAGCTGGCCTCCTGCTGAGCCACCTCGGACTCGGCAGGCGCCTTTGCTTCTTGGGGGGATTCCTTGCTTGGAGGGGCTGGCTCCCCACCCTCCTGTGCTTCCCCCTTCTCTGCGCCGGGGCTCTCCTCTCCGTGCTCCTCCTCCTCCCCTTCTTCCCCATCCTCCAGGCTGACAAAGCTGACGTAAGGGCTCAGGTCCCTCAGGTGGAGCGGAGGCTCGTCTCCGAGGAGCCGGGAAGCCCCGAGGCCCGGCCCAGGGCCTTGCTCTGCACCTTGCCCTAGGCTGATGCCCACGCTACGGTTTGGCAAGACGTGGAGCACCCAGAGGGCAGGGTCCTGAGGCAGCCTCCTTATCTGAGCCTCCAGTTGACGCCATCGGCCCTCAAGGCTGGTCCCCAGCGTCCCCCTTTCTGCCACGAACTTGCGGAACCAGCCGAAGAGAAGAGCAGCGAAATCAAGGAACTCGTCTCTGTATCCGGACACAAACTCCATGTCTTCAGATACACGGGGCCTAGACCCAGACTGAGCAGAAAGGCGATGGCGGTGAGGACCAGGGTAGTGGTGAGGGCTTGGGCTGGCCTCGAACTCAGAGAGCCGCCTGCCTCTGCCTCCCAGAGTGCTGGGATTACAGGCGTGCACTGCCACGCCGGGCCGGATATTTAGGGTTAAAATACTCAGGGATGAAATCGTACCTGGGGCACCAACTCAGTGACTCAAAGCCTAACGTGAGACTGGAATCGAGGGAAGCCGCGGTGAGGCTAAGCCTAGGGGAAAGGCTTGCTGGGGAGGAAACCTGGGCCCGTTTGTTGGTCTGTGAGAAGTACAAGTGAGGCAGCTCGGGTGGGCGCCCAGCACACCCGCCCCTCTGGCCGCTCCTCCCTCCGGTACCTGCAGCCGCCACCACTTTTCGAAGGTAAATACCTCGCGCCGGAGGCCCGCGGTGACGTCGGGGCTGCCCGAGCGCGCTGCTGTGAGCTCGGGCGGCGCGCGCCCCCAGCCCGGAGCTCGGCCTGACCGCTCGCCTGGGCCATGCCTCCGGCTCGCTCTGCACGGCGGCGGGCCGGGGCCTCGAGAGCTCGCCGGGGCGGGCGGGGGGCGGCCGGGGGCGGCGGCGACCGAGCATCCCCGGGCGCCGCTCGCCCGCGCGGACCCCGCTCCACGGCCGGGCTCTCTTTCGGTTTCGGAGCCGGTCTGCGCCGGAGAGGGAGCTCCGCCTCGGGGGAGGGGGAATCCCCGACGTGGGCGCTGGGCGCGGCGCGGGCGCCCCGCTACTGACCAGACGGTTCGGGACGGCGCGCGGGCTGGACGGCGCCGCCCCCGCGCGCCCCCTCCGCCCGGCACGGGAGGCGGTGCAGAGCCGGAGCCAGCACTCGCGGCACGCTGGCGCGGCGGCCGGCGCCCAGCTCCCGAGATGAGGCGGGGCGCGGGACCCCGGCCCCGGCTGCTGCTGCTGCTCCTGCTGGCGCAGCAGGCCCTGCCAGGTCAGCGGGCCGGGCCGGGGACACCGGGCTCGCGGCATCGCTCGCCGTGGGAGCGCGGGCTGACCCTTTCCCCTCTAGGTGGCGGCAACCGAGGCAGCGTCGCTGGAAGCTGTCTCTGTGATGTGACGTTTCCCTCCGGGAGACAGATGCAGCCAGCTGCCTTGGCTCAAATCCGAAGGAAGCTGGAGTCGCTCACTCGCTGCCCCTTCTTCATCAGGTACTGTGTCCGTGTCCTTCCCTCCCCGGGACCACTCGCCTGGACGCCCAGGCCGCCTAGCCCGCTTCCGGTCTCACCTGGCTGGGGAATTCCAGCCCTCGTGGGGCTCACCTTGCGTGACGTCACACCTGTGGAACGAGGAAAGGTGGGGAGGCGCAGGAGTGGTCGCGGAGGCGAGACGGATCCTCTTGCAGGTTTCAGTTGCAGTCCGGGACTCGAGTGTGCGGGGGAAGCCGCGACCCGTGGGTCCGTGACCTGGTGGGCTGCCTGGAGCGCCACGGTGAGAACCGCTTCTGTCCGCCGGTGGCCAGCAGGGTGCAGGCTGCCGGCGGCCTTCTGGCCATCTCTGCCTCTGCCACACAGGGCTTCCCTACCTAGACCCGGTTAACCCCGGCTGAAGCGCTTTCACTGAAGCCTGTCTTCCCACTGTCCTTTGCCATCATCTTCCTGGTCTGGCCAATCTACCACATTTGCTACTGCTTAATACTCTCTTGGAGTATTATATAAACCACACTCCAGGTCCCTTGTGCTAAGTAAGTCTCTGCCACTGACCTACCCCACACCCCGCTTTCTAAGCATTTTTACTCAGGGTGTGGCCAAGTCTACCGGGCTCGGTCTTGGACTTGCTATCCTCCTGCCTCAACCTCTCTAGTAGCGGGGCTTACAGGACCCTATAGCAGGCTCGGCTTTCACTGTTGGATTTGACCTGAAATCACTTGAAGGTACTGTTTTCATTTTCTAGTACTTAATGATGAAAATAAACATGTTAAAGTTGGAAGATTCATCTACACAGCTTTAACCTCAACAGTCTGGGAGGCAGAGGCGGGTGGATCTCTGTGAATTTGAGGCCGGCCTGGTCTACATAGAGTTTCAGGACAGCCTGTCTCAAAAACAAAACACAAGTTTAAAGAATTTTACAATGATCAGCCTCTATGCATATCATCTAGAATCTGCAATATCTGATTTACAGTTGTTTTTGTTGTTGTTGTTGTTTTGGTTTTTTTCTGGGTTTTGTTTTGTTATTTGATTTCCAGAAACAGGGTTTCTCTGTGTAGCCTTGGCTGTCTGGAACTTACTCTGTAGACCAGGCTGGCCTCAAACTCATAGATCCAAATTCCTCTGCTGAGATTAAAGGCTTGGGCCACCTCCACCTGGTTCAGTATTGTATTTTCTCTTTAACTTCCAAAGTTAAATCAAAACCCAACCCAGTCAATGAAGTGAATAAATCTTAAGTGTGCATAAACCAGTTTCCAAACAAGTTAGCTGACAGCTGGCCTTCGGCTGTGACGTCTTCTTTCATGTGCAGATTGTATTTTTCTTCTGAAAGAAGGGTCCAGGCAGGGCGTGGTAACGCACGCCTTCTGGCCTAGCACTCAGGAGGCAGAGCTCTGATCTTCAGAGCTAGAACAGTGCTGCACAAAAAACCCAGAAACCTGAAATGGCTTTCAACAGTCTAGCTGGGATCAGCGGTACCCAATGGCCTTTCAGACCTACACTGCTCCCTTCAGCCCCCCCCCCCCCTTGTTCTCTACCAGGTTCTCTACCAAGGCCATAGACAAAGGGTCAAGTCCACCCACAGTGTATCTCGGTGGTCTGTGAACCTCCTTGCCCTGTCTGTCCCTCTGCCACTCCCCCCCCCCTTCAGCTGCCCTGCCCCAACTCTTTTTGCACAATACTGGGAAACAGATCCAGGGCCTCACCTCAAGTTAGGCAACTCTGCCGCTGAGCTGTACACACAGGCTTTCCACCGAGTCTATTTGCTCCTCATGCCCTTCCCTCTGCTGGGGTCAGGACACCATGCCCAAATAAGGGATTTCAGCAGGTTAGAGACCCAAGGGAGCAAAGCGCTGGCTTTCCTCCACCTTTCTCTGTGACAGCCAAAGGAATTCTGTCACTTACATCACCTGAAACTGGGGCACAAGAAATACTTTCATGCTATTGTAATCCTGGCCAGGACCTGGAGGCAAAATAAATATTTGGCAAAGCTTTGCTAGTCTTACCCTGGGGTGGAGTTGGGGGGCTGCATCCAGCCCTCCGTGTTCATTACCACTATCAGAACCTCTGTCCAGTCGTCTGTCTTAAGCAACTGTAATTCTCCCTGCACTTTCTTCCCGCACGTTCCTGCGCCCCACAAGCTGTGACTGATCGTTTGTTCTCTGCCTTTATTCTTGGGGGCGGGAAGGGTGATAACCACACCCTGAAGCCAGGAGAGGGAGATGCTTCTGCAGCTGCTCCTTTGTGTTCTCTCCAGAGTGTGGAAATGGTGGAGGAAAGAGCTCCCACCACCGGGAGCACTCGCCTCGCGCCAGCACCCAGGTCCCCGAAGCCACAGAGGGGCTACCTGCAGACCTGAGCACCCCTGCGCAGACTCAGCGTCCCCGGCAGGGCCCTCCCTCGGGGGCACCGTCCTTGCCCAGCTCCCCCACCACCCACCACCCTGAGGCCACCACTGTCACATCAGCTTATGGTCTGGGAGCCGGATCTGAGGCCAAGGCAAAGGAGAAACAGCAGGACAAACAGCAAGAAAAACCCGGACCTGTCACTGGCACAGCAGCCTTGGTCCCCGTGCTGTCCCTCCTGGCCATCGTCTTCCTCCTCACGGCAGCCTTGCTCTATGTGCTGTGCAAGAGGAGAGTGACACGGCAGAGGCCTGCAGGTAAGTGGGACTCCCCAACCTCACCTCCACAGACCCGGAACCTTCCTGGTGGCTGGAAGCCTAACAGAGGCATACAAATAGCAAGGCTGGCAGGGTAGTGCTGCACACCTGTGATCCCAGCACTTAGGAGGCAGAGGCAGAAGGATCTCTGTGAGTTTGAGGCCAGCCTGGTCTACAAAGCGAGTATAGGACAGACAGGGCCACACAGAGAAATCCTATCTCAAAATAACAACAACAACAACAAAAAGCAAGGTTGGGGCTGGAGAGATGGCTCAGTGGTTGGGAGCGCTGGCTGCTCTTCCGGAGGACCCAGGTTCAATTCCAAGCACTCACATGGCAGCTCACAACTGTCTGTAACACCAATTTCTGACACCCTTATACAGACGTGTGTGCAGGCAGAACACCAATGCACATAAAATAGAAACACACCTACACACACACACACACACACACACACGTGCATATAAAGCAAGGCTGTCAGCACTATGGACTGCAAGGGAAGAATCAGCCAGAATACTCTGGGTCTCAGGGTTAATTTATGTCTAGGAACGTGACTCCCCAGTTCAGGTCAGGTCCTGCCTCCACTCTCCTTCACCTCGGAGTTCACTTGCCAATTTCTGTCCTTTCCAGATGGGCAGCTCCACTACGAACCTGTAAGCCAAGCCCCCCACGCCTGAAGCAGAAATGGAAGCCTGTGAGAGACGACTTGGGAGAGGTGGGAGGCAGGCAGGCTGGGCTCCACCTTTCTTACTGTTTTGAGGCAAGGCACCTTCTATCAAGGACAGCTTTGTTCACTCTCTGCCTCTACCTCCTAAATTCTGGGATTAAAGTATACACATCTGTCCAAGAGTACTTTTGTAAATAATGTGTATGTTTTCAGGTTTCTGTTTCGTTTAGCCAGGATCTTATTTAGTACACACCTGCCTCAAATTCCCTATCTATCTGACTGCTGACTCTCCTGCCTCCATTTCACAGTACTGGGCTTACACACTTGCTAATTTTTTTTTTTTTTCTTAGACAGGGTTTCCGTATTCAGCCCTGGCAGTCCTAGAACCTGCTGTAAACCGGCCTTGCACTCAGAAAGATCAGCTGGAGAGATGGCTCAGCGGTTAAGAACTGGCTGTTCTTCCAGAGGATCCAGGTTCAATTCCCAGCAGCCACAAGGCCGCCTGTAACTCCAGTTCCAGTGGATCCGACAGCCTCACATAGACAGATATGCAGGCAGAACACCAATTCCCAAAATCAAAAATAAATGAAAAAAGAACAAATCTTTGAGTAGCTGCTCTGCCCTGAGGCCTCTCCTGAGCGCAGTACTCTAAATCGCGTGGTCCAGGGATGCGGTCCAGGGTCTCCCACACTGCCTAGCATGCTCTAGGCTCCCACTACCAGTACGAGGGTTTGAAAAAGTGTCTGCTTTTTACGCTGTACCAATAAACTGGACAAGCCCTATGTTTTAAACTATAACAGTAAAAATTACTTTTAGAATTACTGGCTGAGGGCTGGAGGGAAAGCACAGCAGCTGAGCGCCTGTCCTTGCAGAGGACCCCTGTAGCAGCTCCTGGGGATATGACAACCCTCCTCTGACCCCACAGGTACCAGGCAAGTACACAAGTACACATGTGCACACACATGCACACACACCACAGCACACCTTATTCACACACGTGAAATAACCAGGACGAAACTGGTGCTTTGGAATTACAGACTTCCGGCAGATGCTGGGTCTTTCTCCGCACTCTGATTGTGTCCTCCAATCCCCCCTGAACCCCTAGGCCTCCCCACTCTGCCTCCTCCCCCGCCCCTGTGCTGAAGACGGACACAGGGGCCTCACTTCAGCCTCTGGATCACTTGGATTGGAGAGTATGATCGTCATAAAAACAGCCACGGCCTTTATTATTAAAACACTTAGTTCCTGTTTTGTTTCTTCCAGGGAGGAACATAGCTTCTCTTTTTGAAGGACGGTCTGGCCTGGCCAGGTTGGTCTCACGGCAGCCATCCTTCCCCTCAGCCTCCCAAGCACTGGGGCCACAGGAGCTGGGGAGATCTGTGCGGAGGCCTGAGCTTTAGGGTCTCCAGCTCCACTTCCCGCCGGGATCTCGTGTGCCCTGAGCAGCAGGCCGGCTCGTGTGACTCCGCTCCCCATTCTACCCGTGTCTGGGTTCTGTCCACGGTACAGATCACACGACACCCCGACTCAGTTCTCCAGCATCTGCTCACAGGTTCGCGCCACATCACTGATCTTGAGGCGGGCGTAATCTACTCGCTTCAGAGCCATTTGACAGTCCTTCCTGGAGGAGTAGCTGGAGCCCTCATGGGGCTGCCCTGTGGCCACCTACGGGACATTTAGACCAATCAACAGAGCACCACCTCTCCCGGCCACCCCACAACCAGGTCTCTGCTCGACCTTCTTCCCTGCGTTTGGTCAGCTGCCTGCCGAGTCAGCGGTCTAGGGGAAAAGGCTGAATCCCTGTGAGCTTCATCTGTGACACGGGGATGGCAGCGGGTGCGTCCTAGTGCTGTAACATTCACCACAAATGTTAGTGAATACCGGTGACTACAGTAAGGACTGTGTTCCCAGAAGCTGGGCCTGATGTCCTGTGTGAGGCCCACATGCTTGGGGACCGAGAGGGGGCTGCACTGACCGGTTCCAAGGTTCAGTCGCTTCAGTTCTGGGAACTCCTTATGGCAGGCAGGTGCTCTACCATGGAGCCACGGCCCTCCTCCTCTTCTTTTTTTTTTTTTTTTTTTTTTTTGCGAAAGTAATAAAATAAATACCAAGGTCTTTTAACCTCCCCAAAGGGTTAAGAAACTGTTTTTTTTTTTTTTTTTTTTTTTTTAAACCGCCTGGGTCTAAACTGCTCAGACAGGTTTTGAACTTGTGATCCTCCGGCCTCAGCCTTTTGAGTGGCTGAAATTACAGGCCTGTGCCACCTGGTCTGGCTAGGTATTGTTTACACACCCTAGACAGTTTAATCCTTTGCTTAAGGGCTAAACCAGCCCTGAGATGGAAGTGCCTACGGCGGCGTAAGAAGCAGTCTCACCCAGCTAAAGCTCAGGGAAGCCCCCAAGGCTGGGGCGGGGGTGGGGAGCTGGGGTGCCCGCCCCGCCCGTCCTAAGCACACCCACCTGGGTGAGGTAGCGGATCTGAGCCGACAGCTCCGCCTCCACGTGCTGCACAGAGGCGGTGAAGGCTGCCGCCTGCCGGTCCAGCAGGCGCTCGTTGGTTTTTTCCTTGGACAGCTCCAGGATCGCCGTTCCTGCCAGGGCGGGGCGAGGGCGGTGTTAGACCGAGGCTGGAGACCGAGCCCGCCCGGAGACAGGCTCTCGGGTCCCGCCCCAAGCGCGCGGGGAGTCCGCTCCTCGCTTCCCGAACCTGCATTCTGGAGGATGGCGCCGATTTCGCGCTCGATGTCCTCCAGGGCGCGCAGCCGCTCGTTCGCCAGGCTGTAGGTAGCCATCGCCGCCGTGCAAAGCCCGGCAGGCCGTCGGTGCTGGGCCCGGAAGTGCCTGTTCGTGTGCGCCTGCGCAGAGGCCTCGGTAGCAAACACTACAATTCCCAGGATGCTCAGCGCGGCCTCGCTCTTCCGGGCCTACCTGGTCTGGTGTGGCTTCCAGGGCTCTCTTGCCAGGCCAGGTTGGGGCTGTGGAGAGAGGCCGTATTGACTTTTGGTGTTGTTTTCCGCTAGGGTCTCGCTGTAGAGCCGGCTTGCCCGGAACTCACGGATCCTCCTGGTGCAACAGGTCTGTCAGAAACGAAGAGACCACGGTTGAAACAGTGGGCCCCAAAGAAATGGGACTTTCCCCTAGGAATCTCATGCTGAGAGAAGGGTGCCAGCCAGACGGGGACCTTGTCTTCCAGAAAGAGGTTTCACACGGCTCTAGCTGATCACACCGCTTTACGGGAGTCAGTGGTGGGCGTGAGCGTCCCAGCCGGGCACGTCCTTGGCCCTGTGTGTAAACTGAAGACTGACTGGGGGTTTTCCTGGATCTCTCTGTCCCTCTTCCCAGTGTGGCAGCAGTGAGTAGGTCTCCTTGACTTCCCACTTTTAATTAGACTCGTTTAATTGGCGTATTGAGAAAGGGCGGCCAGGCGTGACCTGGCACAAGTTGAGTAAGACTGCCTCTGCCTCCTAACGCTGGGACTAAAGGGATGAGCCAGCGCTGGAACACCCCGTGGCCCAAAGCCTTTCAGACCTGTCCAAGTGACACTGCCCGGTGGTGGCAGTTCAAGTGTGTGCCTCCATACTGGGTGGTCTCAGGCTTTTTGCTGGCCAGCCTCCCCCCTGGAAAGCTTGACTTGGTGTGTTAACCGATGGTCCCTAAGCTTCTTCCAGATCCTGAGTCCAGCTGGTCCCCCATTCTGGCTCCTTCCCTCTGCCTTTCTCTGATTATCAGTTAGGCGCTAGGCTCTACGGATAGAAAGATAAATGAGATGTTCTCTCACTCGGTAGTGCTTTGTTAGCACACTTTTATTAAGATTTATCTATTTATATTTTTGGTTTTTTGAGACAGGGTTTCTCTGGGTAGCCCTGGCTGTCCTGGAACTCAATCTGTAGACCAGGCTGGCCTTGAACTCACAAAGTTAAAGGTGTGCACCACCACCTAGCCAGGACTTGTTTTATTTGGTGAATTTTGCCTGAATGGGTGTCTGTGCACGCCATAAATGGATTGTCCATGAAGGTTAGGGAGGGCAGTGGATTTTCTAGATAGAAATGGAGTTACAGACAATTTTGAGGCATCATGTGGTCGCTGGGAATCGAACCCGGGTCCTCTGAAAGAGCAGCCAGTGCTCTTAACCACTGAGCTTTCTCTTCAACCCCGGGAAAGTGTCCTTGAAGGACGTGGTTTCTGGACTGAATTCTGAAGGGCCGTTGAGGCGGAAGGTGGCGAAGGGAGTCCTCCAGGAGGTGGGGCTGCGGGGCACCTGCTTGGGGTCCAGGGCGGAGGCCCATGCATGTGGAGCGGGTGCTGGTCAGCGCTGACACGGTGCTGGAATAGGGACATCAGCTTAACTCATTAGCTGAGTAATTTGGAATTCACTCTGGGATGCTAGAAAAAAATGGCCTAAGCTGTTAAGAGAACTGGCTGCTCTTCCAGAAGACCCAAATTCAGCTCCAGCGCCCACAGACGGCTCACAGTTGGGTATATCTCCAGCTCCAGGAAGTCGGGTGTCCTCCTCTGGCTCGCATGCAGGTCCCCACACACGTGTGGCACACACTTAGATCTCTGCGCACGCACACTCATGCACACACAGACAAGTAAAAAGGCGGAGCGGTGGAGCGGAGAGAGGTGGGTGTGAATATGATCAAAATCCATTGTGCAACGTTCTCAAAGAATTCTTTATTCAGGAGATATTTACTTATTTTATGTGAGTGCTCTACCTGCATGCACACCTGCACGCCAGAAGAGGGCACCAGATCTCACTATAGATGGCTGTGAGATTATCGGGACTTGAACTCAGGACCTCTGGAAGAAGTGTTCTTACAAGCTGAGTCATCTCTGCAGCCCTATTTATTCATTCATTTATTTGGTTTTTCGAGACAGGGTTTCTCTGTGTAACCCTGGCTGTCCTGCAACTCATTCTGCCA
>REGO01000346.1:262320-303770 GCA_010120015.1 Rhombomys opimus | reverse complement strand
ACTAGGGGCCACATAGCACATAGGCGTAGGCTAGATTTTGGTTTTCCAGACCCTGAGGCTGGCACTGAAGCTTAGAAACTTTGTTTGGAGCTCTGGATTTTCTCCTCGGCACTGAAGAGAAAGAGAGAGAGAGAGATGGAGGCATTAGGGAGTATGTGGAGAGCAGAGGCTGAGTGGCAATGGGGTGCCCTTGTTTTTTTGTTGGTAACTAAAGCAACAGTGAGCTTAGGGAGCAGACTGCTCTGAAGTTAGCAGCACCAATAGGACTTTAGGTGATGCTGGTACTAAAACTTGGAGGGCTGAAGCAGTCAGGCTATCGGGTCTCTTGACCGCATACATCTTGGCGACTACCCCTACCCCAGGAGAATACAGATGTGGTTTTTGTTTGTTTGTTTTTAATATTAGGACCTTGGTGGACTAGAGAGATGGCTCAGCAGTTAATAGCACTGTTCCAGAGGACCCAGGTTCAATTCCCAGGCAGCAGCACACAATTGTCTGTGGCTTCAGTTCCAGGGGATCTGACTCCCCTCTTCTGCTCTCTGTAGACACCTACACCCAGGCACACACACTTACACATATGATAAATGAACAAATTAAAAGATTAGGATCTTGCTGTGTATCTGGCTGGCCTCCAGGTTGTTTCTGTCCTGTTTCTGCCTCCCGAGTGCTGGAGGCTCAGGCCCATGGTGCCTGAGCTCAGAGTTCTTTGTCGGAGATGGAAAGCGTGTTTTTTTTAAATATTTATTTATTTATTTATTTATTTATTTATTATGCATGCAATGTTCTGTCTGCATGTACATCTGCATGCCAGAAGAGGGCACCAGATCTAGATGGTTGTGAGCCACCATGTGGTTGCTGGGAATTGAACTCAGGACCCCTGGGAGAGCAGCCAGTGCTCTTAACCTCTGAGCTATCTCTCTAGCCTAGAAGGCAGGTTTTTGTTTTGTTTTGTTTTTTCTTTGTTTTCTTTTCCTTAATGGACACCTGGGTCTGGTTGAGGGCAAGAGCATGGCACCAAAAACAAATTAAGTAAATGTCTGTGTTCTGGGATTGTGATGTCTGCATCTGAGAGCCAAGTATAATTTCCAGGTCAAGACTGCAGCAGTTCCTTGGGGACCTGGATTACTGACTGAGACCACGGTTCTAACAGAGTCCCTAGCCAGGCCAGACCATGTTGAAATTCACTGCGGTAAGTCCCAGCTGTGCACATGGAAGACTTGGTCAATTCTTTCCACCTGGGGCTCCTCTGGAATTGGACCTCCTCCTGGCTCAGCCTCTTGAGTGCTGGGATTATAAATTCATACTAGCACACCAACCTACCACTTCAATTTTGAATATGACAAGACAGAAGAGGATTTCTAGATATTTAAAGAACTTTCTAGCATGAAAACATTAAACAGAGAGAAAAAAAACAAATCCCGGAGGTCTCTGATAAGAGATTTTGTATCTATGATTGATTAGTTGAGACTGTCATATATTCCTGTGGTCAGAGCTAACTTGAAAGATGGGGATAAGAGGGTCCCTGGAGCCCAGGAGTGACCGGTGGGCAGCCTGGGTGGCAGCTCGGATGCCCCCCTTTATCCTGTTTTGTTTATTCTCTGAGACCAGTCTTGATATGTTGCCTATGCTCCAAACAGGGTTGATTCTAGAAAAATTGCTCTTGGAAAAGTAGATCATGAGGGAAGACATGAGAAGTCCATCGTGGAGGAAAGGGGAACTTTGGAACTCTGCTGCAGGTAATGAAAAGATGAAGAATGAATGAAAAGAGATGGGCTGTAGCAGCTGGGTGTGGCCCGTGGCTCTAATCCCAGCTCTTGGGAATTTGTAGCCAGTGCCAGGCCAGCCAGGGCTACAGAATAAGACCCTGTCTCAAAAACAAACAAAGAAACAAACAATGATGAGAGAGAGAGATGCTGAGACTATGAATTTGAGAACAGCCCAGAAGACGTAAACTCTAGAAGAGATCACAGGGAACGAAAAGGAAAAGGAACTCGTACTTCCGGATGAAAGAGTCCATTAAAGACCCCATGTAATGAAGGAGGAAAATAGGCCCGTGAGTCAGAGCGCCAGGCTCAACCAAAAGGCACTCAGGGAAGCTTCCAGAGAAACAGAAAACCTTACGCAAAGGCTCCGTAATTGAAATGGCCCAGGGCCTCTTAAACGTGCCCTCCATTCCCTAAGACAGGAGTAGTCTTCCATATTTGAGGGAGAACGGCTGGACATCCAGGGTTCCACCCCCAGCTGCCCTGGGGTGAAGGCTGATTTAAAATGCAAAGACTCCATTTTTCTCAGTGAATTTTAAAATGTATTTTCTCATAAGTTAAGTGCAGGCAGTTAGCTCCGGATGTCCCTCACAGGGGCCACATAGGGCACTACACAGGCCACTCAGGCCAAGGCTTATGGTGTAGCTGTCCCTTAAGACCTTGGCTGGGGAAGCATGCTGTCCTGGAGCATTGCCTGTACTCATTAGAGACGCCGTCTCAGCACTGACCCCAGACCAACTGAATCACAGTCTCTGTTTAAAGATCCCCAGGTGACTTGTATGCACAATGATATGTGAGAGACACTGCTGAGGGCCCTGTGCGTGCACCCTGGGATCTGAGTGGCCCCGCCCTGGGTTGGGACTGCTGGAAATGAGGAAGAGGAGGTAGAGAAGCCGGAGAACTGAGTTAGGGTCTGGCTGGGAAGGGGCTCATATTCCATCGAAGGAAACTTAACCATGTCCTTTCACCTGGAAAATGCAGGCCTTGCCCACGTGGCCAGCCATGATGTCACTCAGGAGAGTAGACTTGAGAGGGCACCTAGGGTTAACAAAGCTGAACTCTCAACCAGGGGACAGAGTAAAGACACTCTGGTCTGCACAAACTGTCAGACTTCCCCAAGGAAGAGAAGGGCAGGGTGTCCATGAGCTGAGGTAGAGAGGTGACTGCGAACTCCAGCTCAACAGAAAGATTCTGAGATATGTCTTCAAGGAGATGAAAGGGATGGACATCCTTCATTTAGAAAGAACGGAAATATAGACTCTTGGAACAGAACATAGGGCTGAATTTGTGATAAATTTGGAGAATAAGCAAATTTCAGATGGTCATCATTCAGGTGATCATGAAGGGCCCCGGAGTCCACTATAAACTTAGCAGAGGCATAATTCAATGCTGGGTATTGATCTGATCCCAGCTGATACAGTGCTTGGGGGAGGGGGTAGGGCAGGATGAAAGGCAGTGTATGATGGTCAGGAGGGACAAAGATGGGTCCAGTCCTCCCCTCCTGGCAATTTTGTCCATCCTGTGGCCTGCATCTATAAATAAATTCAGCTTTGAACATAGCCTACAAAGCCGTAAACTGACTAAACCATTATGCAATTAAAAAATCTTGCCCCTCCCTTTCCTCCTCCTCCCATTTTTTAATGCAATTTTTATTTTGCAACTCAGTTTTGCAGTTACAGCACAGTCTGGAGCCTGGGCTTTATGGGTGGCGTTGTCTCAAGGTGCTGTAGCTGGGCATCTGCTCGACATGCTGAGAGCAAGAGTCAGGAGGGAACAAGATGAGACGTTCAGAGAGGGGAAGCTGTCTTCAGAAACCATTGAAGGGGGTCGAGGGAGTTCCCTCTGGCACTCATCTGTAAGCCCAGTACTCAGGGGGCAGGAGCTCACAGATCTAGACGAGTCTGAGGCTAGCCTAGTCTCTATGTAGTGAGTTCCAGCACGGCTGGGGCTATGCAATGAGACTGTCTCAAAAAACCAAGCCAAGCAAAACAAAAACCCAACAACAAAACAAACAAAACCAAACCCCAGCCAAGGCCAACACACACAGGAATGTTACCATCTGATTTTTTTTTTTTTTTTAATGTATGTGTATGGTGCTATGGATAAACTCAGGGTCTTGTATGTGCTAGGCAAACACTTGACCCCTGTTAGGCTTCCAGCCCTGTGTGCCTCCTTGAAGGATCTACATTTATTACTTTGAAAATAAAAAATAAATTAAAAAAAAAGAGAGAGAGAGAGAGAGAACCAAGCATTTGGAAGGCAGAGGAAGGGGAGGTCAAGGCAGCCTTACCTACTTGTCTGAAAAAACAAACAAAAAACCCAAGGGTCTGGAGAGATGGCTCAGCAGTTAAGAACACTGGCTGCTCTTCTAGAGGACCCCAGTTCGATTCCCAGCACCCACATGGTAGCTCACAACCAACAGCATCTCCAGTCCTCGGGGAGCGAAAAGGCTCTTCTGGCTTCTGTAAGCCCAGATACACATGCAAGCAGAATCCCATAATCAAAACATAGAAATAAAGGCTAAAAATCAAATATCAAACTGAAGACAGAAAAGTGAGAGGGGAGCGTGAGATACACTTTCCCATGATAGAGACTTTAGAGTAGAGAAGGTTTTTCCCTTTGCTTTCTCTCCTCAGTCCTCTCCTTTCTTCCTTTTCCCTTCAATGCAAGGTGCTTGTGTGGGTTTGTCTACCTTGGAGGAAGAGCCAGCAGAGAGAGGGCAAGGGGCTGGTGGGGGAATCGAGATCCAGGGGGAGCCAGGGAAGATGTGAGCAGTGATGGTAGGAGTGGCCTTCCCCAGGGACACACCTCAGTTTCCTGTGCTGAACTGGTGTCTAGATAAACCTGTGCCAGCAGAAGGCAAGATGCCGAGCTCATCCATGCCTTTCTGCCTAGTCTTGGAAAAGGGAAGGCAGTCAGGAGCGTGAGGGAGGTGCAGAGCCGGTGCTCTGGGAGCAGGGGAGGGCTCACAGGGAGGCAGGGGCACTGAAGGCCAGCCTAGTTAGAGACCAGCGCACTTAGTGGCCCTACGTCTCTCCTCAGACTGCGTGGTGTCAGAACCTAGGATGTGTTCAAACATATTTGTGGAGTGAACAAATAAGCGTGGTCACGTGACTCCTGTTTTTGGCAGAGGACGCCAACCAGCCACTGGCCCTGGTGTTAGAGCAAAGAAGTGGCAGTGTGGATGGAGCCAGGGGTGAGGTTGGAATTGTGAAAGAAGAAACTGAGTGTGCTGATAAGATAGTGGGTGATAAGTTCTTGATGTGTGAACTGGGCAGAGCATGAAATGTCCAGTCATGAGCAAACAGAAGGGTCAAAGGCCTGAGACAGAACAAACTAGGAAGCCAGTTAGAAAACGGTTATAAACCAGGTGCAGGGCGCATGCCTGTGATCCCAGCACTTGGGACCCAAAAGCAGGCAGATCTCTGTGAGTTTGAGGCCAGCCTGGTCTACAGAGCAAGTGCAGACTAGCCAAGGCTACACAGAGAGACCCTGTCTCAAAAAAACAAACAAACAAACAAACAAACAAACAAAAAACCAAAGACCAAAACAAAAAGGATTATAAAAGCCTACCTTAAAATAAAAGTGTAGCGTTATTAATAACATCAGGAGTAAAGCATTTCACTCCTAGGACTCTGAAGTCAAGGCTCCAGTCAGGCCAGTCTGGGCACAGAGCGGAGACCTTGTCTCAAAACAAACAACAAAAATGTTTTGGAACTAGACCCGGGTGGAAGCTGTCCACCAGAGCCCTCACGCAAGGCCACACGTGTGCTCTACGTGAACAACCCACGGTGGGACAGACCGGGAAATGCCTGGCCAGGCAGACACTGCGCGTGTTCGCTTCCTCTCCTCCAGCCTCTTCCTCGTGCTCCTCGGAGGAGCTCTAGCACCCAGCCTCCTGCCTGCTCTTTTCCTTGGAGCGGGGCCCAGGGCTCGTATGGGCTGGGCAGGTGCTCTCTCAGCGAGCTGCGCTCCTGCCTCTCTTAGTGGACTCATTTACCTTCATTTGTTTGTGTATACTTTTTACTCATTTGAGACAGGATGTCCCTGTGCAACCCGAGCCGGCCTTGAACTCAGAGGTCTGCCTCTGCAGAGGTGCACCACCCAGCATTTGTAGGCAGCGTCTCACTTTGTATTTCCAGATTACAGGTGTGTGTCATCATGCCCAGACTATTAGTGTCTATTTGTTGTATAAAGTGATAGGCTTCATTATGCCATCCCTGCACATACATGGTGTGTTTTGACCGTACCTACTCCCTCACTACCTTCTCCTACCCCTTCCCATCTGTCAGCCCTTTCTCTGTGCTGCCTTTCTTTTCCTTCTGTGGGGGGTGTGTGTGTGTGGGGGGGGGTCAGAGGCCCATCTGCCTGCTGTGTTCTGGGTGTTGGACTGGGTATTCAGGATTTGTGCGAAGCACCTTTAGCCACTGTACCATCTCCAGCCCCGTTCCGCTGTGGGAGTGTCTAGTGTGCTCACGCTGTCTGTCACTCACAGGGCCCTTGCCGGGTGCCCACAAGCTCCGGGACACCAGAGCACTAGCATGGGATGTTGGGTTTATCTTCCCTCATGATCAGAGAAATGCAAGTGGAGATTAGGTAATACTTGGGGCTGGCAAGATGGCTCAGAGGGGAAGAACAATGGCTGTTGTTCAGAAGACCTGGGTTCGATTCTCAGAATCCACCTGGCAGTTCACAACTGCCTGTAACTGTACTCCCAGGGGACCCGATGCCCTCACCATAAGTACATACATGATGCAAAGATAACTCCAGGCAGGCAAAACACTCATGCACATAAGACATTAAAAAAAAAAAAAAAAAAAAAAAGACCGGGCATGGTGGCAACATCTTTAATCCCAGCACTCGGGAGGCAGAGGCAGGTGGATCTCTTGTGAGTTTGAGGTCAGCCTGGTCTATGTGAGTTCCAAGACAATCAGGGCTATGAAGCGAAACTCTATGTCTCAAAAAACAAAAATAAATAAAGTAAAAATAAAACAGGTCGCACTGACGTGGTTAGAAATATGTCCATGCTTTCTGACTTAGCGACTCTTCCTCACACGCTTTAATGTGTGTGTGTGTGTGTGTGTGTGTCTATGTGAAGGTTGTGTGCATGTGAATGCAAGTGCCATGGAGGCCAGAAGAGGGTGTCAGGTCCTGGGAGCTGCAGTCAGTCTTCTGGGAGCTGCCTGACAGCAGTGCTGGGAACCTCTGCAGCGTCTGTCCAGCCTGCACCCCTCCTCACACTGCACCCCCTCACTGCACCCCTCCTCACACTGCACCCCCCTCAAAGGAACCCTGCACCCTCTCACAGGGGCCCTGCACCCTCTCACATTGCAACCTCCTCACACGACACCCTTTTCACAGGAACCCTCTACCCCCTTCACATTGCACCCCCCTCACTATGGCAAACGTCCTGTCCTATAGCAAACGTCACACATCCAGAAAGACAGTTCTTTAAGGATGACTATTATTAAAACCAAATTTTTTAAAAATTGTGGACATTCTGAATGTTCATTAGGAACCAGTGAACAGGAATGACAAGTTGCCGGGCTGTTCCTCAGAAGAATGGGGCAGATGCGAGCAGGGCCTCAGGAAGGCTCGTCCAGGTAGCATGTCCACTGACAGCCCCAAGACGCAGCTGAGCTCACGGTGCACTGCTCTCTGTACCTGAGGCGGGGCAGGGAGTACGGAAAGCCTGTGGGTGTGTGACGCAGTGCGAAGACTGGTCTCCGAACGAACAAGGAACCCGTGACGGTGGGTAGGGAAGAGAACTCAGGGTCGGGTCCCGACCCCCGAAGAAGGGAGCTTCTTTTCACGATCTACTGCTTTAACTGTTCGGAGATTTTAACTGCGTGCATGGATTGCCTTCTAAACGGTACTGAAGACGCCAAAGACTTAAACAGGGGGCATCGTTCTCCAAGCCTTCCTCTCGGGCTTCTCTCTGGATCTTCTGACTCAGAACTGAGACTTTAGAGCCTAATTCTGGGTCTTTCTCTTGCCTCCCAGAGGACTCCGATTCTCCTGGTAAAGCTGAGGTCAAAGCATGCGTGTCCCAGGGGTCAGAGCTGCTAGAGGCAGAGTCTTAAAAGCGGCTGAGTTCTTTGTGTGGCAGCGCCAGCGTGGGTGGGGAGAGGGTCTGTGACAGGGTGAGCAAGGTCACTGACATTCTGGCCACACATAAAGCCAGTGGGCAAATAATGATTTATTTAGCATTTCATGAGCTTTCACATTGGCCATGTAAGCTGCTCTCCCATTTGTGTCACCAAAGCCTACCTCACTTCCTATTGGCCACTGCAGGCCCTGGCCTGCTTGCACACTGCTTCAGCTTGTGGCTATGCCATGGTTTCAGATGCTGATCCCTGCACATGCCCTAAGGACTGTTCAGCTCTCTGCTGGAAGGTCGAGTCATCTAGGGGACTACCCCGCTCTCTGCTGGAAGGTCACGTCGTCTAGGGGACTGTCCCCCAGCCCTGGCCTACACCAGTCATACATTCTCAGTTCCACTCTCCTTGGAACTCGGGAGAGCAGGGAATGACTCAATGACTCTGTGTCCCTCTACCATGCTTGGCACCCACGAGGGATGCAGGTCAAGACTGTAACAGGGTGGGGCCTTTAGACAGGTGTGCGGGCTAGGGTTTGTTGTGTGTGTGTGTGTGTTTTCTGAACAGGGTTTCTCTGTGTAACCATGGCTGTCCTGGAACTCGCTCTGTAGACCAGGCTGTCCTCGAACTCAGAGCTCCACTGGCCTCTGCCTCCGGTAATCTGCGCTGGGATCACAGGCGTGCGCCACCACGGTCTGGTTTATCCCTGGATTCTCTAAGAGAGCAGGCTGAGTAGGCCGCGGAGAGCAGGCCTCGGAGAGCAAGCCGGGAAGCTGTGCCCTCCATGGCCTCCGCACCAGCTCCTGCCTCCAGTTCCCCAACTTCCTTCTACGCCGATGTGGAAGTACAGGCCACCTTTGCTCTCCAAGCTGCTGTGGTCATGGTGTTTCATCTCAGCGACAGCAACCCCACGTGAGGCAGACAGTCCACCTGCAGGAACTGCAGTGGATGACTCCCGCCCACCCGGCCTGGCTTTGGCACCCAGCACGACCGCCAGCTGTGTGCCCACCATCGTGCAGTGAGGTTCAGCGGTGACCAGCCCGACACGCTCAGGGCGAGGTCAGGGCGAGGTCACGTGTGGCCCTCAGCTTGCCCCACCCTGCTCATTTGGGCTTCAGAAAAGCCAGTGACTGCTTTCCCTGGAAGCGGCTCAGTCACTCTGTGGCTGTCAGCCTCGTGTGGGCACCAACTCAAGTCTCCGTATTCCCCTTGGGGCCAGGCACAGCACGGCCACCAGCAAACGCTGAGAACCCTCACAAGGTGCCCGGCAGACTCAGAGAAAAGCGCCGTGCACCGGCACACTGCACACCCCCACAACGAGAGGAAACGCGCACACTCGTGCCTAGGAAAAGGTTTATTTCTTCCCTATGCTCAGAGACAGGGAAATGGCCTTGCTCCGGCCTCCTCCCGCCCCGGAGTCTCATCTTCAAGGGATGGGAGGCAGAGGTGGTGACCTGGGGGCGGTTGCTATGAGGCCAACCGTGGGGGCTCTTGTACTTCTGCTACACTGACTCCCCGTTCTCACTGTGCCCTTCCGCACCTTTAGGTGTGCACGCAGCTTGGCGCCACAGGGAGCAGGGCGGGGGCCGCAGCGCTGGAGTCGGACATTAACCCCCGAGTTCAGCGAGCGGGGGTCCAGTGTGTGCCTCGGGCGGATGGGGAGGGGAGAGGCTGTGGGCCCCCACGACGGCAGCGGGGTCTCGGTGATGCCCCTACCTCTCCCAGCCCCTCTTCTAGCAAAACTGCTCGTCACAGTCCTCATCCTTCATCCCCTTCAGCCGAAGCCGGGCAAAGTCCTCAAACACGATGTCGTCATCTGTGGCGTAGCTTGGAACAGGAGGAGGAGGTGAGAGCTTCGACCACTGCCGGGGCCAGCCCGCTCTCCTCCCACCCATCCTAGAGCCAAGCCAGAGCAGTGGAGGCAGCCTCTGCAGGCCGGGCCGTCCATCTGGTTCTCCACCCCTCTTCCCGGGCAGAAGGGAACAGCCCAGAGGGCCGAGCAGGAAGGCAAGGGGCGCTTCTTACTTGGTGTCGAATTCGATGAGGTTGGTATCCACGGGGACATCTGTTTCCCGGGGCGCTGAAGGGAGAGCGGGGGTGGGTGGACAGGCACTAGAAGGGCCATTTGCCACGGGCCTGCCTCAGCCCTCAGCGGGCTCGGGGGAGGGATGCTCACCTGACTGGGGCCTGGGAAGGGTGATGTGGTCGTGGGGCTTGGGGTGCATGAGGACAAAAGGCAGCTCCACGGAGACATCCCTGGGGGGGGGGGGGACTGCATGAAGAGGCCAGCCGCCACGGCCCCACAGAGCCACGGAGTGGCGCGTGACCCCGACCAGGCTTCCCGGCCCTACTCACCCGCCTCTGGACACCACCAGCTTCACCTTGACCCTGTAGGACACCAGGATGCCCAGCACCTCCTTGGTGGCCCCCTCCTTCACGCTGCAATCGGGAGGAGGGGAGCTGGGGTCAGGGTCCCCGCAGCCCGAGCTGCACCGCACGGCAAGACAGGCTCACGGCGTTCCTCTGCGCACAACCCTCCCGAGGCCCCTCTCCGCCGGCCCGGGGGTGCTGCATCCCTCACCTACTCCCGTCTCCCCGCTCACAGCGCGGCCTCTGCAGTGGTGTAGATCGGACCCAGCGTACAGGCAGCACGGTGCCCCCATCCCCGGGGACCCCCTCGCCTGCCTGGGCCGCCCCCTCTCCGTGCCTTCCTCCTGTCTGGGCCCTTCCCTGTTCACCTCCCTGGCCGATCCTCTGAAAACCAGCGCCCCATCCCCGGGGACCCCCTCGCCTGCCTGGGCCGCCCCCTCTCCATGCCTTCCTCCTGTCTGGGCCCTTCCCTGTTCACCTCCCTGGCCGATCCTCTGAAAACCAGCGCCCCATCCCCGGGGACCCCCTCGCCTGCCTGGGCCACCCCCTCTCCATGCCTTCCTCCCGTCTGGGCCCTTCCCTGTTCACCTCCCTGGCTGATCCTCTGAAAACCAGCGCCCCCCACCCCATACTTTAGCCCCCTGCGCTGCTGCCTTCCCTGCTTGTTCCTAACACACTGTCTGGTTCATCACTTATCTGATCGCCTGCCTTCTCCTCCCTCAGAATGTGAGAAGTTCCTGTCATTTCTGTTCACTGATACCTCCTGGCACCCAGGCCAGAGCCTGGCACCCGGCCTGTGCCCCGTCCCACCGTGCCCGGGCCTGCCCTCACATGGTGCTGGAAGCCAGGTTGGTGTCTTCATGCTTGAGCTGGCCATCCAGGGCCAGGCCTCTCTTCTCCCGGTTGTCACTGAGCAGCGGGGTGACAGTGTACACCTTGCAGAACGTGGAGCTGGGCGACACCTGGTCACTGGGGTGGGGACAGGGTTCTTGGAGACACTGGGCTCGGGGAGGCTCGCCTGACGCCCTCAGCCGGCATCCCCTCCCTCACTGTCCACGTGGGCACAGATTACTTCCGGTTCAACATGTTCAAGGCTGTCAGCCGCGTGGAGGGCCCAGCCGCAGAGGGGCGCCCTTACACACAGAGACCTCCCACGCGCAGGTCCACGCCTGTCCCTACTCACTCTTGTTCAAGCTGAGCCACAGGGCACTTGTACTGTGCGGTGCTGAAGAGGCAGATGTCAGCGTACTGTCTCACTGTGGGCGGGGTACCAAGCAGCTTACGGGCGGGGTGAAGACTTCAGGGACCCACAAGCCCAGGCTGCGCGGTGGGAGCCCCGCTGCGGGCAGCGCACCCCCACGCTGGGGCTGCCTTCCCCGAGCCCACGTCCAGCCCTGCCTCCTACCAGAGACTCTGATCTTCTTGACGGTCTTGGCGGAATTGTTGGTGACATGGACGTTGACGCTGAGGGGCTCCCCGTGGTAGTACAGCTTTGGAATGGAGGGGTGCAGAGCTTGTACTTGCTTCCGGCCGGCCCCATCTCGGCGTGTCGCTCTGCTCCCCCCCCCCAGCCCAGCCTGTAGCACCTCCACCCCAAGTGGGTAACGGCCTTTAAAGAAAAGCTCTCCCACACCGCCATCTTGCTTGTGGCTTCACGCCTGCCCCAGTGTCACCCTCTCACCACCCACCTCTTTGTCCAGGGACGCCTCTAGGTGCAGGGACCTCCGGTCGGACATGAGGAAGTGGCGCGTGGTCTCAGCGGAGGGCTGGGGGCCGGGCGTCTCTGGAGCAAACTGGACCTTTCTGATGATGAGGCGCACAGAGTTCCTGATTCCGGGTCGGGGAGAGGAAGGCTGAGCTCGGAGAGATGAACCAACGCAGCATCCCATCCCCCTGCAGGGCCTGGGCTTCCCTGAGGCCGGGAGCGAGCGGTTAAACTGGAGAAAGTTGTTTCTCTTACCTTTTGTGGCTTTTTTCTTCTAGTGATTTGGCACAGAAGGCTCGAATCTCAAAGTCTACTCCACAGGCCTGGGGAAGGGAAGGGGAAGGTCCCATTACGCTCCAGCATACCCCTTCCTTCCCGCTTCCTTCATTCCCCTGCCGTGCGGACTCTGCCTCCCTGTGGGAACCCAGGGACTCTCTGGCCCGGCTGTCTCTCTCTCTGGCCTGGCACCTGGCAGAGGCTGGCTCGTGGCAGTACGTGGAGGAGCCCCCATACCCAGGTACACAGGTCATAGACACCGGAAAGGAGTGTCCCAGATTCAGTGCCCGCACCTTGCACACCCACGTCCGTGGGGACCCTCCGCGGCCTCAGGAGCCCCTACACTCGAGCCTCCAGCTCAGCTGACCCTCTCATACCTTCCCCGTGTCCTCCGGTCCCGGCTGCAGCGTGACAGAGCAGGGCAGATTCTGGGGTATCTGTGGCGGAGAAAAGAGGGGTTTCGGTTCCCTGGTGACAGGCACCCCATCCCGTCAGTCCCAAGCAGCCCGACCCCACGCCCCACGAGAACACGAAGCACCCTCACCGTAAAAAAGAAGGGGTGGGCGTGCCGGCCCAGCTTCCTGAGCAGCCGCTCCTGCAGGCGCGTGGGGGGCCGGGGCGGGTTGGGCATGGGAGGAAAGGCCTGGTAGGTGGCGGCGAACAGATCTTTGCGGAAAGACAGGCCCAGCACGTCCAGGTCCTCCCGGCCATAGCGGAAGGCGCAGGTGAGGGTCACAAACACTGAAAAGGGAGGACCAGGCAGGGTGATGAGGACAACTCCCTCCTTCACGGCACCCACATCCTCCCCAGCACCTCACACTCCCCTGGATCCTGCTGCTGCTCTCTGGGACACCCTTCCAGGGCCAGCCGTCTGGTTCCATCCTCCCGCCCCCCATCAGGGCCCAGTACCTTTGCGGTCCTTCAGGTAGTCAGGGTCCACGAGCACCACGCCATCTAGGGGAGGCGGACACAGATTCATTTCCAGAGGGGCCTTTCCCCCCCCATCCCCCCCGCACCTAGGAGCCACGCCCCGGAACCACTCCCCTCCTGGGCCGTTCCCCTTCCTGGCAAACTTACCCACGGGGTCCACTCTGTCCAGGTGATCCACGAAGTCGCGCTTGCCCAGGTACACGGTGAGCTGAAGACATCAGGGGTCACGGGGAAAATTGGGGAGGACGGTGGCGAGCCACCAGAGCCCTCACAGATGGCGGCCCTGGCCTGGGCTCCCTGTGCCTGGGTTGTCCGGGAGGGGTTTCTCCCAGGAGTCACTGGACGGTGACGGTGGCAGGGCTTCCCTCAGTAAAGCTTTCCTGTAAGCTCTAACCGCTCTTTTGGTCACTTTTCATACCTCTGCCCACCGACCAAGGGTAGGTGTGTGCGCATGTGCATGTGCGAGTGTTCCCATGTCTTCAGGGAGCACTCAGCCAGACTAGGCAGTTAGCAGCTGTCCCCACACAGGGCTCTGGGATAAACAGGCCACTGCCCGGGAAACTATTAACTTTTCCTAGCCCCGAGCACCCTGGGTTGGTTCCTAAGAGAGTTACAAGCTCGCTTAGAAACCTAGCCAGGTCCCCACCCAGCCCTGTGGCTTCTTGAGACTGTGGCAAGGGGCTTGAGGAGGGCAGGAAGTGTGCTTTGAGCTGTCACAGGAAGTGGGGAGCTAAGGGCTGGGGATCATCTAGGCGTAGGCTGGGCTTTGATAGGGCCCGGGGGATCAGAGGATGAGCACGGAGGAGCACTCACCTTGCAGTTAGGGCTTGACTTCTTGAAGACCCTAGCAAAACAGAAAGGGAGACGCCACCACCTCCCTCAGGCACGGCAGGGGCTACCAGCCGCCCCAGGGCTTCCTCCCCAGTGTGGGGGCGGCGTGCACCCTGGGTCCCTGTTCTATCCTTCCCACTGCTTCTCCACCAAGTCCCAGTGTTTCCCACACGACAGCGCCTTGAAGCCACTGTCAGGGCAAGCTCTCGCTCCTTCGGTGATCCATCCACCTAGCTTGCCCCCGTCCTCGCAGTAACGGCCACTGGCTGCCCCAGGAACCATCACAGTAACGGTCACTGGCTGCCCCAGGAACCATCAGGCTCCCCCTGGGACCCTCCCCAAAAGGAGATGTGAACTGGGTGCTACACAACGTATGGACCAGACCTAACAAGACCCCTCCCTCTTAATTCCTAACCCTGGCCGGCCTGGAACTTGTTAGGTAGTCCAGGCTGGTCCTGACTCAGCTCCATCAGCCTCTGCGTGGGCCACCACACTCTGCCGACCTAACCAGGTTTCAACTGACCTCTAGTTTCGGGGAGCCAAAGCCTTGACTTTGCCCCTCACATTTTTCTGACCAAACCTGACTATTCTACGATTCTTTACATCCCCACCTCTGACCTCAGCAGCTTAAAAAAAAAAAAAAAGAAAAAAAAAAAAAGTCCATTGCCTTCACTGCTTATAGCCCTCTGACTGTTTGCCAGAGGTCACAGAGCATGTAAATGGTGGGACTCAGATATAAACTTAAGGAGGAGCTCTGGCTTCCAGTCTCTGCTCTCAGCCAGTCCGTCCTTACACCAGTCAGGCACCAACAGTCTGTCCTCAAAGGGGATTTTCTGCACAGCACCTAACTGATCTAAGCCGAGACTCCACCCATTACTGGTGGCATAGGGGACTGTCTGGTGAGCCCGGGCCGTTTGTTGGCTTGCTCTGCGAAGCACCATCCTACCCCTTCTGGTGCACTTTGCCTCAGCAGCAGTTCCTGGAGAGGGTCCCCAGGTCACAAACTGAAATCTGCCCCGTGCTCCGCCCTGCCCTCAACTCCCTTGTTAGCTTCTGCCAGGAGAACCACCTGTCTCCTCCTTCCCGAAGGCCAGCTGGGCAGACACCGCAGGCCAACACGCAGGGTCACGAGGAATACCTAGGGTGCCCCTGTGGACATGGTGGCAGTCAGAATAACCACTCTAATCTCTGTCCCAGTTAGGGTTGACAGCGAGGACATCACCTAGGCTCCCTCTCTGCTCTACTTCTGGTTCCCCTCTGTCCTGTGTTTTCCCCACCAGAAGCCCTGGCAGAAGGCTGTGACAGCCACAGTGTGTCTGGGTCGGGCTTCTGCCCTCCCCATCTTCCCCACACACCACTTGTCCGTTGAGGGAGGGGCAGCATGCACACAGCACATGCTGAGGTTGGCCAAGGAAGCAGAGGGAGGGAATTACCAGGGAGGTACCAGCTTGGGGGGCAGCTAAAGCAGATGCCCTCTGTGCTTCCTGCCATGCTCTCCATTTCCCGTGGCCCAGAATTTGATGAGACTGTAGGGAATTGTGCCAAGTCAGCAGTCTTTCTTCGGCCCTTCTATTCCCTCTCCTGAACCACACAGCGGAAATTTGGGGGCCTCCCCGAGGCGAGTGACTTCCCCTTTCTCTGGGGTGCTTAACTCCAAATCCAGGAGTCCTGCCTTCCCTCTCTGACACTGGTCCTCTCAGTGCTTCCAGGCCTAGGCTCTCCCACCCTAAGGAGGGGGAGCGGCGGGGCTGATCCCAGCTTTGCAGAAGTCACTGCCCAGGGTCAGGCCCGCATCCTTGGTCCGCTCTGGTTGAGGCACACAGCCCCAACCTATCCTTTCGCTCTGGCTCCCTTGGAACAAGCGTTCACCCCCTGTCCTCTTGGGGGTGCTGGGTCACAGCAGGAAGTGGATTTTGCTATAGACCAAAAAAGAGAACTCTGGTATCAGTGGAAGGAAGGAGCCCCGATTGCACAGAAAACATCCGGGGAGAGGCTGCGTGTCCAGGGCAGACACTACCTCTCCAGCCTCCCGAGGACAGGAGTACGGCCCAATTTCAGCAAGGGTCCCTACGCCCTCTACTCTCTCAAGAAGAAGCTGTTGCTCTTAGCAACCTAGGAGAAGGCAGAAGTTTGGTAGCGGAGCTATCCGGCCCTTGGGACAAGTGGGAGCAACCAGACTGTGGGGTATTGGGCAGGAGCCTTTCCATTGGCTGGGCACGAGTCTAGGGGAATCCCTTCCCGGCATCCAGCCTCCCAGCACACAACCCCTTGGGGCCGGCCACCTGCTCCTCCTTCCTCCGCCCCTGCATCTCAGCCTGCACAGAGAACCCAGTCGTCCGACTCCTCCATCCCTGCGAGAACCCAGGCGTGGGCTCCCCGGTCCCCATCAGCTCTGGCTTTCTGCAGGCTTTCCCCCTCTCCAACACCCTCGAGGACCTAGGCTTGCGGCCCCCCGACCGCTACCCTCTAGGGACCCGGGCGTCCGGCCCCGGGATTTCTTCCCCGGTGTCCTTGACTGGGGATCATCCTGGCACCGTCGGCGAGCCGCCGCCCATGCCCGCAGTACGGCTCCACCTCCCTTACCTGGTCCCGGGTTTTTCTCCCATGGTGCGCGCGCGCTCGCCGCCCTCCGCCCGCCGGGTTCGCGGCTCGCTCGCAGCCTCCTCGCCCGCTGCCAGGTCCCCCCCGATCCTCCCCGCGCCACTGCGCACGCGCGCCCTCTCTCCTTTTCCTCCTCCCGCCTCCCCTCGGGTCCGGGTCTCGGGGAGCCGGGGCCAGTGCGTCAGCCGGATCCCGCGCGCCGCGGCGCAGCCCGCCCTCCCCGGCTGGCCCCGCCCGCGCCCCGCCCCTCCGCCCGCCCCTCTCCACCCTCTGCATCCAGATTGGGCCCCTTTGAACGCAGGCGGCCTTCCAGGGGAGCGGGGGCATCCGATTGGCCTCGGTGTCCACGGCCCCGCGGGGGTCCCTCCCCTTTGTTTGCTTTCTCGGTGGCGGCGGAGGGCTGGGATGGAGGAGGCGGTGGGAGTGGGCTCTGCGGACGGAGCGCTGCGCGCGTGGGTGCGTGATGATGCCTCCTGCGTCGCTGCTCATCCCCGAGCCCGCAGCCCTGTCTGGCCTGCCTGCCCGCCTTCCTGCAGCCTTTCAGCTCCCCCTGCTGTACCGTCTTTGGTTTTTGTTTTGTTTTGTTTTTTTGCAGGGTTTTTATTTTATTTTATTATTATTATTATTTTGACCCTGTCATCTCGTCTGCATTCTGTCGCAGCTACCATCCGGCCGACCCACCCCTCTCTCCTCCATCCTTCCCTGCCTCTCTGTTTTGTGTTAGTCACTGTGCCAAGCCTTCGGGACAGCACGTGAATTATTATGGCCTAACTTTCCTTGATGCTTGGGGCAAATAACACAGGTATTCTGCTCCCACGAATGCTGTGCTAGAAGTATGACTCAGAACGTCGAGCGGCTGAAAGCGCTCGGCCGGCGTGGGGGGAGGGCTGCATGCAGTCCCTCCAGAGGATAAGAAATTTGAGGACGGCAGAAGTGGGGAAAGGACACCCTGAAGACGGAGGAGGGCAAAGCACATCCTGTTCTAAAGTGCTTGCGGGTTAGATGGCAAGAGACAGCGCTGCGGAGGGACCGGACGAACCGTGAAGGCTGTACAGCCCGGGAGAGGAGGCCTCACACAGGCTTGGCAAGTGTCACAGCTAAGGTGTCTGCAATCCCAGCCCAGGGCGATTTGATCTGACTTTGGTTTTCACCAGAGAATGTGTCATGGGTTTTCTCCTTTTCGGCAACAAGGGCCCTGGCGAGGGGCAGGAGCAAGTCTGCCAGAAGATAAGCTAGCCAAGGGAAGACGATGGATGCTGGAAGAGAAAAGAACGGCCATGTTAGGAGTGCATTTCTGGGGCGACATTGACTGGGTTCGGGAAGATGAAGGATGACTGACGTTTTTAGACTTAACAGAGACAGGTTTTTCTCCTCTTGGTCTCCTCCTTGTACTCTTCCCCATTTCTCCCAAATGGAATACCTTTGTGCTCCCCCCCCCACCTTTCCACCCCAAAAACAATGTACAGGACACACACAACATCTCGGTCATCTTTAGCTGTCAAACACGTGCTCCCCCATCCAAAGCTCTGCCGGCACCTTCTAAGCGGCTCCTTCATCACTGCAGTGTTTCCCATTTTGTGTGTGTGCGTGTTGGCCTGTGTGGATGTGGGCTACCGCTTGTGTACATGGCGTCTGTGGAGCTGGGAGGGAGGTATCACATCCCCGGAACGTGGAGGCAGTTACAAGCCTCCATGTGTGGTGCTAGGAATTGAACCCAGCTCCTCTGCACAAAGGAGCCGTCTCTCTAACCCCAGTTTGAGTCTTTGACACAAGGTCTCACTATGTAGCCGTGGCTGGGCTGGAACTTGTTGACCTTTGTGGCCTTGAGCTCACGGAGGTCCCCCTGCCTCTCTGCCCCCCGAAGCAACAAACTCAGCCTAAGTTTAAACTTGACGATAAGTTTTTTGATAAAGGAATGGCTTTTATTCAGGCTTGACTCTCACCAAAGGCCATGGTCAAAGGTAACACAATCTGTATCTAAAGTGGGATCTGGGGCAAGGGATGGAGCTCAGTCAGCAGAGGGCTTGCCTAGCATATGTAAAAATCTTGTCCTGGATCCCTAGCGTTTCACAAAACTGGCTGTGGTATTTCGTGGAAGATCAAAACGTTAAGGTCATACTCAGCCACATATCAAGTTTGAATTAGCTTGGGCTGCTGGTGATGTTATCTCTCTCTCACACACACACTTGGCCTGGTCTACAGAACTAGATCTAGAACAGCCAGAGCTGTGCAAGGAAGCCCTGTCTCAAAAAACAACAAACCAAAACATTGAGGTTTCCACAGTCTTTAATTGACTTTCGGTTGCTTTTTGGGATGTCCTGGGATTAAAGGTTCATGCCACCACCCCTGGCCTGTTGGGCATCTCTTTATTCTATTTACTTATTTCCATAACTGTGCAGAAGCTTTTTAATTCCACGTAATCTCATTTGTTGATTATTGTTGTTATTCTCGGCTGTTGAAGTCTTTTTTGGAATGCCTTTCCCTGTGCCTGCATTTTGGATTGTGCTCACTTAGTAGTTTCAAGGTTTTAGCTCTTATTTTTGATATTTGATCCATTTTGCATTGATCAATGTGTCACTCCTCCTGGGGAGATATGAGCAAATATCTCTTCACTCCACAGAGATAACCAACAGACCATGGGAACAGCAACCCAGGCCCTGTTCAGTGAAGTGGGGTTATTACAGCAGAGAGGACCCAATGACGGCTGCGTATGGACGAGCCCAAGCCATCTGGCATTGTTGACACAGCAAGGCTGGGTCTGGGACCCTTTACTGGGCTTCTGGGCAGTGGGCAGGTGGGGGAGTCTCCTCTTCCCAGCCGCTCCTCTTACTCATAGAACCTTAGGGAGGGGCCGTGTGAATTTCATAAGTTTCAGGAACTTTCCGAGTCTTGTAAGGGTTTTTGTGGTTGTTTGTTTGTTTTAAAGACAGGGTCTGAAAATCACTACATAGACCACCTAGGCCTTGACTTCACAGAGATCCTCCTGCCTCTGCCTCCTGGGTGCTGGGATTATCTGCGTGTGCCACCGCGCCAGCTCATTTCCAGAGGTTTTTTTTTGTTTTGTTTTGTTTTGTTTTTTATTTTATGTATGAGTGTTCTGTCTGCATGTACACCTGCACGCCAGAAGAGGGCATCAGGTCCCAGTATAGATGGTTGTAGTTCTGTCTGTACCACTTAAATAATCGTAAATTATATTTATTCTTTTTTTTGTAGAATAACACAATCACTACTATTTAAAAACTCAAAAACAACATAATAAATTTGGCTTTCCCTCCCCCCAAATGGAAAATTTTGCTTTTCTGTTTGTTTATTTGTTTGTTTTCTGAGACAGGGTTTCTCTGTGTAGCTCTGGCTATCCTGGACTCACTTTGTAGACCAGGCTGGCCTTGAACTCATAGAGATCCACCTGCTTCTGCCTCCCAGAGTGCTGGGATTAAAGGTGTGCACTACCACACCTGGCTAAAAATGGAAATTTTTAAGAAAAGTAAAATTGTATTTATTTTTTCAAACCAGTTGTTGTGGCTTATTGTTCTTTTAACTTTGACACTGACAGGAATAACTAACAACAACTGATAATACTCAGAGGAAACCCAAGTTACAGTACTATGGTAAAAAAGAAGGAACAAGAGCTCTTCAGGAAACCCCATCTTAAAATAACTTTCAGAGGGAAAATCCAGTACAGCATGGCTTGTCCTAACAGCATGGCACCGCTAACAGAGTAGTTGCAAGTGTACAAAGACATAACCAAGTGATACATTTGTTGCCTCAACAACAAGCTAGAGGTCCTCATTACATAGACAACTTAAGTTCCCCTTTGCTTGACAGATAGTTTATCCCTTAGACATAGAAACTTTTTTTTAACATTTTTATTTTTCATTGACTTTATTTTATGTGCATTGGTGTTTTGCCTGCACGTATGTCTGTGTGAGGGTGTCAGATCTTGGAGTTACAGAGAGTTGTGAGCTGCCATGTGGGTGCTGGGATGTGAACCCCGGTCCTCTGGAAGAGCAGTCAGTGTCCCTAACTGTTGAGCCATCTCTCTATCTCCTAATTTTGTGGACTTATTTTGCCTTTTTTTTTTTTCTTTGTTTTGCGGTTGGCATTTGAAACTTGTAACTGTTGTGACCGAAAATTCCAAAGACTCCAGCTAAGCTTAGCCTGTGAGCCACTCTCTCTAAATCAGTTTGCTGTTCAGACGTGGCTAGAAGGGTTTGGACCCCAGCTCCCAAGAGGCAATCCCTTTCTTTCAAGCTTGGGTCCAGATGAGATGGGCAATCAGAACTCTGCTGCAGGACGTTTGAACATGACTCACAGATGCTCTCCCAAAGACAAGGGAGAGGGAAAATGTTCGAATTTTCAGGCTTATCAGGGAGTGAATGAGGAGGAGTTTTAAAGGAAGTGTTCCCATGAGTGCCCGATAATAGCTGTGAAGGAAGATGCTGCCCAAATCACAAGTTTTTTACTAGCCAGTTGGAACCTGATTCAACAGACTTGCTAAGGTCTTGCATTTCCCTCAGTTGGGAGCAGTTCCGGGGATGAAAGATAACATGGACAATCCAGGAAAAGACCCTGCAGAGTTACTCCCACCAAGTGACTGCCGGGCCGACGTCACCAGCTGCAGGGTCCTCCCTACGGTAGAGACAACCAATGTTTCTGTTCACCGAGTGTGGTCTTTCCCAGAGGCCCACGGAGCTATTTACAAGAAAAGAGCCCCCCCCAATGGTTTTTCTAATTATACGCTTCTGGCTTTGACGATATTTTTCGTTGTACGGTGTATAGTGTGATTTACTTTGTGTCCCAGGCCTCAACCTTCTGAGAGCTGCAGTCGCATACTCACTCTGCTATCACATGTGGCCTTAACCTTTAGGCTTAAGCAGTCGCTATCGTGCTCCTCTAAGGCATGTCTTGATTGCCTGTGCACTGACAGACTCCTGGTATTTTCTTTTATTTTAATCACAGGTCATTCACTTCTATCCCAGCTGCAGCCCCCTTCCTCAGTCCCTCCCAATCCCACCCTCCCTCCCTCATCTCCTCCCTGTCCCCTTCCAAGTCCATTCATAGGGAGGTCCTCCCCCCTTCCATCTGACCCTAGCTTATCAGGTGACTCCTGTTATTTTAATGTAAACACCAGTAAAATTATTTAAAAAAAATGTAGACCCAAGCCCAGGCCCTGGTGACCAGCATGTAGCTGAGTGTTGCCGGATGTGGTGGTTCCAATGAGAACGGCCCCCGTGGGCTCCGAGCTTGAGCGCTTGCTTGCTCTCCAGTTGTTGGAGCTGTTTGGGAAGGATCCGGAGCGGGACCTTGTCGGAGGGAGGAAGTGTGTCAGTGGGGGCTTGTCAGCGAGTATGTCTCGAGATGCACACTCTCGCTCCTGCTCCAGCGACATGGGCAATTGCCTGCTGCCGTGTTCTCACCAGGATGGCCACAGATAAACTTCTGGTCATAGCATCTTGTCCCAGCAATAGGAAGGTGACTAAGGCATCGGGCATGACCTGGTCTCTGCTTTCTGTGTCCCTCTGTGGCGATCCTGCCGATGCCCCTCTTAGGGCAGGCCGCCTCAGTGTCTTCTCCCAAAAGTGAAAAGATTTCGGAGCATAGAGTCTCAAAAGCGGCAACCACTCAGGAAGGCTAAGACTAGATGCCAGGTGATACAGGCGAGATACACAGGTGAGACACACACACAGAGGTGATAACCAGACCACTCTTCCGTCAGGCCCCTTATGACGCTCCCGCTGAGCCTGAAGAGCACAGCAGCGCTCTCCCTCCAGCTCCTCTCAGAACGAAGAGTAACCGTAAAGAGAGAGACAATGTGTAGCCACAAAGCCCAGGTGAACTTAGCCTGGATTATTATCTAACCGTAATTATCGCCATCTCCAGGGACAGGGTGGAGGTGGGCTAGAAGGCCCTGGGACTGCAGCGGTGCGATGGCTGCCTGAGCTGTCCATGTCTCAAACCCTTCGGAATGAGCAAAGGCAAAGGAAGAAACTTGGTGATGAAGAAAATCCCGCCTAAGGCCCCTAATTTAAGGTCACAATCAGCAGGAGGAAAGACAGGTGCATTAACCCGCGAATCTAGTGCAAGAGCCTGTTTCCTTTGCAGCACCCGACTCCAAGATGCCGAGTGTGGGGGCTGGAGAGCCGCCGACGAGCAGTCTCGGAGGGCCAGGGTTGGGTTCCAGCACCTGTGGGCACCTGCAGCTACTCACAACTGCAGCTCCAGGAGGTCCAGCACCTCTTCTAAACACCAGCACTCACAGCACCCAGCTCCCCCCAACCTTACACGTTAAATTATAGAGAGCAGAACAGTTGTGGGGATAAAAAAATCAAAAACAGATATTAAAATAAACAAATAAAATATTTGAAAACATTAAAAAGAAATCTTCTTTAAAAATGACTGCATTTAGAGAGAAGTAAAGAATTTGGTAGAGCACGCTGTAGCATGTAAGAGAGTAATATCCCATATTGTCACCAAGGAAAACCCTAAATCAATGCAATGATTTCCTTTACTCTCGTTGATTTAAAAATCACGAATTTTGTGGGTCGCAAAGACGGGCCAAAGCGTCATTAGTCTCCCACGAACATTGCTTTCGATAGCGCCTCTGATGTGCGGATTAAGATGACAACGGTTGCCTAGGTTACTTCTCAATCCCTCAAGGCTGCCTGTGCTGAAAATGCCCAACGTTCACTTGGCCCCATGAGCGAAGGCAGCTGGGAGGGGAAGGAGCAGTGAGCCTCCAGTGCGTCCGTCCCCTTTGCTGGCCTGGCTGCTGGTGAGACCCGGCCTGGCTGTCCAGGTCAGCATGTTGATCGCTTGAGAACTGTTTTGTCCCAAACATTAGGCAGCGTTAACCTGACCTAGACCTACCTAGCCTGTCTCTGCCTCCTTCGGAGGTTAGAGGTAACCGCCAGACACTGCAAACGGAGACTCCAGGAGGAAGCACTGAGCTCATGGAGAGCTCTCCACCCATTTCTGCAGAAGAGACGAATATTCCTCATCTTTATTAGCCTGTCTCACTCCCTCAGCATCTGTGTCCTGTGTCTGCAGCCTGTCAGCACTGCAGAGCTGGCCTCCAGCTCGCCGAGCTCCACCGCCTCTGCCTGCCAGTGCTGAGATGAAAAGGCGTGTGCGGCCATGCCCCGAGGACTGACATGTGAGCAAAGTTCACTCTTCTCCAGTCTTCAGCCCTAACGTTCAGTTTTCAGATTTTTCAGATTCTGTTTTTGTTTTTGTTTTTTTCCTGTGGGAAGAGTTTCCGGATGCAGGTCGCCCTGGCTAGTTTATGTCACAGGCTAGAGGCATCCCGAGGGAAGCTTCAACTGAGAAAATGGCTCCGTAAGATCCAGCTGAGCTTAGTTGATGGTTAAGGGGGAGGGCTCAGCCCATTGTGGCTGGTGCCACCCTTGGGCTGGTGGTCCTGGGTCCTACAAGCAGGCTGAGACAGTCAGCGGCACCCTCCATCAGTCCTGCCTCCAGGTTCTTGCCGTTTGAGTTCCTGTCCTGACTTCATTCATGACACACTATGACGTGGAAATGGAAGGCCATAAACCCTTTTCCTCAAGTTGGTTTTTGGGTGTAGCAACAGTGACCCTGAGTAGGATAATGCCAATATACAGTTTCGGTGACTGATGGCTATTCTCGGTTGTCAACTTGCCAGTACCTGGAATGAACTACAGTCCAGAAACGGTGGCCACACCTGATACAGATTCTAAGGTGGGAAGACACAGGCCTTTGATCCGGGTCTTGAGGCATAGTGGCCATGCTTAGAAAGACCTACAATGAAAAGGAACTAAAGAAAAGCTTAGGTCCAGGTATGGTGGTGCACACCTTTAATCCCAGCAGGAGGAGGCTTTCATCCCTGCACTCGGCACACAGGCAAATCTCTGAGTTCAAGGTCAGCCTGGTCTACAGTTCAAGTTCTAGGACAGCCAGGCCTAGGCAGTGAAGGAAACTGCGGAAACACAGAAGGCTATGAAGCTGAAATTGAATGGGAGGGGGCCATGTTCCAGGCCCAGTGAGCAGCAGTACTTGGCAGCTTCAGTCACGTGGCTCTGGCTTTAGAATCAAGAATGGAATTTCTCTTTGCGACTAAGAAAAGCCCCTGAGGTGTCCCTGCATGGAGGCCCAGGAAGGCCATTTTGTGAGGAGGCCAAGGCTGCACCTTGTGCTGGCCGCCAGACTCGGGAGTGTGTAAGGCTCACCAGGCGCTGCTGGTTTTGAGGGCGTGAAGGAGCTGTGAAGAGCAGCTGAGGCCGGGCCCTGCGAGGGGCCAGGAGGGGCTGAAGGTGCAGCCTCTGGAGACCCAGCACTGAAGAGGTCATGCAAAGAAGCTGGGGTGCGGCACCATGCAGCGAGCCAGGAGAGGCTGCGGGTGAATGTGCAGCCCAGCGGCAGCGGGAACCCCCCTCGTTTTGGAGATGCCAGGACCCCGGGATGACCACCAAGAACAGGAGCAGGAGAATCTGCGTTCCGGAAGCCGTGACGGTGAAGCCTGGATTGCCTTGGAAACCCCAGGGGGTTGGAGCTGCCAGCGTTGTGGGATTCCTGCCAAGGAAAGCTGCTAACGGGGAGGGGACCAGCCCAAGAGAGAAGAGTATGTTGCAATCAGCTAGAACGAAAGGAGTTCGCTGGGCGTGGCGGTGCGCACTTGTAATCCCAGCACCCAGGGAGGCAGAGGCAGGTGATCTCTGTGAGTTCGAGGCCAGCCTGGTCTACAAAGGGAGTCCAGGACAGCCAAGGCTACACAAAGAGACCCTGTTTAAAACAAAAACAAAAACAAGAACAGAATGGAAGGAGCTGGAGATCTGAAGGGTGTTTTTATGTCAGAAACAGCCCCTGTTCCCCTTACTGGGAATCCCACTTGGAGACTGTAGCCATGGGCTACATCTGCTTAAGGGTGTTTTTATGTCAGACAGGCAGATTTGGAGCGTGGAGTTTGCTCAGCTCCTTTCCAGTTTTGCTCTGGTCCAGTATTTCCTCACTGTGTTCTTCCCCTACATTTAGAATAGTAATGTATGTCCTGTGCTATGACATGTTTGAAGCATGTGATCCACTTTTTTGTTTTTTATTTCATAGGGAATTACAGTTAAAAGATGGCATGAACCTCAGAAGAGACTTTGAACTTTGGCCATTTAAAAAAAGATTTATTTATTATTTATACATTATTTTGCCTGCAGGCCAGTAGACGGCATCCCATCTCACCGTAGATGGCTGTGAGCCGCCATGTGGTTGCCGGGAACTGAACTCAGGACTCTGGAAGAGCAGCCAGTGCTCTCGACCTCTGAGACCCTTAGGTTTCAAGTCACTGTCTTAGCTGGGGTTTTCATTGTTGTGAAGAGACATCATGACCGAGGCGACTTGTACCGTATAGGGGACAGCATTCACTTTGGAGCTGGCTTACAGTTCAGCAGTTCAGTCCATTGTCCTCAGGGAGGGAAGCCTGGCAGCGTGCAGGCAGACGTGCTGGAGAAGGAGCTGAGAGTTCTACACCTTGATCCAAAGGCAGCCAGAGGAGCTGTGAGCCACACTGGGCAGAGCCCACCCCCACAGTGACACGCTTCCTCCAACAAGGCCGCACTTCCCACGGGCCAAGCCTTCTCACACGTGAACCTCTGGGGGCCAAACCTATTCATACCGCCACGCTCCACTCCCTAGGTCCCTTACAGCCACAGCGGAATGCAAAAGTCTATCACAGGCTCCATGTTTAAAAGTCCAAAGTTCAGGCTGCTCTTCCAGAGGTCCTGAGTTCAGTTCCCAGCACCCACATGGTGGCTCACAGCCATCTATAATGAGATCTGCTGCCCTCTGCTGGTGAACGGGTGTACATGCAGGCAGAACACTGTATACATAATAAATAATTCTTAAAAAAAAAAATCTTAGCCAGGCAGAATGGCTCATGCCTGTAATCCCAGCACTCTGGAGGCAGAGGCAGGCGGATCTCTTTGAGTTCGAGGCCTGCCTGGTTTACTAAGCAAGTCTAGGACAGCCAAGGCTACACAGAGAAACACTGTCTCAGAAAGTCAAAGAAACAAAACAAAACACTAACAACAAAAATAGGCATTGTATTTCATCCAATACTCATTCATTTGTTTACTCAACAATTTATTTTATTATTATTTTGTTTGTTTGTTTGTTTGTTTTTTCAAGATAGGGTTTCTCTGTGTAACCCTGGCAATCCAATCCTGGAACTAACTCTGTAGACAAGGCTGGGTTCAAACTCAAGAGACCTGCCTACCTCTGCACCCTGCTGCCCAGCTACTTAACAAATGTTAATTGAACACTTTAAAAATAAAGATTTATTTATTTCTATTCTGTGTACATGGCTGTTGTGCTTGAATATACAGGAAGTGTACCACCTGCTCTCAATGACTGTGGCAGCTACAAGAGGGCATCCCCTGGAATTTGGGTTACAGACAGTTGTGAGCTGATATCTTGATGCTAGGAACCAAACTTGGCCCTCTACAAAAACAAGTGGTGGTCTAACCACTGGGCAATCTCTCTAGACCCTACAACACATTTTACGTGCCGGACATCGAATTATCTTAGTCAACGGAAACCAAAGAATAAAGAAGAGAGAGTGGACCCTTTCAGGGTGGTTTTTGTTTGTTTGTTTGTTGTTGTTTTTGGTAGACCAGGCTGGCCTTGAACTCACAGTGATCCACCTGCCTCTGCCTCCCCAAGTGCTTGGATTAAAGGCAGGAGCCACCATCACCACCATCATCACCATAACCACCACCATCACCACAACCACCACCACCATCACCACCATCACCACCACCACCTCCACCACCACCATTACCCTCCCCCACCACTCTCACCTGGCCAGTGAATTTGTAGTTTAGACTCTAGAGATTGTTGATCAATTAGAAAATAGTTTGGGCCATCCTTCCCTTTCCTCCTTTCCTCTTTTCTCCGTTTCGAGACAGAGTCTCACCATTTTCCCCTGGTTGGCCTTCAGTTGTTGGGCAAAAGTGATCCTCACCTCAGGGTCCTTGGAAGTAGCAGGGACTATAGCTCGGGGTGTGTGGTCATTTGAACGTCTGCCCTATCAGCTCTCTATGGTAGTTGCTGTGCCTGCCGTGGTGAGCACAGGGGACAGGGAATCAGGGTTTGATGCCAGAGAGGGAGCCTGGGAAGTCTGCGATATTGCCCAGCCTTGAGAAGGACAAGCTGAAACTTGCTGCCCAGTCTCTGCCTGCTGGGAAACTTCAGGGCCTAACTGAAGTCTTGGCTGGGATGGGCTGTGATGTTAGACGGTCCAGCTAGTTGTTTTGAAATTGTTCCAGATGCAGATTTTAAAAAAGATTTAGTTATTATGTATGTGTTCTGCCTGCATGTACACCTGCATGCCAGAAGAGAGCACTAGTTCTCACTATAGATGGTTGTGAGCCACCATGTGGGTGCTGGGCATTGAACTCAGGACTTCTGGAAGAGCAGCAAGTGCTCTTAACCTCTGAGCCATCTCTCCAGCCCTAGAGATGTGGACTTTTTGAGGAAATAGTTTTTGAGGCCATCTGCCTGGGCTACTTGTCTTTTTTTGGTGTCTGGCACTTTTGCTCTGCAAACGTAAGCTCTCGGAGGAATTATGCATGTCTGCATTAATGTATGTATGGGATTACAGTGAGCACAGTTTAGTTAGGTTCTGTTCTCTTCTGAAGGTCCCTGGACTTCTGCTGTGGCCGGAGTCCTCTTCCTCTCTAGCTCCCCTCCCCTGGCTAGAAGGAAGTCTAGCCCTGTTCTCTCCCCTACTCAGTGACTGGCTGTTAAGCTGCTTTTTTTTTGATATATCAGAGAACAACTGGGAAGCAAAGTTTAGACAGGAGATTCTCAGAACAAGGATTGCAAGCAGGTGTGGGGGCACAGGTCAGCATTTGACTCTGCACAGAACACAATGACATGTGCAGACGTGAGCTGTAGACCGCGCGGAGGCTGGGGAGATGCAGCGGCTGAGAGTGCAAACCTCCTTTGCAGAGGCCCCAGGCTCAAGTCTCAGTACTCAAGTCAGATGGCTTACAACCACCTGCCACGCCAGCTTCAGGAGGCTCTGCCCTCCAAGGGCATCTCTACTCATGTGCACAGACAGACACACACACACACACACACACACAAATTAAAAACAAATCATTAAAGGAAAATGCACATGATACCTTCAAGAAAAAGCCTCTTTAACACTAGTGCTGGGAAAACTGGATACCTGTATGTAGAAAACTGAAATTACATCTCCAACTCAAAATATGTCAAAACTACCAGAGGAAAAAATAATAGGGAAAACACTTCAAGATGCCATTAGACACAGGCAAGGTCTTTCTGAATGTGATTCCAACAGCTTAGTAAATAAATGGTGTCAGACGTGGAGACAGCACTAGGCAGGAAGATCAGGGTTCCAGGATGCTGTGAGTTCAAGACCAGCCTCTTGTCTCAGAAGATGCTGGAGCTAGAGAGATGATGGCTCAGCAGCTAAGAGCACTTGTTTTCCCCAAAGACCCAGGTCCAGAGCCCAGCACCTGCATGGATCCCAGAACCACATGACCTAAGCTTTGTGGGCACCAGGTAAGCCTGTGGTACAAAGACGAAACTCATGCACGGGAAATGACTAAATCTTAAAATAAAGGTCTGTAGCGATGGTTAAGTGGTTCAGGACGCTTGCGGGTCAACCACGAGAACCTGGGATCTTGCCATCCACACTGGCTCTGGTCTTCCACATACTTTCGATCGCTGGGCCCCCCGGCTGACAGACTTGTGCGTGTTTGGTGGTGGTGGTGGGGGACAGGCAGTTAATTCCAGGGCCAGGGAGAAACCTGGCTGCAAAGGAGTAAGACAGAGTGATGTGGAGGATGCCAGCTCTGGCCTCACGAGTGAGCTTGTAGATACATATACCTGAACAGGTTCACAGGCACCCCAAAGCCACCAAACAAGAACAAGCCACAGGCTGACCGCATCAAAGGATAACGCTTCTCCCAGCCAGGGCCACACCTTTAACCCCAGCAGCTGAGAGGCAGAGACAGGCGGGTCTCTGACTTTGAAGCCAGCCTGGTCTAAATAGTGTGTTCTGGGCCAGACAGGGCTATACAATGTGGGGTTTTGAAAGAAAGGAAGGAAGAAAGAAAGAAAGAAGGAAGGAAGGAAGGAAGGAAGGAAGGAAGGAAGGAAGGAAGGAAGGAGAAAGAGAGAAAGAAAGAGAGAGAAAGAGAAAGAAAGCGAGAGAGAAAGAGAAAGAAAGAGAAAGAAAGAGAGAAAGAAAGAAAGAAAGAAAGAAAGAAAGAAAGAAAGAAAGAAAGAAAGAAAGAAAGGTTTCTATACAGAAAGGAAAACACAGAATGTGACAGTTTGCCAGATACTCATTTGACAGGATATTACTCTCAGGACCGCCAAACTGGTTAAGATCACAGACTCCTCCAATTCGGAGTCACAGACATCTGTAACTCTAGTTCCAAGGGCTCTGCCACCCTCTTCTGGCTTCTGGGGGCATTGCATGCGAATGCTGCATGGCCAAGCCAAACTGGAGCTCCGGAACCACGAGGAAGAGGAGGGGCAAGAACCGTAGGATCTGGAGGGGTGGAGGACATCAGGGCCTCCAGATGTCTTCGCTGGGCTCGCAGAGACTCACGGAGACTGAAGTGGCTCTCACGGAGCCGGCACGGGCTGCCGGAGGTCCTCTGCATGTGTCAGGGTTGTTAGCTTGGTGTTCTCATGGAACCTGTAGCAGTGGGGGTGCGGGGATGGGGGGTGTCTCTGAGGCTTCTCTGTGTAGCCCTGGCTGGCCTCACTCGCACAGAGGTCCTGGCTCTGCCTCCTGAGGGCATGCCTTTGTTCTTTAGCCTGCTCTTGGGACCCTTTCCTCGCCTCACCAGCCTTGATAGGAGGGTTAGTCTGGTCTCCTGCACCTCGTTGTGCTGTGCTCTCCAGAAATGCTGGGAGCCTGCTCTTTTCTGAAGGGGAATTCCGGAGGAGGAGTGGGTCTGGAGGGGAGGGATGTAGGGCGGGGACTGCAGTAGGGATGTATTGTATGAGAGGGGGAAGGGAGAGAGAGAGAGAACCCTAACCTAAACAGACAGTTTTCAATGGCAGATAAATACTGGAATAGATGCTCTGTCTCTTCAGCCAGGGAGAGAGCCTCACTGTTGGTGGCTTACTTTTTATAAACTTTTATTTACATTTCTTTCATATTTTTCTCCCTACTCCACCCCAGTCCCTTTCAACACCCCAGCACCAGGTAGGAGGAGAAAGGGTTGGTAGGATATGGGCCGCAGTTCTCTCTGCTGCTTCCTGCTGGTCAGGGTCCTCGGGTTCCTTGGAGCCAGTGCAATCCTCGTTTCAGGAGATCTCCAACTTCTTGTCTCACGACAGCAACCAGGAGCCGCAAGGGGAAGCAGCAGCCTTGTTCGTTCTCTCAGCTCCACTTTCTGGGCGCCGGCACTTATTCTCTCTCCAGAGTCCTCAGATTTAAACTCTGTGCAGCTGGGAAAGAGCCCCTCTCAGAGCTCGCATGAGGCAAACAGTCTGCTGCTGTGACCATCTGAATCAGCCCCACGTCCCACACCTGGGAACAACACAAACCATGTTACAGCCACAACACCTGACCCACGTAGTTCATATCCTGGAGCGCGCGCACACACACACACACACACACACACACACACACCACACCATCCAAAACATGAAAACACATGCTGTTTTCATGGGGAAGGGTATATATAAATGTACCCGGATACCCTGCTGGTAAGGGGTGCAAGTTAGTCCAGCTCTTGCTGAGATCCACACACAGGATGTCCGGGAAGTCCTAACAGAACTGTGAGGCAGTCCGCTGTGCCGCTGCTGAGTGCACACTGCTGAGAGCGGGGGCGGACGCAGTGCCTGGAACCCACGTTCATCACGGCGCTACTCACGATGGATAAGTAATTGCATCCGGGTGTTCTTCCAGTAAGGATTCATCTGCTCAGAACGAAGCGTGTCACGAGCAGGATATGAATGGAAGTGGAGACCACGTGATGGGACGTAATCCAGATTTAGGGCACAAGCGTCCTGTGTTCTCCAACATGTAAGATTTAGTGGTTTGTTTGTGTTTTGGTTTGGTTTTTTGAGACAGCGTTTCTCTGTGTAGACCTGACCGTCCTGGACTCGGTCTGTAGACCAGGCTGGCCTCGAACTCAGGGATCCATCTGCCTCTGCCTCCCGAGTGCTGGGATCACAGGCGTGTGCTAACAAGCCTGGCGGCTTTTTTAAGACACAAAAGTCAGCGTAGCAATTGGGAAGAGAAAGTGGCCCAGGGTGTGGGGAGGTGAAACAAAGGACAGGTGACTGTGAGAGATGTGAGTATAACCAAAGTACGTTATTCACAGGTTTGTGACTGTCACACTGAGTGCTGGGTGTGGTGGGACAAGCTTGTAATCCCACAGCTTGGAGGTCGGAGGACCCTGGCAAATCCAGCCGAGGATTTATAGTGAGATCATGCCTGGGGTGCGGGGGAGAGCTAGGCTTGGGTCTGGTGTTTAGGATGCACAGGAAGACTGTGTTAATCCCACCAAATGAGAGTGGAGACTGTTACCAACACAGGAGAAGGTGGGTTTACGTTAGCCCCCAAACTGCAAGGCGAGGAGATTCTTAAGTCTCTTTTGCTTATGGAGGAACTTGCCAGAACATCTCAGAATTATTTGTCAGAACATCTTATCAGGGTGGAGATTAGGGTACATGTGTGGATCATGTCAAATTCCAGAAAATAGGTCTAGACACAGTCAAACCTGAGTTTACAGAAAATGGGAATGAACTTATTTGACGCTGTAATAAGATGGCTTTTAATCTTGAGACAGAGTCAGGCTGGTCCATCAATTGCTGCAATCTGAGGCGAGCCTGGCCTACATGGAGAGACCTTGTCTCAAAGTTCCTCCACAATAAAATCCGTTAGCGGTCATGAAACCATGAAATATATCCTGTTATACATTTAATATGCACCAATTAAAAAAGAGGAATGGGCCAGCTCAGCTGGTAGGTCAGCTGAGGTGGGTGAGACTCCCAGTTTTCAGGACTCCACATGTGCATGGGGTACCCCTTCCTCCCGCACATCTCCCCCCAACACACAGTAAATAAAATTAAAGAGTCAAAAATAAGGGCCAGGATTTAGCTCACTCAGTCAAATGCCTACCCAGCGTGTATGAGGCCCTGTGTTTAATCCAAAGCACCATGTAGTGGGTGAGCTGGCACAGGCCTGGGGCCCAGCACTTGGGAGGTAGAGGCAGGAGGCTCGGGAGTTTAATGCCATCCTTAACTATATAGGGGTTCATCGGCCGAGGCTACCTAAGACCTTGTCTTTATTTTATTATGATTGCTTTATGTATTTATTATTGGTGTTTTGAGACAGGTTTTCTCTTTGTAGCCCTGGCTGTCCTGGACTTGCTTTGTAGACCAGGCTGGCCTTGAACTCATAGAGATCCTCCTGTCTCTGCCTCCATGAGTGCTGGGACTATAGGTGTACACTACCAGGAGGGCTCAAGACCTTGGCTTTAAAAAATGTGTGTGTGTCGGGGTTGAGGGGTGATGGGGACTGGCATGAGCTAAGTAGAAAGACTTTTTTGAGTATGGCAACAAGGAATCAAAGGGAAGGCTGTCCAGCAGCAGAACTGGAAGTCTGTGCAAAGGCCCTGAGTTGGGAACAGATGTTGCTGGAGGATGGAAGGCCAGATTAGCTCAAGACTAAGAAAAGAAAAACAAACATCTCTCCACCCCCAAAACAAGAAAAGACAGGAATAAGGAGAAATTGTACTTGCATATGGTGAGGTCAGACCATATACATTTCAGATTGTGTAAGAGAATTTTCTTATCATATTTAGAAGCCCCTGAAGGGCTCTAAGCTGAGGTAGCTCACACCTATAATGCCGGGACCTGAACTTGTGAGCCTGAGGCAGGCTCAGCCTGAGGCCAGCCTGTCAAAAAGCAGAAAGAAGACAAAACTGACTTATATTAGAAAAGCCTAATGTTTGATGCTTGGAATGCTGATAAGGCAATGAAGAGGCCTTTGAAAGGGTTCCAAGATGTCAGGAGAGAGGGTGATGAAATAGACATGTCTATTTCCTATTAGGAATAGGAAATGGAAAAAAACCTGTTTGGGATGTGCGCTGTGAGTCTATGTGCGCACACGCATGCTTTCTGGTGTTTTATCTGGCGCTCAGGACTCGACCTCTGAGCTGCACCCTATTTTGGAAGCGGAACCTCAGGACCTGAGAAGTGGGTAGGAAACCGAGAACGAACACGGCTACTGAGCCTAAATCTAACAATCGCTTGGTGCGGTTTTCCGGCGTTGCTGGCGTGGTGGAGAAAACCGGGCAGCGGAATTCAGGTCTCGCCCCTTACAGAGGCCCACACGGTGGGCGCAGCAAACGCCGCCCGCCCCACACCGCGTTTACGCCTGTGCACGGACCGGGGAAACGGCGAGCGGACGCCGGGCGGGCCCGGACGCTTTCCGAATCGCGCGCCTTTCCCGCAGACCACGTGTCCGGCCCGCGCGGCTCCGCCCCCGCCCCGCCCCACGGCCCGGGACCCCGGCGAGGCGCCCGCGCCCGCGCCCGCCGCGCACGCTCCCTCCCGCAGCGAGGGCCCCCGCCCCCGTGCCGCGGCCCCCTCCCCAAGACCCCTCCCCGAGCGGCGTGCGTCGCGCTTGTGTTGCGTCATCGCGCTACGCCAGCGCTCGAGCCTGTGAAGATGGCGGCGGCCGTTCTCAGTGGGCCCTCGGCGGGCTCCTCGGCCGGGGCCCCCGGCGGGACTGGGGGTCTCTCTGCGGCGGGGTCGGGCCCGCGCCTGCGTCTGCTGCTGCTGGAGAGCGTCTCTGGGCTGCTACAGCCGCGAACGGCGTCCCCCGTTGCCCCGGTGCATCCCCCCATCCACTGGGCCCCGTACATGCCCGGGCTCATGTGCTTGTTGCGGCTGCATGGGACTGTGGGTGGGGCTCAGGTAAGTCCGCGGCTCGCGTGGCCGCCGTGGGAAGGCCGCCGAGGCCGCCGGGCGCCGAGGTCACGCCTTCCTGACGCTGCAGGCGTGAGCTGGAGGACGGAGCTGAGGGAGAGATGGAGCCTCGCACCCTTCGGGACGAGATTCACGAATTTCATTATCTGCCGTTTTCCCCAGGGGGGAATTCGGCCCTGTGTCTCTTAGGCCATTGATGGGCACAGAGGAATGGAAGGACTCCGTTCCATGCCAGGGCGCTTAAGTAGCTGAATGCTCCTCAGCGTTTTTCTTTTGGCGAAACTTTTTGTTTGGGGGGTGGAGGGGGGCTGCGTTTTTCCTTGGGTAATTGAACACAAATATTTACTAGCTCTTAGCCGAAGGCCTAATCCCCTACTAGACGCTCTAACCACAACCATACTGGCGATGAGCAAAATGCTGTAACACCAAATTGAGTCTGGTACGAAGCATCCAACCTCGTATAGAGTATTTTAAAGATTTCCCCGAAGGACCTGGCATTTAAGGTGAACGGGGCTAGGGAGTGGAAGGGGTAGTTAGAACGTTAGGGGAACGCTCGTGTGTTGGAAGGCCCCATGGTAGGAAGGAATGGAAAATAAAGGCATTGTTTAGGTTAGGGTTTAGACGCTGAAGGAGAGGGTGGGCAGGGTTGAGGCTGGTGAGGTAGGGAGGCAAGCAGTAGGCAATGTGGGCTGCTTAGGAGCCTTTGCAGAAGTTCACGTGTGTCGTCCTCAATACCTGGTTTCTTACGCTGTCCCGGAAGCAGTCTGTGAAGTTCTGCCTCCTCACTGTGTGGCCCTAGCTGGTCTGGAACTATGTAGACCAGGCTGGACTGAAACTCACTGAGATCCACCAGCCTGTGCCTCGGTACTGCTGGGATCACAGCCCAGTGTGTTGGAATTGGTGGATATGGGCAAGGGTGGCACAGCACACAAGTCAAAAGTGGTAGGACCCTCCAGGTCCTCAAATTCCTATGGCAAGACAAGGTGTCTCTGCTGTGGTGCGTGCCAGGCCAGCTGGCCCCGGTGATGCTCACGTTTCTTGATAGAGGGCACTGTGACCACAGCTGCTCAGACGGGTGTGGTGGCTGGCGTCTGTGGGCTCTGGGGATCAGAGCTCAGGACTGTGTGGCAAGAGCCTTTATGCCCTGTACATCTCAGACCTCAAGTGGTGACCACCGTTTGGAATACTCCCGTTGTCTGTTCTCTTAACACTTTGGTTTGGTTTAGAACTCCCGCTGGTTTCACTGTCCCCTGAGTTTGTCCTCCGTGAGCCCTGTGCTCAGCTCCACATTGTCAGTTAGCACAGTCTCTAACGTCAGTGCCGCCTTCATTGTTGCTGTCACACCTGGGGGCAAACACTTGTGCTGCCTTATTATTTCTGGTGTTCCCCTTAGAGGTATCTGCAGACACACACACGCACGCACAGGCACACAGACGCACACAGACCTCGCACACACACATGAGCGCATGCACACACACTCGAGAGAACAGAGAGAAGAAAGAAAAGTCATTCATAGTGAGTAGTGCGTGCAGGCCGTAGCCATATGTGATGCATTATGGGGCAGTAGCTGTTGACCAGTCTGGCCTTTGAACATGAGTTTTATTACCCTTTGTGTGTAGGGGTTGTAGAACAAACACTGACAATGTACCTGTGGGTTTTTTTTTTTTTGTTGTTGTTGTTGTTGTTGTTTTCTAGATGCATTCAGTTTATGTATGTGTTTAGTCTGTGTGTTTGTATCTGTGCCACACACAGGGTGCCCGTGGTGCTGGAAGGGCATCAGCTCTCCTGGAACAGCAGATAGTTGTGAACCACTACATGGGTGCTGGCAACTGAACCTGTGTCCTCAGGAAGAGCAAGAAGTGCTCTTCACCACTGAGCTGTCTCCAGCTTTGCTTAAGCATGTCTGGCTGGCCTGGATCTTGCTATGTAGGCTAGGGTGGCCAGGAACTCACAGAGATGTGCCTGCCTCTGCTTTCTGAGTGCTGGGATTATGCCTGGCTTCTCCTGTTCTCTCTGTGTCTTTGCCTCTGCCTCTCACTCTCTGTCTTAAGACAGGGTTTCTCTGTGTAGCCTGTCCTTGAACTCACTCTATAGACTAGGTTGGCCCCTGACGGCTTCTGGAGGTGCGAGGATTAAAGGTAGGCACGCCCTACTCCTCCCTACTAGCACTGGGCTTCATCTGTGGTTGGTTTGTTTTTATACAGTGTTCTGCCTGCATGTGTGCCTGCATGCCAGAAGAGGGCACCAGATGTCACTATAGATGACTGTGAGCCACCATGTGGGTGCTGGGACTTGAACTCAGGACCTTTGGAAGAGCAGCCAGTGCTCTCAACCTCTGCACCGTCTCTGCAACATAACCTGTGGCTTACTGTAAGGCCAGGTGTGGGTTTCCCCTTGTCAGATCCCTGACACTCTATGTTTTGGATTTGGAGCACTTTGATTATCCAGTTATGGAGGCACAGCCCGTGTTTACTCCATGGATTGTTTGTTTTAATTTTTTCCATCTGGGAGATGAGCTCCCCCGCACCTAAAGCAGTGTTCCTCCTGAAGTGGACTAGCACACCTGTACTGAGCAAATGAATGAACAGTTTCTGCCACCCGAGGAAGAACCCTTTTGAGTATAAAAGCTGCTCTCATTTACTTATGTATGTGTGGTGTATGCATGCCTCATACATGTGTGGAGGTCGGAGGGCAGCTGTGGGAGTGGGTTCTCCTACACGTGGGTTCTGGGAATCGATGCAGCTTGTCAGGCACTACCTGCTGAGCCATGGGATCTTACACTGTATTCAGCTGTGCCTTCTTGTACCCAGGCAGTGCTGATGTGGAATTAGAAAGAACGAATGATGTCTGGCCTTTGGTAGGTGTGGGTGCCCTGCAGGAGTGCTGCTTTGGCTGATGGAGAGGTTATTTGAAGGTTGTGGAGGAGTGTCTTCCTGTGTGTGAGAGGGAGGGCTTGGCGAAGGACAGGTTGAGTCCACGTGTCATCCTACCCCTCCGAGGAAGGCAGGATTGAGGGGAAGACTTGTTTCTCCCTAGTGATGGAGGAAGGGTTTTGGATGGGGTTCATTCAGCTAGCATTTCTGGAAGTCTTTTTTTTCTAGGTGCTTTCCAGGGGTGAGGTTCTTCTGCTGAGGTAAAGGAAGCCTTCTTGATCTAGTAGATGAGTTGGGGTGTCCTCTTGTTAGTTCTGAGGTGTCCCACACAGACATGAGGGAGGAGATAAGATAAGATGGAATTTGAGGAAACAGTTGAAGGATAGACAGCTGTGATGTAGACTTATGGCCTTTTTGGGCTCAGAAAGTGCGTTTTCAGAAAGCTTTCTTAGGTGCAGGGACAATGAAGAATTGGAGAATTTCTTCTGCATCTGTAGTGACCTTGGCCTGATTCATTCCTGTTTTTTTTTCCCTCCACGTCTAGAATCTTTCAGCTGTTGGGGCATTGGTGAATCTCAGTAATGCCCATCTTGGCTCCGTCAAAACTCGGTAAGTCCCCAACCCTGTTTCTTCAGGGCAGTATGTGCTAGGAAGAGGTTGAATGTGTATTTGCCTGTGCTCTGTCCCCACCCTATTGATTCAAGAGATGGTCTTCCTCCCAGGAGCTGTGGGGAGATCTCCTTTTGTGAGTTCACTTGAACTCACCATTCCCACCTCCTGGTTTCCTGTTCCCACCTGAGATTGCCTGTGCTTCCTTCTTGCTCGCTACTTTAACCTCACTGAGTCCTTCCTATGTCTTGGGAGGTGGAAACCACAGTTAATCTGGAGATAGAGTCATACTACAGGTCAGCGAAAAGAAAGAGACAGTCAGGAGGCTTCTCTGATGTCTAGCCTCCAGCTCGGCACCTCTTCTTCTTGCAAGGTTTGAAGGCTTGTGTCTGCTGTCCTTGCTGGTGGGGGAGAGCCCCACGGAGCTGTTCCAGCAGCACTGTGTATCTTGGCTCCGGAGCATCCAGCAGGTGCTGCAGGTAAGGACCCCTCCCTCCCTGCTGCCCCGCCCACCCCCCAGCATCAGGTGTGTTCTTTGTGGCTTGGACATTTAGCTCTGGGACAGAATGACTGAAAACAGTTTTCTGATTTGTGGACAGAGGAGAGTTAGGAGTTAGCTTGGAGTAGAAATCTTTCTAAACTTCCTGATAGTTGATAGTTTTATCTGTTGGCTGCTTTACTTTGTTTGCCTCCACACATGGTCAGTCTCAGCTTCACTTGGTCTCCTTTCCTAAGGAGTGGGAGCTCTGCGGTTCTTGGTGTAAGGACTTTTTGTGTATATGCGTTTCAGTCTATTGCTTGGCTGCTCTTGTAAAGTTTAGTCCCTCCCTAGCACCTGCTGTGCTGTCTGTGCTTCTGTATTCCATGTTTTCTGAGCACATCGGCAAGCTGTGTGTGCTGGGGAGGAGGTGCTTGGACTCCACTTGGATAGCTCTGAGGTCTAATACAGGGACTGGGATATTTTCTTAGGAACTAGGAGTTTGGAGATAGCGATTTAGACTCATAAGCCACGTGGTTTCTGTTAAACACTGTTTTTTATTTCTTTAAAAATGGAAAAAACAATGTTAGCTTCTGGGCCATGTAAAACCACATACTCATGTGCAGTAGTTCACAGATTTCTGTTCTCACAGAAGCCAGGACACTTAAGTTGAAGAGGAAGCATTTCTTGAGGACTGCTCGCTGCGTTAAAAGGTGGAGGGCAGCATCATGGGGCAGATATGCTCTGTGGTGAGGGTGGGATGGGGTCTACTCTGCCGTAACTGTCTCCTTATGACTTAGTGAGATGTGCTGCCTCAGCACTATTGTTAAGAAGCCAGTGGAGGAGGGGCTGGGGAGATGGCTCAGAGGTTAAGAGCACCGGCTGCTCTTCCAGAGGTCCTGAGCTCAATTCCCAGCACCCACATGGTGACTCATAACCATCTATAGTGAGATCTGCTGCCCTCTTCTGGCATGCAGGCATATATGCAGACAGAATACTGTATGCTGTATAAATAAATCTTAAAAAAAAAAAAGCCAGTGGAGGGAATTTGGAGACTATGAAAATCATGGTGGTGACAGTGACAACATCATCACATTTAAAAACTTCACTCTGGGTGTTGGGGACAGAAAGGACGAGTCAGGAGAGGATTGGCAGCAGAGGAACCAGGCAGGTAGATGGCTTTCAAGGTAGTGGAGGAGGAATTTGCAGTAGCCTGGAGGAGGGTGGTTGTGGGTTTACAGAGAGCCAGGTGGACAGTCTTGTGATTGACTGACTTCAGGGAGAAGACATCGCCAACATGGCTTGTGGCCTTTAGAGCACTGGAAGGCAGTCAGGGTTCAAAGGAAATGAGAAAACACTGTGAGTATAGCCTGGAGTGTTGGTGGCTGGTGGCAGCCTCTCATGACCAGGAAGAGGGTGGCTGCTGGTCCGCTTCCCTAGGGCAGTTAGTGTTTAGTGACCAGTGGACTGTCCTTGCCAGGGCTGTGCGTTCCCTGCATGTAGTGCTGAGTGGTCTGGGCAGCAGGAGTTTATGGGAGAGTCTGACACAGCAAGCCAGAGATAACCAGGATTGTGGGTTGGATGGGATCCAAAGGAAAAGGGAGGAGTAAGCAAGATTGAGGGGCGTGTGGGGAAGGAGGGAGGGTCACTTCTGTTATCTGCCCAGAGTGACTTGTGTGTACAGATCGCAGCTGTAGCAGGACTCACCCAGAGGCAGTTACTGTGTTAGTGAGCAGAGTCTGGGGAAAGTGGGTTCTGAGGAGCTGTGGACACAAGATGGACTGGATTGGGATGAGGAGAAATTGGGAAAGAGGGAAGGAAGTATGGTGGATAAAGACCCTTTCAAGATTCAAGGCTGTCAAGGGCCAGATCTGGGCAGATCTTGGGGTTTATGGCTACAGGAATTTCTAAGATGGAGTGTGCCTGAGCCTGTGCGCATGTCAGTGAGAAGAGAAAGGTTGTACTCAAGCCCAGCGAAGGGATCGTGTATGGACAGGAGGAAGGGAGGCAAAGGAGGATGCCTCAAAACCTCTTTTTTTTTTTTTTTTTTTTTAATCTAAATATTTAGGTTTGGGAGTTGGAAGCTATAAGGTAGCCATGTCTTTGGCTTCAGTTTTCTCTGCCAAATTGAAGGCAAGGCCATGCGGGGCGGCAGTGGTCGGGGAAGTTGGAGTTTGCAAGTTCAGTGGAGAAAGTTGGCTGGAGAGAAGTGCTGTAGGACTACCAGACAGCGTTGCAGGCTGGTTTGTAGGTCATGGGCTCAACTCTTCTTAAATTTGAGGGATTTGTCAGGATGGCTCTGTGGGTAAAGCCACTTGCTACCAAGCCTGACAGCCTTAGTTCAGTCCTGGACATCAGTGGAGGAGAGACTGTCCTCTGACTTCCATGCTTCTGCCTTCATGAGTCAGTAAATAATTGGAGGGTGGGGGGAAGAAGAGATACGTAGCCCAGGCTGTCCTCAAAGTCCTGGTCTCAAGCCACCGCTTGCCTTAACCCGTTTGCTCGGCTACTCATGGCTTCCTCAGTGTCCTCATACCTGTTGTTGGCACACAGCCTCCTCTGGCTTAGAAAGAGGTATGTGCCAAGTTATTATTTTTTTCCTTAGGTTCCTGTTACTTTTCAAAAAACATTCTGAACCCAAGAAGCTTTTTCCCTTGAGTTCCAGGGTGGGTGTGACTCAAACTTGGGGAGATCAAGCAGAGGAATGCAGGATGGGAGAATAAAGACATTTGCGATATTCTGAACTTTCAAGTCTTAAGGTGTAGCTTTGATACTTTTTTAATTCCGATAAATTCCCGGGACCCAGATACATCCTTACTTTGTAGTTTATTATTTTGAGGTTCTGGGGGGACCCAGTGCCCCCTGTGTGCTACACAAGTGCCCACCCCAGTTTCCAGACGCTAGATGCTGAATGTGAGCATAGATGCTGAATGTGAGCATAGATGCTGAATGTGAGCATAGATG
>REGO01000346.1:239429-260168 GCA_010120015.1 Rhombomys opimus | reverse complement strand
CTCTCTCTCTGTCCTGCCTGATTTGGATCTCTGGAATGGCCCTTGTTTCTCCTACTGCCCTACTTCATTCCTGAAGCACTTTAGTTTCCTTCAGGAAGGCTGTTGCTACAGAGACCTCATTAACACCCCCTCTCCCAAGGTCTGTTTGTTTTCCCCGTGGTGTTAGCTATCCTTGCTCAGGCAGCAAAAGTAGCGTGGGTTTGTCATGGGTAAGACACCTGCAGTTTCACTGAAAGACTTGTTCTTAGAGTTGATCCTCAGCATTCTCCTTTTCCTCATGGAGTCAAAGCTTACAGAGAGTGCTTTAGAGCTTCTCTTTGGATCATCACAAAGTGAAAGGAGGGTGATTTTGAGGTTCTGGGGGTGGTCCTGTAGCATGGTGAGATGCTGAGAGAGAACCTGTGCCCTGCTAGTCTGCTGTGCTGCTCTTGTTCATACGTAGAGTTGAGGAGCTCTTACAGGTTAGCTTATGAGTTAAGCTTAGGATAGGGCAGTGTGTGAGGGGCCAACATGGGCGGGGGCTGGTGCCGGGAGGCTAAGGCAGGAGGATGTGAGTTTGGAGTTAGTCTACACTGTACAGTGAGAGTAAAGAAAAATCCAAAACAAAAGAAACATATGGTTTGGAGTTATTCCGGTTTCAGCCACCTGCTGAGATGCTGGTACTCCTCATGGCTGGGGCCGTCACTAACTAGTTACCTGCAGTGTTGAAGTGTCAGAGCCCGGGTCTCAGTGATGAGATCTGTGCTGATCTTCATTTTCATGGCAGTGGGCACAGCACAGCTAGTAGAAGCTGTCAGTGACCAGGACAGGACTTTGTTTTCTCTTTTGTGCTGTGGAGTGAACTCCATCCGAATCCCTCATTTCATTACACAAAAACATGGAATTACAGACATTCTGTTTCAATTAAAGTGTTTCAAAATAATTTAAAAGTTAGAGAATAGGGCAGGCAAGATGGCTTCATGGATAAGACGCTTCCCACCAAGGCCAGTGGTTGGAGTTTGAGTCCCTAGAATCCAGTGGTGGAGAGAGAATCAGCATCTACATGTAGGGCATGCATATGTGAAAACACAAAATGAGTCGTGAACAACTTAAGACCTCTTCTTCGTGTAGGCAGGCATGTGCATCCCGTGGTGGACGTGTCGGCGAGTAGGTTCCCGCCATGGCCGCTGGTCCCTGGGCTTAAGCAGCAAACACGGATGAGCCGTCTTGCCCGATCAGATCATTCTTTAGCACAGTGATTCGAGGTGGAGAGCTTTCCTTTAGTGACTAGGAGAACACAGGGGTAAAGGGTCTACTATTTACTGTCCTCCAGGGACTCCTGGAAGCCACGGGGGTATGTGGGATCAAGGACAGGCTTGGTTTCTCATGGGGAGTCTGAAGCAAGCAGTCATGAGCTGCAGAGGATCCCTGTGGCAGATCTGCATAGTCAGCTGGCCTGAGGTCAGCAGGCTCTTCAAAGCTAGCTAGATGTAGGGAGGTGGTCTCCAGTAAGAAGTTAGGGAAAACTCATCCAGGATTGTCAGTGCTGAGGACCGAGAGGGCAGGGAGACTGGAAGCCGTCAGGGTGATGAGAGAGTCTAGCACGCCCTTCGTGGGCACTGTTTCAGCGCAGAATTGCAGTTCACTGTAGAACTAGGTCTTGTTCTGTAATTTGAATTTGTGATGCATATAGCTGATACTGTGAAAGGAACAAAGGAGTTCCTCACTGACAGCTGTAGGTCCTGTGATAAGCATATTCATTTGCACTTAACATTGACAGATAAGGGTCTGGAGAGATGGCTCAGGTTAGGAGCACTGGCTGTTCTTCCAGAGGTCCTGAGTTCAATTCCTAGCACCCACATGGTGGCTCAGAACCATTGTCATGAGATCTGGTGCCCTCTGCTGGCATGCAGGTGTACATGCAGGCAGAATGCTATGTACATAATAGGTAAATCTTTTTAAAAAATGAGAGATAAGCTACATCTTACAGGTTACTAAAACTAATGACACACTTTCCTCTGTGTGTCATAAATTCCTTTTATTGTCCCTCAAATAGATTGTGAACTTAGGCTGAACACTTACTCTGGGCTTCTATCAGGCAGAGAGGTTTGGGGACGGACAGGTGGCGGCTCTGAGGTTCTGCTGCCTTGGCTCTGCTCTCCTCACCTGCCCTGGTGACCAGTGCCACACTCGTCTCTCTGGGCGTGCGTTAATTCTAGCAGGACCTTCCCTTTTCTCTCTCTCAGCTCACAGAGCTGGACTGTGGGTATTTCTGTTTTTCAGAACTGTTATTTTTGGCTTCAAAGAGAAAGATGACTGTCATTTGCAAAAACTAGCAGAGGGAGTCCAGTTGTTTTGGGGGCAGGGCCAGGCCCTTTCTCCCAGGAAGGAGGCTGTGACCAAGAGCTCATGTGCAGGTGTCTCATTGCCGTGTGTGTGCAGCACACTTCCTGTGTCTATAGGAAAGCAAAATCCCAGGTAGGAAGACTGCCGCAGATAATCTTAGCCCTGGCCACTACCTCTTCCTCTCTTCCCTGCTCCAGGGCAAGCTGGCTGCCTTTTTCCTGTCTCGGTTGGATGCCTTGAACCCTCAGCTCCAGCAGGTAAAGGGAAGGGAGAGGCACCATGCACAGGGAGCTGGCTCATCCTTGCTGTTGATTGTACAACATTTGCAGCCTCTCTGCCTTTCCTCCTGATAACAGTTACTGGCGCTTGTCCTCTTGGGACGTCCGCCTCTGTTTCCTGAGCTCTTGTTGCTCTTGTTTCTTTCTCTGGGGCATTAGTGAGGAGGAAGCCCCTGGCTCGGCTATCCCTTCTGACCGGTGTCCTGCCCTTCTGCAGCTGGCCTGTGAGTGCTACTCCAAGCTGCCGTCCCTGGGTGCCGGCTTCTCCCAGGGCCTGAAGCACACGGAGAACTGGGAGCAGGAGCTGCACAGCCTGGTGGTCTCGCTGCACAGCTTGCTGGGGACCCTGTATGAGGGAGCAGAGACTGGTAGGGACCAGGGTTTGTGGTCAGGAGACGGTGGGAGAGGGTAACGGGAGGGGACAGGAGGATGGTCTGTGGAGGCGTGCGGGGGGTTTTGGGCAACATGGATGAGAACGTAAGTGGGTAATCTCCCACAAAGGGAAAGGATGGGGCCTGGAGGGTGGGTCGGGGGTTGAGAACTCCGGCTGCTCTTCCAGCACCCGCAGGGCAGCTCAGCACCCGCAGGGCAGCTCACACGGTGCAGAGGAGGGAGGGGAAAGGCAGGGTGTGTAGGTGGTTGTGTTGCTCGCTGCCCAGCTCCTGTGCAGAGTGAAGGCCCTGGAGTAGAGCCGCTGCTTCCCCGCCCGGAAGATGACAGCACCCATGCCCTCCTCCAGCTTCGCCAGAGGTTTTCAGGACTGGCCCGCTGCCTGGGGCTCATGCTCAGGTGTGTGGCTGTTGAAGGGAGTGGGCTTGGGGCTGGAGAAGTGGAGGCGGGTGTGTGGGGTGAAGCCGGGTGACTGCGCTGAGGCTCTCTCTACTCTGGCTCCCCAGCTCGGAGTTTGGGGCTCCCGTGTCTGTCCCTGTGCAGGAGATCCTGGACCTTATCTGCCGCGTCCTCAGTGTCAGCAGCAAGAACGTTGTGAGTGGCCTGTCTTCCATGCCTAGCCCTGCTTAGCTCCCGGCCACCTGGACTTGCTCACACAGAGCTGAGCCGGTGTCCTAGTGTGCAGAGTGAATTTCAGGATGAGCTGAGGCATCGTTGGACTCAGTCATGCTGAGGGTCTCCTCTGCAGGGTGGGAGAGGGGCTTGGGTCGAACTGGGCCGGCTCACGTAGAGTAGACCTGCCCTGTTCCTGCCTTCCCTGGCTCTCCTTTTCTTTGTCCATCTACTGTTACTGCATTTGTCCCCAGAACTTGCTTGGAGATGGTCCCCTCAGGTTGCTGCTGCTGCCCTCTATCCACCTGGAAGCCTTGGACTTGCTCTCTGCACTGATCCTCGCGTAAGTGGGGTTGGTCACGGTGTGGGGCCAGGGATCGCCCTGCAGATGAAGGCCACTGTTGATCCTCTGCCCCAGGTGTGGAGGCCGGCTCCTGCGTTTCGGGACCCTGATCAGCCGCCTGCTTCCGCAGGTCCTCAGTGCCTGGAGCAGCGGCAGGGACACGCTGGCCCCAGGCCAGGAGAGGCCTTACAGGTGACTGTCCAGGAGGGCCAGCGTGCAGAGGCGGGCGGGACAGGCGGGTGCCCCAGGGCCCTGGCATGTCAGCTCTGTTCATGCCCTGCTTTCCTTGCTCCTGCTCCAGCACCATTCGGACCAAGGTGTACGCGATCTTAGAGTTGTGGGTGCAGGTATGTGGGGCCTCAGCAGGCGTGCTTCAGGGAGGCACCCCTGGAGAGGCCTTACTCACCCACCTGCTCAGTGACATCTCCCCAACAGCGGACGCTCTCAAGGTGAGACCTGGGCCCCGTGACTGTTCCCTGACTTTCCGCCCCGACTTCCTGTTTGCTTACACGCATGACTGTGTTTCCTTTCACCACAAGCTGTGCGGCGCCAGGGGGAGCGCTGACGGAGGTGTGCAAAGTGGGAAGCCCAGCGCCCCTAAGAAGCTGAAGCTCGACATGGGGGAGGCCTTGGCCCCGTCCAGCCACAGGAAGGGAGACAGGAGCGCCAACAGCGACGTGTGTGCTGCGGCTCTGAGAGGTGTGTTCGTGTGTGCCTGTGTGTGTGTGCCCGTGTGTGCGTGCGTGCGGTGGCCCTGAGGGGTAAGTTTGTGTGTGCAGCACCGAGAGGTGCATTTGTGTGAACTGGTAAGCACCGGGCAGACGGGAGCACAGGAGCAGACGGTCCTGCAGCCTGAGCTCCTAGAGCGGCCGGGGCCTCAGTTCACTGCACTCAGCACGTTATGCACGCACTGTGTGGGGCAGGGACGCTAGTGGGCGCTCCCCGCCCGCCCCTGGCAGTGTAGGCGGTGGTCAGTGGGTGCCGTGTGCCCCTGCTGCCTGCTGCTGACCCGCTGTGGAGAGAGGCTGTTCTCAGCTGTGTGCCGCCGCACACGGAGAGCCCTGCCTGCAGCGTCCACCTTCCCTGGTTCACGCTGGCCGAAGGAGCTGCTTGTGAGGGGGGCAGCCTGCTCGCCCCGCCTTTCAGCCTGCTGACGCGCCCTTCTGTCCGCAGGCCTCAGCAGGAGCGTCCTCATGTGTGGGCCTCTCATGAAGGAGGAGACTCACAGGGTTAGTCGGTGGATGGGGGAGGGGCCGCTACCCTGTGCCTTTACCCCAGAGGTGGGCTGTTGGACCTGGGAACGAGGCTCTGGCCTTGAGGGGTGGTGTGGTCTTGGGGCCGTTTCTGGACTCAGTCTCCTTTGCAGAAGCTTCATGATCTGGTGCTGCCCCTGGTCATGAGTGTCCAGCAGGGTGAGGTCCCGGGCAGCTCTCCCTACAACAGCTCCTGTTGCCGCCGCGAGCTCTACCGCCTGCTGCTGGCTTTGCTGCTGGCACCTTCCCCTCGATGCCCGCCTCCCCTTGCATGTGCCCTGAAAGCTTTCTCTCTTGGCCAGTGGGAGGACAGTCTTGAGGTAGGTGCTGACTGGGCCGGGTCTTTCTCTGGTCCCTGGGTCCTCCTGTTTGGGTGCCTCTCTGTGAGAGCCTGTGTGCCAGTGCCACCTCCTCCCTCAGGTCTCCTCCTTCTGCTCAGAAGCACTGGTGACCTGCGCAGCTCTCGCACACCCCCGCGTCCCTCCTCTGCAGAGCTCAGCCCCGATCTGCCCAGCTCCTGCGCCCGGACCTCCTCCTGAGGCCCCGTCTCCATTCAGGGCCCCAGCCTTCCACACTCCGGGCCCAATGCCCGCCGTGGGTGCTATGCCGTCTCCAGGCCCGATACCTTCAGCGGGCCCCATTCCCACAGTAGGCTCTCTGCCAGCCACGGGCCCAGTGCCCTCTCGCCCTGGACCTCCAGCAACAGCCAACCACTTAGGCCTCTCTGTCCCCGGCCTGGTGTCTGTCCCACCTAGGCTCCTTCCTGGCCCTGAAAACCACCGTGCGGGCTCCAGCGAGGACCCTGTCCTTGCTCCCACTGGGACCCCTCCACCCAGCATTCCCCCCGATGAGACCTTTGGGGGCCGAGTCCCCAGGCCAGCCTTTGTCCACTATGACAAGGAGGAGGCCTCTGATGTGGAAATCTCCCTGGAAAGTGACTCAGATGACAGTGTGGTGATCGTGCCCGAGGGCCTTCCGTCCCTGCCACCTCCACCCCCAGCAGGCACGCCTCCCCCTGGGGCTCCCGCTGGCCCGCCGACAGCTTCTCCTCCTGTGCCAGCCAAGGAGGATTCTGAAGAACTGCCTGTAGCTCCAGGGCCTCCACCCCCACCCCCACCCGCACCCGCTTCGGGTCCTGTGGCTCTTCCTCCACCCCAGCTGGTCCCCGAAGGCACTCCTGGAGGAGGAGCACCCACAGCCATGGAGGAAGACTTGACAGTCATTAATATCAACAGCAGTGATGAAGAGGAGGAGGAGGAGGAGGAAGAAGAGGAGGAGGAAGAGGAAGAGGAGGAAGAAGACGACTTTGAGGAAGAGGAAGAAGATGAAGAAGAGTATTTTGAAGAAGAAGAGGAGGAGGAAGAATTTGAAGAGGAATTTGAGGAGGAAGAAGGTGAATTGGAGGAAGAGGAGGAGGAGGAGGAAGAAGAGTTGGAAGAGGTAGAGGAGGAGGAGTTTGGCTCCGCGGGAGGAGAGGTGGAGGAAGGTGGCCCTCCACCCCCAACGCTGCCGCCAGCTCTGCCGCCCACAGACTCCCCCAAAGTACAGCCCGAGGCGGAACCTGAACCCGGGCTCTTACTGGAAGTGGAGGAGCCGGGGGCAGAGGAGGTGCCCGGGCCTGAGACGGCTCCCACCCTGGCCCCTGAGGTGCCCCCCTCCCAGGAGGAGGTGGAGCCAGAAGGGGGAAGCCCCACAGCAGGGCCACCCCAGGAGCTTGCTGAGGAAGAGGCCTCTGCTCCCCCCATGCTGCTGGAAGAGGGGAGCGAGGGTGCAGGGGACAAGGCGCCACCCCCACCCGAGACGCCTGCAGAGGAGGAGATGGAGACGGAGGCAGAAGCCTCAGCTCCCCAGGAAAAGGTGAGAGGGTCAGCCAGGGAGGATGCCGGCTGGGCAGTTAGGTGGCCTGGGGAAGGCGTGCGGGGCTCATAGAAATGCTTGCTCCAGCCTGACCTACTCTAGAGTGTGTCTGTTTGAATTTTGTGTCTTTGTCCCTAAAAGGAGCAAGATGACACAGCTGCCATGCTGGCTGACTTCATCGACTGTCCCCCTGATGACGAGAAGCCAGCACCTGCCGAAGAGCCTGACTCTTAGCCCCTCCTGCGTCCTGACACTTTGTATCCAATAAAGTTAATGTCTGTAGATGCTCTGCTGCTTTGGTCATGCTGTGCTGTTCCCAGCTTGGGGCCCGAGTGCTGGGCTGCAACCCTGTTGTGTCCTCTCCAGATGTCCCCTCTTTGGCCTGAGGAAGAACTGTGGCTTAAAGTAGCCACTGTCCTGTCAGTGAGTTAGTGTTGACTGTTCAGTTCTTGTCCCTGTGCCTTCCTACAGGAGCTCACTGTGTGGCCTAGGCTGCCTGCCAATTCAGCCTCCTGTAAGCTCTCCTCCTCCCAAGGTCTGTTGTCTAATGTTACGTATGAGCTGACTTGCCCGTCAGTAAGGCTGCAGAGAGGTGTGTTTTGCTTTTGAGTTTGTAGTGCAAGGCTCGAATTTTGAAGAGGTTAGCAGTTAAACTAAGTTTTTGGAACATAAGTAGGTTTTTAAAAAATTCCCCTCAAGTTATTTTGAAGACTTTTAAGTCCTCAGGGAAACAGACCATCTGACTTCCTTGTTGACCAGTTGTCAGTCGTTAGCTGTATTCGTTTTGTCCCACCTTGGTGTGGGTGTGTGGTACAGACGGGCCTCGTGTGCTGGTGATGGTGTAGACATGGCCTTTCTCCGTCTAGATCAAAGCATCACATGAGCCAGCTGTGGTGGTGCACACCCGTAACCTCAGTTTTTAGGGTCCACGTGGCAGCGCACGGCTGTATGTAACTTTAGTTCCAGGGCATCTGACACTCTGGTCTGTGGGCAGACACCAGGCCTGCAAATGGTACGCAAGTGCACATGTGCAGGCAAAACACCCACACGCACAATTTAAAACCATACACACCGAGCCCCCCAAGGGACATTCAGACACAACCGTGGCCTTGAAATACATTCAGGTGAGGAGCACTTGTCTAGCGTGTGTACATCGCTGTGCTTAACGTTCAGCACTGTTCAGCAAGGCATGGCAGTGCACACTGGTAAGCCCAGCACTCAGGTGGTGGAGGCAGGAGGATCACAGTCACTCCTGGTAGCTCTGAGCCGGAGGCTAGCCGGAGGTACGTGAGACCCTGTCTCAGCCTCCAAACCCAGACAGACTAACAAAACCCAAGCAATACTGTTCCCACGCTCCGGGAAGCCCCACCGTCATGGTCCCTGGCTGCAGAGTTTGCCCTGACGGGAAGGATTGCTAGTTTGTCACCTGAAGTTCAGTGAGTTACAGGAGAACCAGTGCTTGACTTCGGCCCAGCTGGCATTGTGAGTGTGCTTCGGCAGGCCAGGCTAGGGGCTGTTGGGTGTACTGAGCGTGTAATTCTACTCTAGGGAAGGTTTGTACCGCCCCAATGGACAGTCGGCTTCAGTCGTAAGATCTCGGGTGTTGACTCCCCTGTGAGTCAAGAGGAAGACGACTGTGTGAGGATCCTAATGGCAAGACTCCTCGGGATCTCGGAAAGGGAAGCGCCGTGTGTCTGCAGACTACCCAGGCTGTCGGCCCGGGAGTAGACCAGAACAGGGCTTTCCTGCTACCTATTCTGAATCTATAACAATGATAGGTAAGATACATTCACAATCAAAAAGACTCAAAGAGATTTGTTGAAGCATTTTCTGATTTCTGGTCTCTGTGAGGTTGTCTCCCAGGAACAGTGTGTTCAGTGTTAATGTATTCTAGAGATAATTGTATGTACTTGCACGCGCGCACACACACACACACACACACACACAAATGAGTAGGCCCAGGCCTGTCCTCTCTTGACACTTCCCTTGTGTCTTACCAGGAACTACTCAACTGCAAGTATGCTATAGCCAGTTGTCACAGTTACATAAATAGCATCTTCTGATAATGTGGATTTTTGAAGGATGGTGCAGATGAGGTGACAAGGCCCCTTCACCAGTTCCCCCTGGGGCTGCATCCTCCTCGGTTATAGCAGTGTCCAGACCAGGCGTTGGATGTTGCCTCGGGAGCTCTGCTCCCCGGGGTGGATGGACAGACGCCTACCTGGCCTGCACACTCTGCAGTCTGGGGATGCCTGGAGGCACTCGTTGGCAAAGTCTGTGTTACTGCAGTGGGAAAGAAAGGAAAGCAGGTCTGCAGTTGTGTTGGGAGTTTTGTTTGTTCTTCATCACTGATGAAAATTTTCAAATCTAATTATAGATGACATCCCACTTTGCCGTGTGTGTGTGTGTGTGTGTGTGTGTGTGTGTGTGTGTGTGTGTGTGGGCCAGGGGAGCTCAGGGCAGGGTTAGTGAAGGTGTGACTGGCTGCTCTGGGGAAACTTCCTTCTAGCTAGGGAGCAAGCACAGAGGTTCAGAAACAGGAGCATTCTCCTGTGGGGCTGGGGGAGGCCGCAGGGCACCGGTGGAGGGTGAGGCAGAGGGGTGACTTCCCCGGGACTGCCCTCTTCACACGCTTGTGGGCTTGGGGCAGCTGGAGTGGGGTAGGGTGGAAGCAGAGATGGCGGAGGAGGGCTGGTGCCTCCCACAGGGCAGCAGGGAAATAAAAATGGCGGAGTCTGGGTGGTGAGCGCTGACAGAGCTGAACTTCCTTCTCTTCCTGAGCTATCCTGTCGGCTGCCTGGGATGCCTTTAAAAAGTCACCTGCCGAGGTGGGCTGTTCCGTGCCTGCCCCAGGGGGCACACGGATACACAGACGTCGGCTCACACGTGCTCACGCGTTTGCTAGCTGAGTGCCTGGAAATGGAGCTGCGCCAGCTTCTGCGCCAGCTTCTGCGCCCTCACGGGGTCGGCGTGCTCAGTGTGTCTGCTGGCCTGGAAAGCTACATGTAGCTTTAAACCACTTCTCTTGTAGGTTAGGAAAATTGACGTTTTGGCTCTAATAAACTTACTATTATGGCCTTTTAAAGAGAAGAGCCTCCTGCATGCAGGGGTCGGAGTTAGACTGCGATCTTGGCTTCGTGGTCTCGGAGAGGCAGAGAGGCGGAGGGTTCAGGAGGGAGGGGGGTGCGGGGCTCTCATGGTGCGGGCCTTATCCTGAAAGCAGGGTTCTGGAGGGAAGCGACTTCATTCGGTGGTCAGTGAACCTTGGGGATAGGGAGGACCGTCAGCCCAAGAGCCCAGACAGTCAGCGAGTCCCTCGGCGGTGTAGCGTGGCCAGCCGCCCGTGGCCGTGCCCCTCAGGGCACTCTTGCTGAAGCTGCTGGGCCGGGGCGGGCTTTCTCCCTGCTGCTCCAGCCGCCGCAGGGAGGTTCCGAGGCCCCTGGTGAGTCAGCGTCCTTGCTTATGTTCCCCCGAGATGGGGCCGTGGAGGGAGATGGGGCCGTGGAGGGAGGTAGCTGGAAACCGCAGATAATCCAGCCAAGCAGGAGGGCCCAGCGTACTCTAGGTGGAGGAGATAGACACTGCGTGCTCACGTAGCCCATGAGCAGGTCTGAGGCTCAGGGGACACAGGAGGTGCCCTGGGTTCAGTGGGTTAATAACTGATAGAGCTGCCGTGGGTAGCAGCAGCCGTGTATGTGGGTTCTGAAGCTCAGGAGAGAGCCTGCGGTGGAAGGGATACGTCCCCCGGGGAGCTGGACTGGAGAGAGAAGTGATGGGAGATGGCATCCACACCACACATTCAGGGTAAAGGGCCCTTCAGGGAGAGCAAAGAGCTTTGGGCTTGGCTGGGCTCAAGTACCAGTCAGTTTTCAAATGCTGGATGAACTGTCTGAATTTCCCCAAAGCCTAACTCATCTGGGGCTCCCCCGGACAGGGGGCGTGTGAGTGTGCAGGGCGTCTTCCTAGGAAGGGCCCACCGTGCAGGAATCTTAGCCAGAGGGAAGTGTGTGCTCCTGGCCACCTGGAGTTAGAGAAAGGTCTGCAGGTCTTCAAATTTTGCTTGTTTATCATTTTATTTTAACATGACCTTAGTTTTTATTTATTTGTATGTGTGTATAGGGCGCCCTGAGAGGCCAGAAGAGGGCGCGGATCCCTGGAGCTACAGAGGTTGTGAGTGGCTCTGTGGCTGCTGTGGTCTGAACCTGAGTTCTCTGCAGAACTCCGAGCACTCTTAACTACGGTCACCTCTCCAGCCCCACCCCTTCGTGTTTGTGTGACCAAGCGTGCGTGCAAGTGCACATGCGTGCCACGGGTGCCTGTGGAGGCCAGAGGACACCCAGTAGGAGACAGTCCTCGGGGATTGGACCCGTGGCTTTCCTGGTGTAGGGCGCCTTTACCTGAGCCTTCTTCCTCACCCAGTTCTTCATGGTGTTGCTTGGTCTCGGCCTGCGGTGTCCTGAGGTTTCCTTCTACTGACCCACCTTACCTTGGCTGGTCTTACCCTCCTGTCAGATTTACCAAACCTTCTGTTTGTCCACCTTCTTTTTGTTAGCTTAGAGCTTAAGCCACAAAGACTAAACCATTTCACTTTTGGTCATTTCAGCCCATCCACTAGCCTGGAGGTTACTTTCCTTTTCTGTTCTGTTATCTGTTTACCAGTTGTAATGCCAGGGTCATGGGACCCTCAGAGACCACCAGGAGACGACTCGATGCACTAGCAAGAGAGCTTTATTACGAGAGTGATCGAACTCGGGACCCAAGTCTCACTGACGCAGCAGTAGAGAAGTGGTACGCTGAGCTCTGAGTGAGCAGGGTTTTTAAAGGGAAAGACTGTGAGCAGGGGGTTTCCATGGCAGCAAGCAGGGGGGCACATACCTTGGCGTTACAGGATTGGGTAAGAGTCAGAGGGGTGAGATGACCTTCCTTGAGGCACATAATCACAATTGCCTAAGACATATGATCACAATCACTATTCTTCTAACCTATATCTGAAACATTGGGGAGAATTTTCCCAACCGATTCTCATTGACTATTGCCAGGGAGATTGTCTCTATTTTCTATGAAGCATTTATTCTGTGATATTTCCTGGAGGTGTTGCTAGGAGAGTTAACTTTGTTCTCTGCCAAGCATGCATTGTGTGATATTTCCTGGTACCTGAATTCAGCTCCCAGTCAGGATGGCTCCTCATTTCAAAATGGAGCCACCCAGGCCAACTTAAACTCTTCAAAGTCAGCCCGGTAAACCATTCGCTGATTCTCAGGTTTCCTTCACACACATGGGCATGCACATGTGTGTGTTGAAGGAGGTGACAAGGATGGGAACAGCCACGGCGTCCAAGTATCTGTAGGAAGAGAAAGGTACGGTATGTGGTGTGCGTTGAGGCCAGGCATGGTGGCACACGCCTTTAAGCTCAGCACTCAGGAGGCAGAGGCAGGTGGATCCAGAGGGCAAGGGAGGGCCTGAGTGTCTGCGAGCAGGCCATTCTGTCCCGCAGGGTGGAGTGTACTGCCAGTTTTAGCCGGCTAGCGGCAAGAGCAGAATATAGATACTTATTTTGCCTAAATTATATTTTTGAAGTGGAGTGGTGGCGCTCAGGAGGCAGAGGCAGGTTAGATCTCTGAGTTCAAGGTCAGCTAGGGCTACACAGAGAAACCCTGTCTTGAAAAATCAACAATACAAATTTTTTGAGGACTCATACACGAGTCCTGTGTTTACATCACCTCCCTCCTCCCGCTCCTCGCTCGCTCATTCCCTCAGGGCTATACCTTCTGTAACCTTCTTGTTCCTTTTTGACATTTACACCATCACAGAATATCATGTCAGTTGAAAATGTCAGAAAATGTCAACTGTGCGGAAAGGGTAACCATTGCCAATCCAGATACCCTAACCCAAGATTAAACACTTTCTCACTCCACTGTCTCCTCTGTGTCAGCTGCAGCACTCTCTGCTCCTCGTTTCTTTCCTCTTTCTTTGGAAACAGGCTGGTCTTGAACTCAGAGATCTGCTCGGCTCTTCCCCAGGAGTCAAGTCACCACCACACAGTGCACTGATGTTTACCTGCACGCATGTCTGTGCAAAGGTTAGATCCTGGAGTTACAGACAGTTGTGAGCTGCCGTGTGGGTGCTGGGAACTGAACTCCGGTCCTCTGAAACAGCAGTCGGTGCTCTTAACCACTGAGCCATCTCTCCAGCCCCTACATTTTGTTTTGTTTTGAAATTTTTTTTTTTTTAGACAGGGTAATTCCAGTCCTTAGGAGACTAGAGCAAGTTGGAGTCCAGCCTGGGCTATGTTAAGAGACTTCTTAAGCCAAAATTAAACACCCAAAGAATTGTAGCAATTGAGACTATATTTTTAAATATGTTATTCTTATTAAAAATCTTTCCATCTGTCAAACTAGTGCCCTTTTAAGAAATTACTATTTTCTTGTTTGTGTTTTTTTGAAACAAGGCTTCTCTGTGTAGCCCTGGCTGTCCTGGAACTCAACTCTGTAGACCAGGCTGGCCTCGAACTCACCTGCCTCTGGCTTCCAGGTGCTGGCCTTAAAGGTGTGCGTCACCCCGCCCAGCTGCACTGGTGTCCTTTAATCTGTTCGTGGACTTAACTTTGTTGCCTCCTGACATGAGTGCCATCCATGACACAAACCCCAGTCTCATTTCTGAGCCCCAGCCCTCTGCTGCCTCACTCCTGAGTCCTACCCTCGTAAGAAAGCTGCTCTGTGAGAAGGTCCAGCAGCATGTGTGTGTGTCCAGCACCCACAGCTGCTAATCAGCACGTGTGCACACGGACATACACACCCAGAAACAAAGAATGGAAGTGGGTTTCGCTATAATCACAGAGGAGGTGGAGACTGAGCCCGGCCTCCCTGGCTGGCCAGCCTGCTCCATAAGCCACTGAGAGACCTGGTCTCCAGAAGCATGGAGGGAGGCAGGCGGACCTCTGAGGCCTGCCACACTGCTGTCTTCTCCCTCCCTCCCTCAGTCCTCATCCTCCCCTTCTGTCCCGTGATACCTTCTTGTCTGCAACGTCCTCTTTTCTTATCTCTCCCTGCTTTGGTGACAAGTTCAGGCCTTTCCTTCTGCTTCTTACCTCCCAGTTCCCCTCTGCCTGGGCCTCACGCTTGATTCCTCACCTGCCTTCCAGCTTTAGAGTGAGGCCCAGTGAAGTGGGTGTTTGCATGTATGTGTGTGTTGCTGGGACTTTTCTTCTTACCTTTATTTGTGTGTGTGTGTTTCCTCAGCCTAAGCCACTGTGCCTGGCTGAAAATATGCACTGTCTGTATCTGTGTGGATGCGGATTCTTCATTCCCAAAAACAGAAGATTGAACTCTTTTTGTTTTGTTTTGTTTTTCAAGACAGAGTCTCTCTGTGTAGCCCTGGCTGTCCTGGACTTCGTAGAATAGGCTGGCCTTGAACTCACAGAGATCCACCTCTGCCTCCCTGAGTGCTGGGATTACAGGTGTGTGCCACCGTGCCTGGCTAAGATTCAACTTTTAGATAACACGTCACACAAACTATCTCCCGAGTCTCCAATCAGGTGAGCAAAGGGCAGGGAGTGGCATTTGCTTGTGGTCCTGAGTCTCACCTGGCTCAGCCAGGCACACTCACATCTGTCCAGGAGGCTTGCCTAGGACCTCCTTGAAGGCCCTTTGCAGCAGCATTTCCTGGTTCTTCTGATTGGGTAGAGAACCGTTCTCCCGCCATTCTTTCTGTGATGGCTTCTGCTCAACCCACAAGATCTACAGTCATCTCTAGCTGTTGCTGGGGGGCTGGAACAAACATTGAAGCGTGGCCCGGGGGGCAGTTTACCCTCACGCTTGACTTTACCTTGTTGCTTCGCGCCCCCACAAAGGGGAAGGTGTTGGCTGGGTATGCCTGCCCCCACAAAGGGGCCTCCATGCAGCCGGCACATCTTGCATTTAGGATCTGTTTCCTGCATGCCGAGGGGCCGGTGGCACCTGCAGCGAGAGACAGGTCTCTTACGCCCTCCGCGCCTTCTCCTGCTTCCCGTGTCTTGCTTCTCTTTGTCTGTTCTAGTTACGTATTTTGTGATGAGCCATTCTAAGATTTACCGACTTAAAAAGTTCAGTTATTTGATCATTGTCTTCTACAGTTTGGATGGTGCTCAGGCTCATGAGCTAAGTCATCTCACACGGGGACTCCCGTGCAGCTGGGATCAGACAGTGGCTGAGGGAACGGCCAACGCAGAGGCCTCCTGACTCACGCATCTGACACACCGGCGTTCAGCTGGGATCTTAAGTCAGGCTTGTCAGCAGGTTGTCAGCTTGTCTGTGTTCTTCACGTGGGTCCTGTGTGCGCTCACCGGCGGTGATGAGGGATGGCTTCCTTCCAGGGGTGGACGAGGCAGCCCACAGCGTCCCTCCTGTTTATTCTCGAGCATCGGGGTGGTGTCAGGGGACACATGGCCGTGCATGGAAAACATCCCCGACCGCATCGTGCCCTCCCACATGCAGGCTGTGTGCAGTTCCTTCTCAAAGTCAGGGTCTGGCTACAGCGTCCGTCAGTCCAGCGTCTCGTCCAGTGCAGACACCCTCTCAGGTGTCTCAGACAGGGCTCTTTACTTCCTGTGAGTTCTCTGTGGCTTCTGGCTTCGGCTTTTAGGAATGCACTTACTTGTGAGGCAAGAATATGCAGGTGTGCGGGTGTGCGTGTGTGTGACAGTGGGTGCCTGTAGCGCGCACACAGAGGTCAGACGCCCACCTTGTCTGCCCTCATCTCTCCACCTTGTTGGAGACGTTTGTTCCCATCGCTGTGGAAGCCAGGCTGATCGGCCCATGGGCTTCTGGATGTTGAGTCTCTGCCTCCTGTTTTCACGTGGGCTCTGGGGGTCTCGGCTAAGGTGCTCAGGCAAGCCCTGTGTGCTGTGCCCTGTGCTGTGTGCTGTGCCCTGTGCTGTGCTGTGCTGTGTGCTGTGCTGTGCTGTGCTGTGTGCTGTGCTGTGCTGTGTGCTGTGCTGTGCTGTGTGCTGTGCTGTGCTGTGCCGTGTGCTGTGCTGTGCTGTGCTGTGCTGTGCCGTGTGCTGTGCTGTGCTGTGCTGTGCTGTGCCCTCGCCCCGCGCCCCGCGGCTGTACCTGAGCAGTTGACGGTGGGGTCGGGCCTGGTCCCCCCATGGGCTTGTGGTTGTTGGGTCTGTGCTTGCTGTTTTGCTGTGTGTTCTGGGGGTCTGTGCTGTGCTGTGCTGTGCTGTGCTGTGTGCTGTGCCCTGTGCTGTGCTGTGCTGTGCTGTGCTGTGCTGTGCTGTGCTGTGCTGTGCTGTGCTGTGTGTCTTTCACGCCGGCTCCAGGATTCTAGTTTCCTTTCTTCTAAGGTGTTTATCAGTGATTAGTTCTCTGCCTTGGATTCTTAGGTACAGATGTCTGCAGGTTCAAAGCTTGCTTTTGTCATTGTACTTTTGCGTTTCTTACAGTTCAAACTTGTTAGTTACAAACAGTAAAGGTCATTTGTTCATATTGTGCGTCTCAGCTCCAGTTCAGTCTGTTAGTTAAAGCCCACTTAGGCATTTCTTTGTGGTACCTTTTCTAGCTTGGAGTGGAGCTGTCTTTAAAGATGTTTTTAAACAGATATGACAGTATCTCATGTAGTTCAAGCTAGCTCTTGTTCTATAACAGAGGCTAGCCTTGAACTCGTGGTCCTTTTGCCTCTTTGAAAGGACTGGGAAAATACAGGCAAGCACCACCATGCCAGGCTCATTGGATTTTCTGCTTTGTAGGAAAGCCTGTAAGAGGCTTGGGTTTTGTTTTGTTTTGTTTTTTTTTTTTTTTAAAGGATTTACCCACTTATTTATTATGTATACAGTGTTCTGTCTGCATGTACACCTGCACACCAGTAGAGAGCACCAGATCTCATTATAGATGGTTGTGAGCCACCACATGGTGCTGGGAACTGAACTTAGGACCTTTGGAAGAGCAGCCAGCGCTCTTAACCTCTGAGCCATCTCTCTGTTGAAAGCATTGTCCAGGTTTCCTCTGTTGAAAGCATTGTCCAGAAGCTTCCTAAGGTTCAGCAGAATTGAGTAGCCCAAGTACATAAAACTTGGACTGTGCCTGGCACTGAGCGAGAGGGCTGAGGGAAAGGGAACTTTGGAAGTTGGCAAGAGTAAAATGCTCAAGAGGGAAGAGCTGGAAAGGGAACCTGGAGTTGCGTGCATGAATTTATCCAAATCCTGGGTTGATTCCAGGGATGCTCATGCAAAGACAGATGGACACTAGCACAGCAATCAACACCTTTGAGAGACGGAATTATGACCTAAACCGCAATGTAGGTTCCAGACTGCGAGAAAGGAGCAAGCAGATCTGGAGCGAGAAATCTCAGACAAAGGTTTTGGCCCCGAAACCACAGAAAGCAAGACAGATGGTGAGGTCTCGCTGCTGTATGGTTCCCCTGGTGGATGGGGAGAAATAGCGAATCACTGGAGCCAGGACACCAGCAGCCAACCACAGAAACCATTCCACTCAGCCCGTTGAACAAGGACGACCAAAGGGCGGCTGCATCTCCAGGGAGCCTTCAGCATGGGCCACTGCTCAAAGGCTGTGTTCTTTTTTAAGTTTAAAATGACATACATACTCTCTCTCCCCCCCTCCCTGTCCTCCTCCCTCTCAACCTCTCCCTCTCTCTCCTTCTCTCTCTCTTCATGCATCATGTGAAAGTCAGAATGTGGGAGTCAATCTTTTCCTTTCAGCATGTGGGTCCTACATATGAAACTCAGGTCATCGGGACTGCAACAAGCACCATACCCCCTGAGCTACCCAGCCCACTCAACATGCAGCTCTCCAACCAGCTTGTAGGCACCTCCACTGAGGACTCTCCTCTCCAGCAGTTGTTCAGGAACCTTGTCACGCTGAGGAGCTCCCAAACTTCGTAAATTCCCTTTACTTCCGGGCCTTTCATGTTTCATTTACTTAAGAACGTCCTTCCTCTCTCCAGGAGAGATTGTGTTAGTTTGGAGGAGATAGCTCACAGTGCAAAACAAACTTATCAACGTTCTCCAGAAAATTCGATGGTGCTGAGACTCTCACTCTAGTTTTCAAAATGTTAAAGATATACTTCAAATTACTTGATATAAAAAGAATTTGAAAGATTGCTCTAATTCTCAAGAAAAAGGAAATTAATAGAAATCGGCCGTGAGGTGACTCAGTTACTAGAATTATTAGACAAAACTAAAACAGCTATTAAAACTGTGTTCTATGAAACTCCCAGCAGAACTGTGAAACTAAATGGAGGTTTTAGAACTGAAAAAAAGTCTGAAGTAAGACTCAGCAGTGAAATGGAGGTCACAGAAGAGTCAATGAACAATGAGGAAAAATTTAAGCCTACGAAAATAGAGAAAAATGAATTAAAATAATGGGGCTTTGTGGTTCGGGGGACATACTAAAATCCAGCCAACTACGTCACGGAGGTCCCCAAAGAGAAGAGAACTAAGCTTAGAATGCTTTTTGAACAAATAGTGACATAAACCCCCCAAATTTAGCAACAGGCAAAATGCTCAGATTTAGAGAGTAACTGTTAACTCGCCTGAATTCTGCTTTTCCGGCTTACCTGTTTTCTATTCATTGTTTTTTATTCTTGTTACCTGCTTCCCTGCCTGTGTTAGGGTTATTTAAGTATTTTGGTATTTTAGCTTTTCCTTTCTCTTTTCAGGGAATGCTCTAGAATTTTTGACAGATCTCCCACAGTCTCCTTAGAGTTAATGGTCTTCTCACTTACGGCAAACAGTAAGAGCTTTGCCACCGAGCGGCTCCCCTTCCCTTCTTTCATTTTTTTGTTTTTTTGAGACAGGGTCTCTCTGTGTAGCCCTGGCTGTCCTGGACTCTCTCTGTAGACCAGGCTGGCCTTGAACTCACAGATCCACCTGCCTCTGCCTCCCAAGTACTGGGATTAAAGGCGTGTGCCACCACTGCCTGGCAAACATTTCAGTGGCAAGTTCAAAGCTTCTCATTCCTCCCAGCCTCCTGTTTCCTGGAGCATCCTGAGCCTCTGGCAGCAGATGGCCAGAGCCAGAGACTTGGATCCTTCCTACGTACCCACCGCCTAAGAACCCTGGCTCAGCGAGCGGAGCAGAATGAAGGCTGTTCCGTTCCTAGGGTGTCACATACACTTCTTCAGAGCCCAGATGGCAGCACATGCTTGTCACGTTAGCAATGGGTGGCGGGGCTTGGGGAGCCATAGTTGAGCTATCCTGGGCCGCTCGGCAGGCTCAAGTGCAGCCTGCGCTGCAGGAGCCTCCATCAGACATGATGTGCTTATGAAGGCTTCTTGGCAGATTCCATTCTTTCGAAAAATGAGAGGTCTCAGGAGACTGAAGCACATTAGCATATTAGCACCGATCTGCTGGCATCGGCTGGCTCAGGTTTGGCAGCATCGAGGAGAACATCCCTGTTTTAGGCTCAGTACACAGGTGATTAACTCTCTTTTGCTTCAGCTGCCCCTGACGGGACTCTGAACTGCAGCGTAATCATCAGTGGGAACGTCCTGTGCTTTTTATGTTTTAGGGAAACTTTCCTTACATCTCAAACTTCCATGAGGAAGTTCCTCAAGGAACCCAAAGATGTTCCAAAGTTGTGTGGAATCATCAGAATGCCTGCTCCTTCTGGTCCCAGCTTCCAACATAACGACTCTGATGAGCGCTGTGTAGGAAACTGGCTCACTCCACTCAAAAACCCTCTCCACACGCTGCTTCATGATTCCCACAGCAGGGCCAGAGGCCTGCAGGAGGGGCCCCGGCGGGGCAGTGCGACTACTCGCTCTCTCATCTTGCCCTGGTTCTCCTGGACTGCTGGGAGCAGCAGTGATAACCCAGCAAATTGCCCAGCTGGGCCCTGCTGACAAGATGCTGGGAAGTGTCAGGGCGTCACGAAATGGCTCAGTTGGCAACATGCCTGTCTTTCAAGCACAGACCCGAGTTAAATCCTCAGAGCCTTCGAGATAAGGTTGGACATGGCGTGCGTCTTCTGTCCCAGGGCCGGCTCGCTGGGGCTCACTGTCTAGCCTGCTTCGCCCGCTGGTGAGCCCCAGGCCAAGTAAGACCCTGTCTAAAATAAAAAGCTGGGTATCGTTCCTGAGGATGATACCAGAGGTCGTCTGATGGTGTCCACACACACACACGGACATTGTGCCGTGCGTGGGCATCACACACGCAGGAACATACAGGAAGCAGAGGCCAGAAGCCACTGGAGAGCACCAGCACCTTTGTCTTCAGGTTGCTGGTGCCACCTCTGTTTAGTGGGGAGATGACACAGAGGTGGACAGCGGCCATCGCTTACACAGAAAAGCTCTGCTCAAGCCTGCGCCCTCGACTGCAGCCAGTGTTACCCGTGGACAGCTGCTTTTAAAGCGCGCTCAGACCGTCTCTGCCGTCACAGTAGTGGCTTCTCATTCTGCACCGATGTTATTTGTCAGTTGCTTTGCTGAGTGACGGGTCCTGTGACAGCACCTCAGTGAGTCATGTAGTCTCCTCACTGCCCTTTGGTGCTAAGGACCAAGCCTGGGGACCTACATGTGCCACAGGGATGCTCTTTCTCTGAGCCACATCACAGCCACAGCACACAGGACAGCACAACACAGCCACGTCACAGCACAACACAGCCACGTCATAGCCACGTCATAGCCGCGTCACAGCCACGTCACAGCCACATCACAGCACATCACAGCTACATCACAGCCACAG
>REGO01000346.1:173166-186232 GCA_010120015.1 Rhombomys opimus | reverse complement strand
CACACACACACACAGACACACAGACACACACACACGCAGGTGGGACACCAATGCACATAAAATAAAGACCCAGCAAGTGCTCAGCCTAAGTCTGCGGAGGGAAAACCACCATGCTATCAGAGGATAGTTGTCAGGCACAACTCAGTGAATTTTCCTTTAAAGATTCTGAGACTCTGAAGACTACATCTGACAAGGCAGACACCTGTGCTTCTTGGCCTGCTGGCTAAGACCAAGCGTGAAGAGGCACAATGTGTCCAGGTGAGATTGACCACACAGTAGAGAGCCACTGCGGCCATCACACAGGCGGGGCCCTGCAGCTGACGAATGAGGGAATGAGGCCCGGAATGCTGGAAAGACACGCCAGGGGAAACTAGGGAGGCAAGGAGCCCCACCCAGCCTGCTCCTGGGACTCTCCCTTCCTACAGGAGGAGCCCTGCGTCATCACAGCAGGCTGTGCCTGGGAGGCCTGCCCTTTTCTGAGAGGAAACTGAGGAGGCGTGGATGGGGGGAGAGGGGAGGCTCAGGGGAGAGCAGGCAGGGGAAACTGAGGCGGGATGTAATCTATCAGGGAATAAACGTGTTCTAAAAGAGAAAAGAAGCAACAGATTTCTACTGTCTACTTAATTTTTCTGTAAACTTAAAATTTTCTCTGAAAATTATGTAAATTTTTATATGAAGACTGTGAATGGGAAATATTCCTTTCATGAATCGTGTGGAATCACATGTCTTATCTTGATTCACAGGGGCAAACTAGGCTAGACTTCTCTTCAAAAGGGATGTACAGAATACCTTATCCTCAAATGGAGATGAATCCCTGCTCCTGGCTGGACCAGCGGGGGGCGGGGAGGAGGGGGAGGGGCGGCCAGGCAGTGAGCCTCGGAGAAACCAGCTCCCCTGAGGAACGGGTTCACCTGTTTTGTTAGCTGATCCCCTGGGATTTGGGTGCGGAATATCACCACGTAGCCCAGGCTGGACCACAGCACCTCTTCTGCCTCAGCGCTGGGTTGGCAGGAGCACGCCCCATGCCCGCTAAGAGACGCTCTCTCGAGGGAAGCGAACTGAGATCACACTGGGGAGGCGAGTGTCACTCACAGTCACTCTGAAAGCCGTCTGCCTTCACAAGGTCAGTCTCCGTGCCCTGCACAGAGCAGTTTTGTTGAGGCTTGGGGCGTTGACTCCACATGTGGTCATTCTTAAGAGTGTAAAGGACATAAACAGACATTACACACTTTGTTTTGTTTTGTTGTTACACAGGATTTTTCTGTGTAGCCTTGGCTGACCTGGGACTCACTCTGTAGACCAGGCTGGCCTTGAACTCACAGAGATCTGCCTGCCTCTGCCTCCCGAGTGCTGGGGCTACAGGTGTGCGCCCCTGGCACCTGGGTTTGTTTATTATTATTCTGTGTGTGTGGGTGTTTTCATCTGCATGTCGGTTGATGCACAGCATCCACGGAGTGTCTGTGGAAGCCAGAAGAGGGCGTTGGACGCTCTGCAACAAAGTTGCAGACAGGTGTGTGCTGCCACGTGGGTGCTGGGAACCTGGCCTTCCTCAAGAGCAACAGGTGCTTTTAACCAATGAACCATTCCTCCAGACCCAACGCTTGCATTTTTATACAACCAGGTATCAACAATTTCTAAAGAAGCACGGCTGTCCACGTCAGAGCACGGCTGTCCACGTCTGCTTAAACATACTCTCTTTGCAGATGTTTGATACCTCAAACCCTGAGATACTTCCAGAAACGAGCCGTCTTGGATTTCTTTTCAAGAACAGCTGCCCTGCTCAGAATGTTGTAATCATGCTTCTATCTGTAAACATAACAAAGGCTTTCGAAAACGTGTGTTTCTGAAAACGTGAAAAGCAGTCATGACCTAGAAGTTTTGCAAAGAGGGGGCAATTTTCAAAGAAAAAAAAATCTGGAACTGTAAAGTGGCCCAGGAGGGAAGGTGCAGGCACAGGGGCCTGGGTTTGACCCTCAGGGCCCAAGCAAAGGTAGAGAGGAAAGCATGAACTCCACGGGGTCGTCCTGCGAGCACACGCACATGTACCGTCCTCATGAGGTGATGGCAGCAAGCAGGGGGGCACATGCCTTGACATTACAGAATTGGGTAAAAGCCACAGGGGAGAGGTGACACAATTGCCAGGTGACTGTCTCTATTTTTAACTAAACATTTTTTCTGTTATATTTCCTGGAGGCCGTTGCTTGGAGAGGTAACTTTGTTTTCTGCCAGGTGCACATTCTGTGATATTTCCTGGTACCTGAGTTCAGCTCCTGGTCAACATGGCTCCTCATTTCAGGCCAACTTAAACTCTTCAACTCAACAACAGTGTCGTAATCGCACAGTAAAGCCAGGGCACCTCATCCACCTGCTTCATGTCAGGCTGAAGAGCTCCTTCTCACACAGGGGCGGCCAGGATGTTCCGAGCTCGGGGATCGCGGGCCAGCAGGCTGAGACCAGAAGGCCAGCACTGTGCCTGCTCGCGGTCACAGACGCAGACACCCACAGCGGACACTGTGTGCGGAGCCCAGCGGGCCGCGTGCAGAGCCCAGTGGGTCCCGTGCAGAGCCGGCTCCCGGCCATCCTGCTGGCTGTGCACATCTGCTCAGCTCGGCTGCTAGACTGCTGATTGCTCGACCTGCCAACCACTGACGGGCTCGAGGCTTCCTTTTTGCTCTCATCATTTCTAATTCACTTTATCTCCAACAAAGTCTTCCTCTCGGGGGCTTGCTCGGAGCCACACCTTCCGTTGGCCCTTCCTTGGGGCTCTGCACTCCTCATTTCCGAACTCCAACCCATGCTCCCGTTACTTTCATTTCTTTACAGCAAATTTGCCAAGGACCCCGAAAATATTTGATTCTGTCTATTTCACGGGCCTTGGATCCTCACGAGATGCAGTCTTCCTATGGGAACCCAAATGGCCCCCGGAAGCCACGCGGGCACGGAATGTGCCGTCCTTACCCTGAGTCCCTCCCCCCAATGACACGCTCAGGTCAATAGAACTGTTTTTATTTTAAAGTTACGTGTGCTTGTGTATTCGTAGAGTGCACACGAGTTCGGGTGTCTGCGGGGGCCAAACCGACGCCCTGGGGCTGGCGTTCCAGACTCCTGCCAGCCGCCTGATGTGGGGGCTGGGACCCTGAAAGAGCCACGTGTGCTCTTAACCGCTGGACCACCTCTCCAGCCCCTCAAAGCTGTTTCCTAATAAACTCCACCTTTGCTTCAATAACAAACAAACAAACAAACAGCCCCTCATCCGTGAGCCCCCTGCCCTGGCTCCTTTGTTAAGACAGCATCAGCTCTGAGGTCTCTTCTGTGACAGAGCGAGAGGGGGGCATTTGCAGCGTCGTGTGTGTCTCCTCACAGCGGCCGCCACCCAAGCTCTCTGGTCAATTAGGCGAGTTTTAGTTCATTAGACAGGGCTAGCTCCCTGCGCAGAATCTGAGAGACCAGCACAGGACAGAGCAGACAGTGGGGTTTATACCTCCAAGACTGCGAGGCTCAGGTTTCCGGGGGTTTTCAGTTATGGGAAAACTTGTCAGAACATCTCAGAATTCTTCAGCAGAATCTTATCAGGTGGAGGCCAGGGTGTGGGGCTACTCAGATTCCAGAAAATGGGTCAAGCCCTGTTGAAATCCAAGCTTTACAGAAACAGGAGTGACTTGCTTTGGCCTTGTGACAAGATGGCTTCTAGTCTTAAAATGGAGTCAGAAGGGCCCGTGGTGACCATCTTGTTTGTCCACTGTGAAATGTTTGAAGGCTTCCCTGCGGGGCGGCTGCCACTGAATTGTCTGTGGGACCTGCAGTGTACAGCAGGAACAGCATTCTTCACTGATTTGCTAAACATGGCAAGCCAGCAAATTCTCTTATTGCCAGAACAGTTCACATCCTCTGTAAGGAATTTAGGTAACATGAATAAATAAGTAAATATATGTCATTAAAAATTCTCCTCCCTAGACTTAACTTCTTGTGTATTTTGTGTGTTTGTGAAACTGGAGAGGAGACCAGGAGCTCTGACTGCGCCTTACAAGTGGCCGTGCCGCGTGCATGGCTACAGCTGGTGGCCTGTGACCCTGTTCCGCAAGCCACGGGGAAGAGGACGGCTTTGAATACCTACTGTGTTAGTCAGGGTGTAGCCGGGAAAACAGACACCACCCCATGCTCTTCAAGCCAAATAAAGAACTTTAATAAGGAAAGTGGTTACACAGGAAGTGGAAATGCTGAGGAGCCGAGCATGGGGTCATGAGGCAGCAGAGCTCTTAGGCCCTGGAGGCTGGCACTACCCAGAGCTGAAGGGACAGAAAGTCCTTTACTGAAGTGCAGTTGTGGCCAGTATAAAGGACCAGAACTGGAGAGGAGGAGCTCCTAGTTGTAACTGGAACCCCACGGGGAGGGCCTGTTTAGAGGTGCACAGGAGGACCTGGCCACAGGAAACAGAGAACAGCCCCTCCCCTCCTCTTCTACACTCCAGTTACTCCACTGCGTCCTTGGCCAAACTTACTCACAAGCCCTTGGCCAGAGGACGTTGGGAAGTTGTAGGGGAGGGGATGGGAGTGAGCAATGACAAGCTGCTGGCCAGCGACTGCCACTGCCGAGGGGGTCAACGTCACGGCCTAGGCTCTGCGCGCACGTGTCACAGCTGTGCAGCTCATGTGGGGCTTCCAATGGCGGGAGGGGGCTGTCTCTGACTCCGACGCCCGCCTGGGACCCTCTCCCCTACAGCCTGCCTTCTCTGGCCTCGGCAGAAGACAGGCTGACTGCAACCAAGGCTGGCTCTGCGGGAGGCCTGCCTGCCCTCTGAGGAGAAAGGGAGGAGTGGGGTGAGGGCGGGTTGGGGGAGGGAGAGTGGGAGGAGAGGAGGGAGGGGAAAATGAGGTTGGAATGTAAAGTAAATAAATTAATTGATTTTTAAAAAGGCAATCAGTCAGTACCACACACACACACACACTCACACACATACACATGCACACACACACACACACACACACACACGGTAGCCTCGGACCTGCTCCTTCTCCCATCAAGAGTGACGTTTGTTTTGAACTAGCCCCTCTGGGCTTGCTTTGAGCAGCAGGCTGCATGGGTCTCGAGCTAGCCCCCAGCGTTTGGGAGCTTCGCACCTTCCTCTCTGGGAGCCTGAGCAGCCTCTGGAGAAGCTGTATCAGGGGAAAGACTGAGGCGGGTTCTTAACTGTCCCCACACTTCAGCTAAAGCTAAATCTCTCTCACCCCGGGCAAGCCGACCCGGCCATCACCTCACAGGATAAGACAAGGTGTCCCGCCGTCTCTTCTCAGAAGACAGCAGCCTGTGCCAATGGCAAATTCCGGAGGGTGACGGTGGGAAATCAGAGCCAGCTAACAGCCAAGCAGGGCAGACAGACATGGAGATGCCCGGGAGGGGGGAGGGGCAGACTCCAGCTTTCCGTGCTCAACAGCTCCTGTTCCTGTTTTGGTTAACACTGACCAGGCCTGTGCTGCTTGCAGCCAGAATAGACAAAACAACAAATAAATCAGTGAACAGATAAAGAGACAGCAAGTGGCCCTCACGTCCTCTCCTTGCACAAACGTTACTATTCTCCAGAGATTCTGAACAGACATTTCTTTCTTCTTTTATTTTTCGTATATGCTTACACACTGGTGTGTGCCCACAGGCAGGGCCTGTGGGGGCCAGAAGAGGGCGTCCCTGGAACCGCAGTTACAGAGGTCGTGAGCCACCATGTGGGTGCTGGGAACTGAGCTCAGGACCTCTGGAAGAGCCGCCAGTGCTCTAACCGCTGAGCCGTCTCTCCAGCCCTGAGTAAACACTTCTTCTTTCTCCCTGTCATTTGTTCTTTCACGCTCACACTGGGCAGTTGCACCTGAGTTTTAAGTGGTGCGCTCAGGGGCACTGGCTGGGAGTGATATGGCGATGCAGGGGGCTGGAGAGCCGGCTTAGTGGTCAACAGCGCTGGCTGCTCTTCCAGAGGTCCTGAGTTCAATTCCCAGCACCACATGGTGCCTCACGACTATCTATGGTGAGATCTGGTGCCCTCTGCTGGTGTGCAGGCACACATGCAGACAGAGCACATAAAAATAAGTAAATAAAAATAAAAAAAAAAAAAACAAACCCATGATGCGAAGGTGCCGTGTGAGGGTTTCCCACACTTAGCTCAGAAAACATGAGAGCTCTTTGGAAGGGCTCAGGCCTCTCGGACACTGTCTCTTTGCCCTCCGTGATGACCTATCAGGGCCTCTTGTTCGGTCACTGCTGAACAAGTGTTACAGTGCTTCATTTTACAAACGGTGGCACCCACCTAGGGGAGGAAGGAAAGATGCTGCTGCTGCTAGAGGGAGGCCCGGAACGGGACAAATAAAGCGAGCAGCCAGTCTGGGTGGCTGTCTGGCTTGGGCACCTCGGCTTTTATTGGCGCCTTTTATGGGACGAGCATTGAGCAAGGCGGTGAGTAAGGCTGCGAGGCAGGGCAGGGCATGGTGGAGGTGGTGGCTTGGGGGCACGGGTGGGCCTCAGATGTTAGGCCAGGTTGCAGTCAGAGACAAGGCTGTCCCCTGTGGCGCCCCTCTGCCTTCCAGGGGAGGTCAAAGCTCAGTGTTTCTAGGTGATACGTGCAACACAAGCAGCTGGTCAGGGGAGGCTGAAGCACAGAGAAATCCCTGGCCACACTCCAGCCATGTTGTCCCAGCTTTCAAAGCTGCCCGTGAACTCAGAAGGGTGGTACATGTCGGGAGGCCAGCTCTCGAGGAGCAGAAGCAGGGCCATGAGTTCAAGGACAGCCTGGGCTACTTGAGATGAGTAAGGCCTCATCTCAAGAAAAGAAAAGAAGGAGAACAAGCAGGGTAATGGCGGGAAATTGTGATGGAGGGTCCCTCCACCCCTCCCCTTATCTGTGAAGCTCCGTGTCCCTGGAATCCTGCGAATCTGAACCCCGTGCGTAGCTGCTTCCCTGAGCACCCCTCACTCACTCCCATGCTGAGGACTCTCTCACCGCTGTCCCTGTCTGGGGGGTGAGGCTGCTTCCAGGCTCTCCTCTGATTTGTTCTTCATCCCACAGGCTCGGCCTCCAGGAAATCCTCGAGAAAGGCCATTCGGGGAGCGACGCTCACGCGTGGGAACATGTACTTATTTTGTCGTTGCGCACAATGATAATTCAGCTGGGACCAAAGTTCTAGGCCGTTGTTTTCCTTCAGAGTTTCGAAGGCACTGCTCTTGTCCTCTCGCGTCCACCATTGTTTAGGTACGCAAAGCAACAGGAGTCCTCACCCTTTGCATGTGGTTTTTATTCTTTGTCCCCCTCGTCCCTCCCTCCCTCTCTCTCTGGCCTTGTAAGGTGACCTGTCAGCTGTGTTCTGAAATTTCACGGCAGTGCGTCTAGATGAGACATTTTCATTCATTTTTTCTAGGCACTGGAAGGACTTTCTACAGAAAAGTCTTGTCCTTCAGTTCTGGTAACTCTCTGTGTCTCTGTCTCTCCCTCTCTCAGTCTCTCTTTGTTTCTCTCTCTCTGTGTCTCTCTTCGTCTCTGTCTCTGTCTCTCTCTGAAGTCTCACTGTGGAGCCATGGCTGGCCTCAGACTCATTATGCGGACAAGACAGGCTGAGCTTGCTGCCTCTCCCTGGAATTATGCGTGTGGCTGCCACACTGCTGTGTTGTTTTCTAGGTAGCTGCTCTGTCATCAGGGCCCAAGTTCTGGGCTTTGTTGTGTGACACCTTCCTGTTCTTCTTGAACATCTGTCATTCAGCTATGGGGCCTCCAGGATTAGTCCTGGCCTTATCCCTTCTCTCCATTGCCCTTCTGTCTTCCTGTAGATTTCCTCAAGTGTTTCCTCCAGCTTCTTCTTACTATGACTACCACGTGCTTGCGTGTGTGTGTGTGTGTGTGTGTGTGTGTGTATGTGTGTGCAAGAGAGAGAGAGAGAGAGAGAGAGAGAGAGAGAGAGCAGGGACACTCATGCTCTGGAACATGGGTGGAGGTCAGAGGACAATTTGCAGGCGTGGGCTCTGTCTCCCACCATGGGCTCCAGGGATCACCTTGCCCTTCCTCCCGCCCCTGTTACGTTTCCCAGCTCTGTTCTGCTTTGATGCCAAGGGCTGGTTTCACCCTCTCGTGGACACACTTATTCTCTTCCCTTTCTGAGCATTTTAACAACAGACTTTACAAGTGGGGTTCTGCTTTTACTGGGGGCTCTATCTCCACCGTCTGAGGCAACGTCCATCTCTTTGAAGACCTGCTGTGTCCCGAGCTCAGTTCACAGGGTGAACTCACGGTTTGCTGATTCTTTTATCTTCGGAACATACGCGACCTGCTTGGGCTGCTTCAGCTCCCTCACCAGGCAAACAGGAACGACGGAGGCTGCTTCATGAGGTTCCTGACAGTTACGGATCCAGCGCCAGGGCCGGCTGGCACACCTTTAATCCCAGCCCTCGGGAGGCAGATCTCGGTGAGTTCAGGCCAGCCTGAGCTACAGAGTGAGGTCCGGGACAGTGAGAAGACCCTGAGAGAGACCCCGCCTCAAAAACACAAACAAAACCACAAGCCCAGAGCTGCTGGCTTTGACACCACTGCGGAAACACATATGTTACAATTGTGTAGCTTGGTCTTCTCATGGGGCTCCTGACAGTGGGAGCAGGGGCCGCCTCTGACTCTGTCGCCTGCCTTTGAGACCCCTTCCCCTTGCCGGGTTGCCTGGCCTTCCTCAACAGAAGAGGAAGTGCCTCATCGGACTGAAACTTGATACGCCATGCTGTCCACTGAGGCCCATGTGTCTGGAGAGAAACAGAGAAGTGGATTGAAGGGGGAATAGGAGGGATGGGGAAGGGCTGGGGCTACGGGCATGAGGGACGCTGCTCAGCCAGGGGGTGCCGGGGAGAGCGGTGAATCACGACCCACACTTGCTGAAGGGTGTCATGACCTTTGGCCTTTCCACAGTGAAGGCCAATACATTCCCTTTCTTTCTCTTCAGCATTTTTTTATTGGATTTTCATCGCTTGCTATAAGAACCTTTTACGATACTAAAAAACTGAGAATATACATTTTTAAAATTTTATTTTTTAATATTAGTCACAGTTTATTAACTCTGTATCCCAGCTGTATCCCACTCCCTCATTCCCTCCCAATCCCACCCTCCCTTCTTCATCTCCTCCTTGCCCCTTTCCAAGTCCACTGATTGGGGAGGACCTCCTCCCCTTTCATCTGACCCTGGTTTATCAGGTATCTTCAGGACTGGCTGCAAAGTCCTCCTCTGTGGCCTAGCAGGGCTGCTTCTCCCTCGGGGGAGGAGGGAAGTCAAGAATATACATCTTAAAGCCCACGCATTTATTCTGATATGACGCTGTCATCTTCTCATGTTATTGAGGTCAACCTCCAGCGCTGTTTTACGTCTGGGATTGGCTTGGAGATGCCAGAGCTCATTTCAGTTGTAATACTGTAAATGACATCACAATGAGGACATCACTCTTTGCGCATGGCACCATTGTTTCCTGAAAACAAACTCGCAAAGGTGGGCCTTCCAGGTCCAAAGTGGTGCAAGATATTACGAGTTTTGCTACACAGAGAAAAATTGGCATCACTCCTCTGGAAAGTGAAACCCATTGGCCCTCAGGCCCCGGGTGTAATGCCTGTAAGGGAGCGCCTGTAAAGGAGCACCTGTTTTCTCCACTGTCGCCTGCGGTGGTTAACAGCTCTCTCACAGTCTCCAGACGACCACACACAGCATAGTAGCATCTCCTGTTACTTCATGTTTCTTTGTCACGTGAGTCGTCAGCCATGCGCAGATTTGTACATGCTGTGTGCTGGTTTACAGGGGACCTGTAACTACTTCTTCCCCCGTTCTGCTGCTGAGGTTTCTTAGGCTTTATTCTCACTCTGCAAAATGGAAACACAGAGACCTGGGCTGGAGAGATGGCTCAGTGGTTAAGAGCACTGGCTGCTCTCCCAGAGGTCCTGGGTTCAGTTCCCAGCACCACATGGTGACTCATGACCATCTGTAGTGAAGTCTGGTGCCCTCTTCTGGTGAGCAGGTGTACGTGCAGATAGAGCACTCATACACATAAGATGTACAAATAAACAAATCTTTAAAAAATGCAGAGGTTTAAACATGAACAAATGTGGGTTGGTGCTTTCTGGCCAGTTTAATCCTCGTCCTGAAGAGTGACGAGTGAAAGTGAGACAGACTCCAAAGAGCCTGGACCAGCTCAGCGGTGATAAATGAAGCCAAAACCAGAGGAGATGCCTGAGGGGTGTTGTGAAGGGATATGCCTCCAGACCCGCCCCGCACCCCATTCAGGTAGCTCCTTTCCCATCACAAACGGCAGGAGACTGAGATGGGCCACACTTGGAGAGAACCTTACAACGGAGGAAACGTGATGAGCTGCAGGACTGACCACAGGAGACTGAGAGAGACTCTGTACTCTGCATGGTGTCGGCCCCTCCCCCACCCCGTCCTACCCCAGGCTAGCCCCTCACACGGCCAAACTAGGAGGCAGTTAATGCATTCAAGAGAACTGGCCTTCCAGTTCTGACGTCGGGCCTAGATCCAGAACAGGAGGCATTGCCTCACGTTTCCCTGCACGAGGCCCATGTGTTCATGCGTGGAGTGAGCAGCGAATGCCGTCCACGTGGAGGAAGAGCTAGTGAGCTCCGAGCGAGCACCAGCCTCCTGACAAGAACAGAGCGACAAAGACAGACAGAGGTGAAAGACATCGTGTCCTTCCACCAGAACCCAGTTCTCCTCTGCAGGGCTGGGAGTCAGCGCCACACCTCACCCCTCCTGGGAGGACTTCCGGCCCAGAGACCCCTTTACTGTGTCTGGGTTTTCTAAGAAATGCAATTCCCTTCAGATCACCAAAGGACCTACTGTGCACAATGGTCTGCAAAGCAAGTCCACGGGCTGAAGACAACTGCAGCATTTCCCTCTCACAGCGTCTGTGTGTGAGTGTGTGTGGTGCTTGCTCCTGCACATGTGTGTGGTCAGCCCGGATGTTCTTCTGGGGGGCATGTTTTAGTTCTATAGTTAGAGCAAGGGACAGCTACATTAAACACAATTAAGGAATAAAGCCGCTGAGCTGGGAGCTTCTCCTCCAGACTTGAAGTGACAGAGGCCACAGTCATCAGCTCCCAAGGCACAAAGTTGAAGGGGTGGGGGAGGGGAGGAGGAGGGAGGGGAGTTGGGGAGGAGGACAGAAGGGAACGCAAGAGGGGAGGGGAAGGGGAAGAGGGGAGGAAGGGAGGGGAGGAGGGAGGAGGGGAAGGCAGAGCCTCCAGCATGCCTGTCTGTCATCTAATGCTGCCTGCTTTCGCCCCAGCAAGGCAGCCATCAGCTCCAGCCTCGGTTTGATTCCGTCCCATCCTCTAATCCATGCCTGATCCTTCAGTATAAAGGGGCAGATTTACACCCCATGGCTCCCTCCCTAATTTCTCTCTTTTGTTCTAAGCCAAATCAGAACAAGTATCCAAGAAACACCGCCACAAGTTTTAACTCTTTGTGGCTTGCCCTGCTCCAACCTTTCCTTGTTTTGAGGATGCTTCTTGAGAGCTGTCCCTAGGTCCTGAGGATCAGGCTCCTGAGGGATCAATCCTTCAGTGGCAGGGACTGGTGGCTGACAGCCGTGACAGGTGACAGCTGTGACAGCCTCGGCCTCGAGTCTCACCGTTCACACTTGGCAGTGAGGGCGCGCTCCAAGCAGAGTGCCTCATGTTCTCGGCTGCAGTAGCAGAGCTGTGGGCAGCATGGGCTGTGCCCAATGCCCAGCTCCCGGGTTGGCAGAGCCTGCAGACAGGGCTTCCTCCTGGTACCTTGGGGCTTTCGTCAGCCGGGATGGCACAGAATTTGCTTAATACCTAGTCTGTGGTCTCCACAGTTTTTTTTTCAATGAAGTAATGGAAACCCACAATTTTATGACTAAAACGAAGTCATTTTTAGGCCTAGAAGAGGAGTCTAAACATTGTTCTCTGAGAGCCATCAATGTGGGTCGCTTAAGTCCTGAAAACAGAAAAAAAGCCTGACACGGTTTGAATGTCCCAGGGACACTGTGTAGAGATACAACAGAGAGAGCCCAAGGAACAGATGAAGCTGTGTGAGGCCGCAGGCTCTGCCAGAGGCCGCAACGCCCGGGGGGCTGCCCTGGCTCCCGCGCATCCTCTGTCTCACACGCATGCACGAGTCTCTGTCTCTGCTGTTGTCTCTGCCTCTGCTGTTGGTTTTCCTGGGACAGCACAAGCTCCCGCTGCTCTCAGCCGCTGTCTGAGCGACTTCCCGCTGCTTGGTGAAGGTACCGTGAGTGATTTGGGGATTGGGTGTACGTGGCTTAGAGATGGAGCCGTCACCAGGGAAGGCTGAGCAGGAACTGAGGCCCAGACACAGAGCCAGGCTCTCCCACGGAGACAGACCCGCCCACGGCCATCCTGCCACGGCCATCCTGCCATGGCCACCCTGCCATGGCCATGAGCAGGTGGCACCTAGACAGCGTGGAAACACTTCATCCTGTGCAGATAGGCTACATCTCGACCTCTATCTCTCTTTTAAGGTTTTATTAAAACACAGTGTACAGGAGGAAAACTGCCCGTATCTTTTTGTACAGTTCAATAAATGTTCACAAGCTTGAAATAATTGCATAATTAACATCAAAGCCCCTAAAGCTTTTCATGTTGGTTTGGCTATTAGAACAACGAAAATTTCAGGCAGAAAAGTTCTCATAAAAGCAGGCATGACGGCACACGCCTGCAACCCTGGCAGTGGGGAAGGACACTGGAGAGTCAGTCAGCCAGGGCTGGGGAGACGGCTCCCCAGTTAAGGGCACTGGCTGTTCTTGCAGAGGACCCGGGTTCGATTCCCTAGCGCCCACAGCCACCTGAAACTCCAGTTCTAGGGAATCTGATGCCCTCTTCAGATCCATGTCAGCACTAAACATACACATGGCACATATTCATACAAGCAGGTAAAACCCTCAGACATAAAATTTAAAAATATTAAAAAAAACAAAACAGAGGACATCCAAGTCATTGGTTACACAAGACCCCGTTTCAAAATACACACACACACGCACACACACACAGAGACACACACACACACACACA
>REGO01000346.1:155426-171906 GCA_010120015.1 Rhombomys opimus | reverse complement strand
ACACACACACACACACAGAGACACACGTACACACACACAAATTCTCATTCTATGCTTAATCCATTATCTGATTTTTATTTTTCTTTCAGTTCAAAACTTACTCCTCTATCTCAGCATGGATCTGGCTGGCAGAAAAGGGAATCCAGAGAGATGGTCTGTGTCGCTAATGTTTTCCTTCACTTCCTCCTTTCCCAGGCCTGTCCTCGTTTAGCAGTTTTCTCTGATAAAGATCAGCTGTCAGCCAGGCTTTAATGGCCCACACCTTTAATCCCAGGATTCAAGAGGCAGAGGAAGGCAGATCTCTGTGATGGAGGCCAACCTGGTCTACAGAGTGAGTTCAGGATAGCCAGGGCTACACAGAAAAACCCTGTCTCAAAAAACAAAAACAAAGCAAACACAAAAGAACAGAAAAGATCGGCTGTCACCCTCAGCACCTCTGAGTCCCCGAGGGATGTAGCTCACGCAGCAGGACCCTGGCAGCAGGAGGCTTTGGTGCTGGCTTGTTCAGCATCTCATCCCAGAGTCTCCTCCCAGAATGCATCTGCCTGCTCAATGCTGAGCTGATGATTCCCCAAAACAATCCTGAAGTGGAAACAATCCCTTTCTTCTGGTAAGGGCTCTATGAAACTTACCCGACCCTGCCTGTAGAGGTGTGGTGAGGAGGCTTGTTCTAGACCGCTGTGGCCTGCAGGCGGCCCTAGAGGGACAGGGGGACAGGACAGAGAATGGGATTCCGTAGCCAAGCACTGCTCGCTTGGCCCCTGTGCATTGGCTCACAGGCACGCGGCACCCACGGACACCACTTGACCCTCCACAGCGCCCCCTTCTCGTAATTGTGTTTGGCTGATTGGTTGATTTTTTGAGACGGAGCCTTCCTCTGTAGCCCAGGCTGACCTTGAACTAACAATCATTCTGTTTCCAAAGTGTTGGGAGAACACCAGGCCCAGCTACCTTGCAGCGTTAAAAGTAAATGCAGAGTACGGGAACTCCCGAGCAGCGCCCTGCCCAGGGACAGTGGAGTAGAGAGTAAAGAGAGGGGCGGTGTGGAGCCAGGACGCTACAGAGCCACCCATCCCAAGCTGGCTTCCAGTGGCCAGGGCTGGAGGACCTCACTCTTGTTCGTGTGCAAAGGATCCTTTGCTGCTGCTTGTGACCGGGATGAGCATGTGGAAGGCATCCGGGAACCCTCAGGAGCAGGGAAAGCCGCAGAGGGCAGGAAGCAGGCTTCAAGGACTGAAGAAGCAAGGCAAGAGTCTAACACCTCAAAAGGGAGCACTCGAAGCCAGTGGGAGATCCTTAGAGTTTCCCGAAAAGAAATGCAGAATAGTTGTCATTTTAAAAGCCCAGTGAGCTGCAACTTAGACAAATAACTATGTAAAAGTGGAAAAGCATAAGCAACAGGAGAAACTCAGCAGAGACAGACCCCAAGCCAGGCATGGCTGAAATTCCTGTGGGCCCGGAAACTGGGCCAGCAGAATGACACATCTGAGGCTAGCCAGAGTAACACACCACACACACACACACACACACACACTAGGAGGACGCCTGCTCCCGCTGAAGCGTTTCTAACCCTTCCACCCTGAGTCCCTGGGCCTCAGTTACGATCCCTTTCTCTACTGGTTCATTTTGTGTCTCTGTGTGTGCACCAGCCATACATTAGCCGGAGGACGACTTGTGGGAGTCAGCCCTCCCCCCTGCCCCCGTGTAGGTGTAGAGATTCGAACTCAGATCCTCAGCCTTGTCGGGAAGCCTCTTCATTCAGTGACCTGTCTCCCTACCCTGGACTTTGTGTTTCATTTTTCTCGGTACAGAACTGCTTCTTCAAGTAGGCACCCGGCTCACCACACGCGAACACAGGATCCTCGTGTGCTGTTCTAGTCTCCCCTGTACCCCCCACCCCGGAAGACGGGGTGCTCCACTTTTTAAATTTACAAGTGAAGAAACTGAGGCCCAAGGTGATGACACACCCAGTGAAAGTGGAGACAGTCTTTGCTCTTCGCTGTCTGTTGGTAGGAGTGCTGTGTGTTCGGCTGCGATCTCTGACTAATTCTATTTGAAGATTACCCAACTATGTTTGTCTATATAACATATTTTAAGATCTATTAAATTGAGGACGTGCAGTGGAGCTCAGGATGGGTATGTAGAATATAGCTGAATTAAAAGGGGAGAGCTAAAAGGAAAGAGGGGAGAGAGATAGAAAGAGGAAGAAAAACTTGTCCTAACGATCACACACACTGGAAATCACTCCACAAAACAATAAGCCCTCGGAATAGAAAGCCCAGTGTATTCTCATTTCCCCACAACACGCTAGCACACGAGGCAAGATCCCAGGTGGCTGTTTTATAAAGATGAACAAGAAGATCCCAGTTTTTAAAGATGAAAGCGAAGGGTCCACCGGTGTAATTTTGACACACTAGACCCTTAGGTTAATGGAGCAGAGGCCAAAACTAGGTCCACACATCTGCAGCCATTGAACACGCGGGATGTGCAAAGGCCCCATCTCAGCCCTTACCTCGCCACGTGCAGTCATCTGAAGCAGCTTGCAAGCCTCGGTGTGGGGGTTGAGCCTATAAACCTTTTAGGCAAAAATGTAAGAAAAATGTTTGGGGATTCAGCTTTGGGCATGTTTTTAAGAACATGAAACTATGAACTTCTCTAATCCCAGCACTTGGGGAGGCAGAGGCAGGCGGATCTCTGTGAGTTTGAGGCCAGCCTGGTCTACAAAGTGAGTCCAGGACAGCCAGGGCTACACAGAGAAACCCCATCTCAAAAAATAAATATGAATTTCAAAAGAAAAAGTAATAAAACACACTTCATAAAAATTATAAACTGTACCCTACAGAAGCCACTATCAAGACAATGAAGACACAAGACATAGGCTAGGGTAAAATCTTTATGAAACATACATCTAATTTAAAACATTGTATTCCAAATATATGAAGAATTCTTACAACTCCATAGCAAGAAGACAAACAACCCAATTAAAAAAAAAAAAAAACTAGGCCAAACATATTAATAATAGATATTTGACCAACAAAGTTATATAAATGGTAAAATAGTTCATGAAGGGATATTTAACATGATCAGCCACCAGGGAAATGCAAATAAAAACTGGAATGGCTGAAATACAAAAGTGTGTTGCAAACAGCACCAAATGCTGCGGAGCTGCAGTGCGTGTGTAGCTCAGCCGGTGGGAAAGTGAAAGGACCATCTACAGAAAACAACACGACAGTTTCTCATAAAGTTCACAGGACTGCCTCATGACTCAGTGACTCTACTGGGAGGTGTTTACCCAACAGAAACGAAAACATTGCCCACACAAAGATCTGATGGTGTGTGTTCACGACAGCATTGAACTGCCTTCAAAGCAGCAGCGCCTCGTAAAGCCAAAATATGGAAACAGTCCAAATGCTCTAACAGGCAAGCGACAGACAACTGCAGTTTCCATAGGATGAACAGTGCCCTGCTAAGGAAGGAGTGAACGTGCCAGGCCCAGTGGCACAGGCCCGTAACCCCAGCTGCTTAGGAGGCTGAGGCAGGAGCATGATCATGTTCAGGGCCTGTCTGACACAGAGAGCAAGTTCAAGGGTGCTTAGATCTGTGAGTGAAGACCCCACACCATTTCCTGACCTCTGTGGGCAGCGAGCACATGGAACACACAGGCAGGTAAAACACACACACACACACAATGACAACTATGAAATAAAGGCATCTAAAGCATTTTAAAATTAGTCATGGTGGCACATGCCTTTAATGCCAGCACTTAGAAGGCAGAGGCAAGCAGATCTGTGTGAGTTCAAGGCCAGGCTGGTCTACACAGCAAATTCCAGTCAATTCAGGGCTCCATAGTGAAAGCTGTTCTCAAAATAGATAGATAGATAGATACTTAGATAGACACATAGATACATAGTTAGATACATGGATACATAGATAGATACATAGATGGTTAGAGACATGGATACATAGATGTTTAGATACATAGATAGTTAGATACATGGATAATTAGATGGATACATAGATGGTTAGATGGTTAGATACATGGATACATAGATGTTTAGATACATAGATGATTTAGATACATAGATAGATATACGGATACATAGATGGATGGATACATAGATGGTTAGATACATGGATACATAGGTGTTTAGATACATAGATGGTTTAGATACATAGATAGATACATGAATACATAGATGGATGGATAAGTAATTTAAAAAGCAGGAAGATGAGCATGAATGAGCTGTAAGTGAAATCAAAGCACTGCTTCCTAAGTCTGCCACTAAGTGTAAATTAAAACTGCAGACATTATAGCACAGAAGAAAATGGGCAGGATGGTACACACCACAACTATAGAACTTAAGAGGTAGAAGCAGAGGGTCAGGAGTTCAAGTCACTCTTGGCCACACAGTAAATTCTAGGCCACCCTGATCTATGTAGACTCTGTTACAAGAAAGAAAAACGTTATATATACTTAGTGGAGATGAAGACCTGAAAATCTTGGGAATGGCATGGCATGAGGTCCCTGAATTATCAGGTTGTTTGTTTTGTTGTTGTTTGGTTGGTTGTAGTTGTTCACATTTTAATGGTTTATTGACTATAGCACAGATTTATTATTGTCCTCTTCACCTTTGAGCTGTATACAGAGCAGGTAATCATCAAATGTTTGTTCAAACTCTTAATGGATTTCAAGATTTTTATTGTGTGTGTGTGTTCCCATGGCCACACATGTGCCCATAGATACTAGAAGGAGGAGGAGAAGGAGGAGGAGCAGGAGGAGACCCTTTAGCGCTGGACTTACAGGTGTCGTAAGCTGCCAGCACTTGATGCCAACAACCAAACTTGGGTCCTCTGGAAGAGCAGCAAAGACTCTTAGCCAGGAGTTCTTGCTCCTTTTTCTGGGCCCTACACATCTGGGATTGGACGCTAGAGGCACTTCTCTAAACCCCAGTGACCTGGAGGCACCAGCAAGATTTCTAAGAAACGTTATCAGATCAACATACAGGGAAGGGACAGTTTAACAAGACAAAACTTCAGACATGTTAGTGTGGTAGTGGCATGAGTGTTATGGGAGCAGACAGCCACTTTCTGCTCAGACCTGAGGTCCACTCCAGGACAGGACCACGCTTGGGCCTGTAAACTCGGCCTAGAAACCACGGCTGAGCAGAGGAGAATCTGCTACTATTATTTTTGCTAAATGGGCTCACTATTAAACGGCCTTCTAAATACTTATTTCTCTAGCCATAGATCAACACAGTTCTCAGCTCTCATCAGAGAAGCTTCACGTTGCAGTGAATACCAATCAATACAGAGGCCTTCATCGGATGAGAGTGTGGCAGTTGAGTTACCGTGGAGTCCTCAGCCCAGAATGCTACGTCTATTTCTACATTTGAAATATGAATGATACGTCCATCCCTACGTTTCTCAAGGGCCTTTGCAGAAGAGGGGTTGGAAAGACTGCAAGAGCCAGAGGTTACAGAGACTGCTGAGAATCACGTCTTCTGGGTATGCCAGGACCATCGCACCCGAATCAACGTGACTCTGGTTGCCTTCTCAAGACCTACTCAGGACCGGCCCAGCTGACATCCCATCAGAGATCGGGGAGTAAAGACCATCCCCCACATTCAGAGATGGAATAAAGATGGGAGTAAAGACCATTACCCACATCCTTTGGTCAAATTATGCAAGCTTTATTTTCTGTCAGACGGGACTATCTCCCTAAGTCAGGGTTTGAGAAAATGGACTGAAGCCAAGAGAAGGTGGGGTTTAGATTAGCCCCAGCACTGCAGGGTGAGGGGGGTTTCCAGGACTTTGGTTGCACAGAAACTTGGCAGAACATCTTACCTTGTCAGGCTGGAGGTCAGGGTGCGGAGCATGTTAAATAGCAGAAAGTAGGTCAAGACAAGGTCAAAGCCAAGTTTTACGGAACAGGAAGGAACTTATTCTGACCCTGTAACAAGCTGGCTTTTGATCTTCAGGCAGAGGCAGGCCGGTCAGTAGAGCTATCTATGTATCTAACCATCTATGTATCCATGTATCTAACCATCTATGTATGTAACCATCTATGTATCTATGTATCTAATCATCTATTTATGTAACCATCTATGTATCCATGTATCTAACAGTCTATGTATCTATGTATCTAATCATCTATTTATGTAACCATCTATGTATCCATGTATCTAACAGGATATGTATCTATGTATCTAATCATCTATTTATGTAACCATCTATGTATCCATGTATCTAACCATCTATGTATCTATGTATCTAATCATCTATTTATGTAACCATCTATGTATCCATGCATCTAACCATCTATGTATCTATGTATCTAATCATCTATTTATGTAACCATCTATGTATCCATGTATCTAACCATCTATGTATCTAACTGTCTATCCATCCATGTATCTAACTGTCTATGTATCTAACCATCTATGTATCTAACCGCCTATGTATCCAAGTATCTAACCATCTATTTATGTAACCATCTATGTATCTAACCATTTATGTATCCATGTATCTAACCGTCAATGTATCTAACCATCTATGTATCCATGTATCTAACTATGTATGTATCTAACCATCTATGTATCCATGTATCTAACTATACTATGTATGTATCTAAGCATCTATGTATCTAACCATCTATGTTAAATGTATCTATGTATCCATGTATCTATCTATGTATCTATCTATTTCTCTAACTATGTATCTATGTGTCTATCTAAGTATCTATCTATCTATCTATTTTGAGAACAGCTTTCACTATGGAGCCCTGAATTGACTGGAATTTGCTGTGTAGACCAGCCTGGCCTTGAACTCACACAGATCTGCTTGCCTCTGCCTTCTAAATGCTGGCATTAAAGGCATGTGCCACCATGACTAATTTTAAAATGTTTTAGATGCCTTTATTTCATATTTGTCATTGTGTGTGAGTGTGTTTTACCTGCCTGTGTGTTCCATGTGCTCGCTGCCCACAGAGGTCAGGAAATGGTGTGGGGTCTTCACTCACAGACCTAAGCACCCTTGAACTTGCTCTCTGTGTCAGACAGGCCCTGAACATGATCATGCTCCTGCCTCAGCCTCCTAAGCAGCTGGGGTTACAGAGCCATGTGGGGAGCATGACAGGGCTTTCTTATCTCCAGACAGTTTGGTTTCAGGAGGCTTATTGTGAGGTTGAGAGTAGAGCACATCTTCCCAGCATGCACGGAGCCACGGCTTCAGTCCTCAGCATGCATGGAGCCATGACCTTAGTCCTCAGCATGACATGGAGAGAGGCAGGAGTGGGGAGGGAGAGAGAGAGAGAGAGAGAGAGAGAGAGAGAGAGAGAGAGGGAGAGGGAGGGAGAGGGGAAAAGAGGGAGAGAGGAAGAGGGGGAGAGAGAGAGATGGAAAGAGAGGGAGGAGAGAAAGAGAGAGAGAGGAAGAGGGAGAGACAGAGGGGGAGAGAGAGGAAGAGAGAGACAGAGAGATGGGGAGAGAGAGATGGAGAGAGGGGAGAGACAGGGAAAGAGAGGGAGAGACAGAGAAAGACAGAGGGGGAGGGAGAGAGAGAATATAGAGGATGTCATCCAGAAATAAAGATTTTAAAATGTAAATTTCAAACTAAAACACTTGATAAAAAGATCTAACATAGAAAAAAAGCATATGAAACTTCACACAGAATAAAATCAAAGGAACCTATACCAAGACAGATAATGACATAATCTCTAAAAACTAGACACAACATGTTTAAGACAAAGAGCGCGTGCGTGAAGAAGAGAGAATTACACATACAAAGAAAATACTCTGACAATGGATTTTTTTTCATCAGCAACACGGGCGGGGGGTCAGAAAATAAGTAGCACTTTTTTATATGCTACAATAAAGGCAGTTGGGGAAATGGGATTAGTGGGTAAAGAGTTTGCTGTGCAAAGATCAAGTCCCTAGAACCCATGCAAAAGCTAAGCATGACGAAGGGCTGCTGTGGAGAGCTGGTGGGGGTAGGGATGGGCGGTGTAGACAAGAGGATTCCTAGAGGCTCCGGGGCCAGCTGGCCTGGCCACACAGCAGCCACCAACAAAGAAACCCAGCTCAAACAAGACGGCCAGGACCAACACCTGCGACTATCTTGACTCCGGTCAGCGCCATGGCACAGCTGCCTACATTCATGTGCACTCGAACATGCACACACATGTGCAAATCATCACACATGAAAAGAGAAGAAGACAGTATGCGGGAAAGACGGAGGGAGGGAGAGTGACCTGAAGTATTATAGCTGGTGTATTATCCTCTAGAAACTGAGAAATAAAAACAGTTAGAAAAAGAAAAACAGAATCTGCCGCCCACAAACCTACAAGAAATGTCTTCCTGATCATGGGTTTTTAAAGTCATGTATGATGCATGAGTGTTTGACACGTTTCTCTAATGTATGAAAATGAGGGTTTAAAGTAGCGGTATTGATCACTAGGAAAGATAATGAAAGTTTCCTACATTTCAACCAAATGGTCTGACGCCAGCCCCAGGAAGGCGTGGTGACTTATGCACGTGAAATGTGATGCAACCACTAAAAAAGGGAAAAGACATACTCAGAGCACTATCATTAACCAAACAGAATCCTAAGATTAGGAAAGAAGCTCATAGAAAACCAAGAAAAAGAAACGGAAAAATGCAGCCTAGAATGACGAGTCTCAAAACGTAAATAGCCACACTTATCCCTTATCACAAGGTAAGTTGCCACACTCATCCCTTATCACAACTCACTTTGCAGCCAAACTCATTCATCCAGATCTTTTTGTTTGTTTGTTTGTTTTGTTTGAGACAAGGTTTCTCTGTATAGCCCTGGCTGTCCTGGACTCACTCTGTAGACTAGACTAGCCTAGAAATCACAGAGATCTGCCTGCCTCTGCCCCCTCCCCCCCCCCGTGCGCCACCACCGCCCCGAGTTTGGGAAGAAGACAGTTGTCAGGTCTGTGAGGGGGTAGGCTTGGAGACACTGGAGCGGTGCTCACGGCTGTGACCTGGGCGGGTGACAGCCAAACAATCTCAGCATCTTAAATGCCTGCCCCACCTTTAAGAACTAAACCAGAGTCTCACTATGCGCTGGGTAGACCCGGCTGGCCTGCCTCTGCCCTGCTGGGGACCCAGCTCTCAGGAGCTCCAGCTGCTCCTCAGCTTTTTTAATTAGCCACAGCTCTTGGGCTCGTGTAACTGACGAGGGCTTGAGCTGCTCTTTCCTTTAAGGTACCCACCGGTGTCTGTAACTTAACAGGTTAGGACTGTCCTGACCGCAGGTGCGGCTAGGGGTTCAAATATGTCATCTTCTCCTCCCTCTCCCCGTTCTTCCCTCCCTGACTTCCTTCCTTTCTCCCCCTTCTAAACAGGCAGGGAAACCACACGGGGCTCCTTGACTTCCATTTCTGCTAAAGCGGGAACAAGGTGCCAATCTCACTTCTGCTGGAGTCAGCGGAGGAAGTTAGAATTTTCTCTGTGGTCCTGATAGGCGTCTGTTCTCCTCCTCCCCCTCCCCCCCACCTCCCTCTCCTCCTCCTGCTCAACCATCTCCCCCTTCTCCTCCTCCTGATCCACCCCTCCTCCCTTTCCTCTTCTTCCTCCTCCTCCTCCCCCTCCTCCCTTTTCCTCCTCCCCTTCCTCCTCCCCTTCTCCTCCTCCTCTTGCCCTCTCCAGCAGGATCTGAGCAGGGATGAGCCAACTGGATTCCTCATGTCTACAGTCTGCAAGCTTGGCAGCCACAGCGGAAACACAGACTTCATTCTGTTTCTATCCAGGTTCCGGAAGAGGCCTCTTTGGCTCTCGCTAGCCCATCCCGGCCACGTGTCCACCTTCTCCACCCTATCCGAGAGGGTGCGGTGCCTCTGTTGCCAACTGGATTGATAAGCAGCAGGTGGATTGATAAGCAGCAGGTGGCCCAATCCACCAGGCAGCCAGGGTCCACGGCACCTGTGGGAGGAGGCGGCGCAGAGGAACCTAGCTGGCCGGCAGGTCTTCAGACCTCCTGCTTCCCAGGACAGAAATGCGCGCTCCCGTCAAACCTCGAGTGCAGCCCGAGGAGCCTGTTATGGTGAATACCCTGAAAGGATTGTCTGACTTGGCCATGAATGGTAGCAGATGCCTTTGTCACCCACGGATCCCTGCTAGTTTGAGGCCAAACTGGTGTGCATGTGAGTTCCAGGACAGCCAGAGCTACACAGCGAGACCCTGTCTCAAACAAACAAAGCAAGTCAGACTCAAAATAAGTGTCAATGAACTGGAGCCAGCAGCAAAGATGAAGGCTCCCAGAGGAAGAAAGGGGCACAGCCTAACAGAGAGAGAGAAGACAGACAGTTTAAATATTAAAGGAGTGTGACCTGATTTGTAACAGACTCGTAAAACAAGATATACTGGCCAAGCTGCATTTTGCTGTTTTGATCCAGTTTAATAATCACAGGGCGGTTCTGAAGTATCTTCTAAATCGGGAAGACAGATTGGTAGAGGACAGATCTTCAACATCGGTGGAAGGACAAATTCTACACCCGATTCTAACCATGGGAACAAGCAGAGGGGGCTAGAGAGAGAGGGCGCCTGCGGCTCTTCCGGAGGACCCGTGTTCAGTCCCCAGCCCCAGGCAGGCGGGCCGCAACCGCCTGTAACTCCAGCTGCAGGGGTTCTAGGGGCCCCAGCAAGCACACCCACATGCACACACGCGCAGCTGTGAACTTTGACATGTTTTAACAATAAGAATGGGGGCTGGAGAAATGGCTCAGTGGTTAAGAGCACTGTCTGCTCTTCCAAAGGTCATGAGTTCAATTCCCAGCAACCACATGGTGGCTCACAACCATCTATAATGTGAACTGATTCCCTCTAAAATAAATAAATCTTAAAAAAAAAAAAAAACAAAAAACAATAAGAATGTTATGAATGCATGGCCGGCACGCTGCACCCTAGAGGAGCTCCCGGAGTGTCAGACCAGGCTGACCCAGGAGCAGCAGCCTCGCACACGGAGGGAGCACACAGAGGCTCCCTGCTCAGGCAGAGGAGGACTGTGCAGCACAGAGGCCCACACTCGAGGAACAGGTGCACCCGCACACAGGCCCCCGAGCATGTCACAGCACAGCCCACCCGGGCTTTCGGGGAACAAAGAGAAAGGAAGGAAAGAAGGAAGACGAGAGAACAGAGTTCCTGTGGTTCATCCTGGAGAAGAGTTTCCTCCTTTCCCAGCAACTTTGGGCTAATTGATTTAGAAGCCAGCCACAGACCAAGAGCAGGTAGAGATGAGCCCTGCTCGGAAGACGGGAGGAGACGGGCCAGCAGTGGTTAATTCAGCAGACCAGAGACCATCCAAAGTTGGGGCTGGGGAGCCGGCTCACGGGTTAAGAGCACTGGCTGCTCCTCCAGAAGACCCAAGTTTGGTTCCCAGCACACATGGTGACTAACAACGACCTGGAACTCCAGTTTCAGGGGATCTTGTACCCTCTTCGGCCTCCGTAGGCCCGACACATGGTTTGCACAGACAGATATGTGGGCGAAACACCCATATACATAAAATTAAATATTCAAGCACCAAATGCTTGCGTGTATGGTGTGTCAATAGCATTTGCACTCAGAGCAAGCAAAGGCGTGCCCTTAGCCCTGAGGGAGGGACTACGGCTCGGCACAGCGGGAGCTGGCTGAAGATGTGTCCGAAAAGCATGGCCATCATTACCCAGACCAGCCCACCCAACTCCTCCTTCTCCTCTTCCTCCTCCTCTTCTTCCTCTTCCTCCTCCTCCTTCACAGAAGACTAGAAGCTCATCCTCTGATACAGAAGTGACTGGGTGCGGATGTTAGCAGACGTGTCCAGTTGAACACAGAGAACCTAAGGAGAGCCACCGGCTGACTGCCAGGTCACCAGTCCTCTTCTTCACAGTGCTGATGGTCAAGGTTCTGTGACCCCAACCAGCATCTAGCAAGTTCATCTCTGGAGAAAGCCATCGTCACTGAAAAGAAAAGAGCCACTGAGCCTGGCCACAAGGGACTGAACACCAAGTGCAGAGATCCCTGCCCAGAACCCCCACCTCCCACAGGTCCATTTTCAGGAGACAGCTAAGGATCACCAGACAGTGGAAAAGGCCTGAAAGGGCTCAGAGGGAGCAGGAGCTCATGTTAACATAACTGCTACATTCAGAACTACCAGGGGAGGCTTAGCATATTCCTCACATCAGTGGGGTTAGAGCAACACAAGACAGAGGGGATGCCAGAGTAGAAGAGATGGGCAAAGGCAGGGGAGAGTAAAAGAAACAAGGAGAGCTCGGGAATCCTCCTCCTCCTTCACAGAAGAGCCACGTGTCAAGGCTCTTGTTAAAAGTCCCCCTACGCTTTCACCTCCAAATTCTGAGGGAAACTTACTTTTCCCCCACAATCCCCTTCTTCTACAAAATCACCAATAAAACACACGTTGCATAAAGGCTCATCAAATAGGAAAGACACCGAACGCCCCCCAAAAGCGTTTCTCTGAAAGGAAGGACTGAAGAAGCTGTCAGTGCTGCAGGCACAGCGCGTGTCTGAAGAGCACGGGTGTCCGTGGCGCCTCGACTCTGCATGTACGTATTGTTTTACACGTCCACTTATAACCAATGAATTCGGTTATGAAAATGTGAGCGTGTCATTTACACACTGGCGGGCAGAACCCAGTTCCGTATCCAGTACCTCCACAGTAGTTCACACACATTTGGTTAAGTCACCCCCCGGAACCGTTGTTCCAGGGGATCTGAGGTCTTCCTCTGGCCTCTATGGGCACCAGGCACACATGTACACACACACACACACAGACACACAGACACAGTCACACGTTGGCAAGACACTTCTACACCTAAAATAGAATCAATTTTAAATAAATAATTTGCACAGAGAGGGGCTTACAGAAATTATATTTGTTTGAGATCCCACACACCCTAAGGATAGTCTCGGGCAAAGTGGCTTTCCGTTACTTTGTACGCTGACCTAAAAAACTACTTTGAAATAAGCAAGTTAGGAATAAGCGTGGGAGTGGATTCACTATAGTGAGAGGAGGGCATCGAAGAGTCACAGACAGGAAGTGACGAGAACTGAGCTCTCGACAGAGCCTAAGCTGTTTGACCTTTGTTGTTTTGACAGAACCTCTCCTTTGAGCGAGGGTAATAGCTACGTCTCAGAAATTTGTAGGAGTGAATTAGACACATCGATTTTCTTAGTTCAAACACATCCTCAGTATCCTTTGCCGAAGGCAGTGTGTGGTTTGTTTGTGTTTACGATGGGGTCTCAAGCCCAGGCTGGCCTTGAACTCCTGATCTTCCTGCCTCTGCCTCTCAAATCCTAGATTTCCGGAATTCACAAGCTCACCTTCCTTGTTCAGATTATAGACACTGGGAGGAAACAGCTCACACCAGAAAACTTGATCATGGAAAATCATTGACTTAGCTGTTAACGAGCTAAGCAGACGACACTTATTTAATTTACCTTGAAGACCATCTTGGTTTTGGAAACATGGCGGGCAAGGCAGACCTTTAAAAAAAGAGGTAAAAAGGTAAGGCTCTTTTTAAACGTAATAAAATAATACTGGGCCTAGAGTGCAGTCAGGGGCAGAGGAGGACATGCTCTGGCTTCACGAGGCTCCGGGGTGGGCCCCAGCTCCCCACCTCAGAACGTTCACTGCCCTCAACAGCGCCATCACTGAGGAGAAGGCCTGGAAATAAACAAGGAAGACTGAAGCATCCCAGGCCAAGCCGTCCACGGTGTGGGTGATGTGGGGATTGCAGAGCCAGTCAGCCGGAGGACACTTCTGATGACAGCAAATGGATGGCAGCTGGGCATGGAGTCACTTCCTTGCTCTCCATCTCACAGGAAGAAAAAAAAGTCAGCCACCAGATAACTGACAAGTGTCCATACGCCATTTCCTATGTGCTGCCACCGTCCCATAGTCCCTTTTGTTCCTAGTCACGGAGGAGGCGTCTCCTCCGATCCTCAGGGCCCTTTTCTCTGCCTTTCCTACGGCATGCCTCTGGTCCTGGAGTCTTTGAGACATCATGTTCCAGCTGCTACGCATGCCACCTCAGAGTTCCGTGCCCTCGGCCACGTTTACCTCCTCTCTGGGGGGTCACAGCCACTGGAAGAACCGGGATGTTTCTTGCTGCCCGCTTTGAGGAGGCTGCATCACTGAGAACCCGTTCTCCATCTGTGGGTTGAGACCGTGTCCAAATTTACATGACCCCAGAGTTTGTAAGCTCTGCTTCATCTCTGCTGCGGCCTATGCAGGGTGTCAGCAAAGCCTCAGGAAATGACTTATTAGATTTCACGGACAAAGTTTCTCCTGTCACACCAGATACCAGTGACCACACTCAGAGAGGCAGTCCTGCAAGCAGAGACAGGTGGGCACCCCAATTAGTAATCAGAAAGGTAAATGTTACATTATCTGCCTTGAAATCATAGCCTATGGTCACACACTAAAAATAACATGGTTAAGAATGGTTTTCTTATGAGTAAAGCCTCGGGAAACTGATATGAATTAACATAGCCCCATTCCATCCAGAGACTCCAACCAATGACACCGCAAAGACAATAGTGGCATCATCCAAAAAAAAAAAAAAAAAAAAAAAGGGACTGCAAAGTGCGGCCTGCCAGCGTGGGATGAAGAAAGGGAGGGAGCTGTCCTGCTCAGAAGAAGCTCCAGGGAGCGTTTTATGGCTGAGAAGTGCAGATGTCCCCTGCTTGTCCACATCCCCGGGCAGGACCCCGTGACAGAAGCCGTGATCACAGGTAAAGGCTGCAGAGATGGGTCACGGGAAGCAGGGTTGGCTTCCGGCACAGACAGCAGGCACTGAGGTCCGGAGCAAGCGAGGTTAGCTTTGAAGCGTGCCCCTGTGCCAACGTGAACTTCCCAAGGGCCGGACAAACCCGAGGCCCTGCCCCCGTTAGCGCCATCTGTAGGTAGACAGTCGCACCGGAGACAGATTTAAATCCGATGCTGAATTCTCTCTGTTGGGAAGTAGGGAAAGGGCTGGGCACGGTGCACACCTTCAATCCAGCACTCCGGAGGTGGCGGCAGGCGGAGCTCTGGGAGTTCTAAGCCAGCCTGGTCCATAAACAAATAAACAGGGGAGAGAGCGGGGGAGGGGGGAAGCATCTGAGAGAATGTGTTCAGGAAAGCACAAGTTCTTTTCAGCCTCTGAGGACCGAAGCTGCACAAGGCTTGAATGGCTTGTAGCCTCACATGGGTTCCTCAGAAATGGACAGAATCCACCGGGCTCTGAGTTCAATGCCCAGCGCCACAGAAAACTAGTAAAAACCAAAGGCATCTTCTCAACATGCCAGCTGTGCATGAAAGTGACAAAGAAGGGGGAGCAGGTCCTGAGAAGCGGGGGTCCCGGGAGGAAGCGGCGGGTGGTAGTGACGGGGGGGGGATTTCTCAGAGCGACGCGGTCATGAGCGATAGCAGGTTAATACAGCGAGGAACGCGTGTCAGGCATCGCGCTGACGTTAGCATGCAGCGGCCCAGGTTGCTTTCCTAGCTGTGTGTGTGTGTGTGTGTGTGTGTGTGTGTGTGTGCGCGCGTGTGTGTGCTCTCGCGTGTGCGTGTAACCTCCCTGCACACTGCGGTGGCAGAAACTAGTCACGAGGCCCTGAAGAGGCAGTTTTGAATTACAGAATCATCTAGTAAGTCTGAGCGACCCAAACTCTTCGAGAAGGCAAGAGGACCCCAGCCTGCCGTTAGGAACGCCCGGAAAAGGGCGACACCACGGTCCTGCAAGGCAGGGGAGCTGTCACTTCAGGGCTCCGAAGGGCCTGGGCCGTGAGGATGGCGTCCACACCCTCCAGGTTGGAGGCCTGAAGGCGTGACCTAGGCCACTCAGTTCCCCTTCCAGCAAGCAGCATCCCAGTTCCGGAATCTTCCTGGCCAGCGACCCCAGGCCGCCGAACCATACCGCCTTAGTTCACAAAAGCCTCATTCGGGACTTGTGCAGGCGACAAAGCCCGAGGCCAGGCCGTGGCTTGGGCAGGAGTCCGACCTGGGCTCCGCTGGAGAGGGCCCACGTTCCTTACCTGGAGGGGGAAACTCTGGACCAGCCGTATCTGCTGGGCGTCTACTGAGTCTACAGTGCGCCCCATGCCCAGGCTGGGGCTTTCTGCTCCGGCTGACAGAGGGGACAGATGGAGGCCCGCTCTGCCTTTGGCCCCCCTCAGGCGTCTGGCCCACGACACTTGGTGTATTTGAAATTTTGACGTCTTGATGTCAGGTGAGCGGGAGAAATGCTGGGGGTGGGAGCAGAAGAAAGGGGTGGGGAGGGGCGGCCTTCGAGGCGCGCTGCTCTGCTCTCGGCCACAACCAAAGGTTTTCCCTCTTCCGTTTGAAAAATGGGTCCAAGCCCTGTGCAAGCGCTAGTGAACACCCAGAGGCGTCGGGAAGGGCCCTCAGCCTCCTTGGCCTGGGGCTCCTGCCTCGGGACGCTCTGAAAGGCTAGAGAAGCCCCAGCCCCCCCCTCCCC
>REGO01000346.1:126980-153151 GCA_010120015.1 Rhombomys opimus | reverse complement strand
GATGTGGCTTGAAGTGAAATTGGGGGGAACAGGCGAGACCGGGATGAGCGTGTCTGGGGGTCGTCAGGTGACTCACAGCCAGCAGACAGCGCGCGCCCCGCGGAGGAGCGTGGGACGGGGAGGCCCGAAGCACTCGCTGAGCGCCGACGGCCTCCCCAGCCCGCCTGGCAGGAGACGGCGCCGCGGCGTTCCAGGAGCACCGGGACCGGGAGCTGAAGGAGCGGCGGCAGACCTACTGGTGACGCCCCCACGGCCCGCCCGCGCCCCGCCCCTGTCCTGGCCTCAGCCCGCCCTGAAGTGTCGCCCCCACCTTCCAGCTGGGCCACCTGGAAGGAAGGCTTGCCGCGGACCATCGCGGCGGACTGCAAGGAGGACCTGCCCCCAAACATGCGCTTCCACGAGGAGAAGAGGCTGGACTTCGAGTGGACGCTGAAGGCGGGGTAGGAGGGGCCGGCGGCTCGGGCGGGGAGGCCTGGCATGCTGGGCTGCCCCGGCCCAGCGCGGCTCACGTCCTAACCCCGTCCTAGGGTCCTGGAAATGGGCCTCAAACGCGTCTACACACTCCTGCGAAGCTGGAACTGCCTGGAGGACTTCGATCAGATCTTCTGGGGACGGAGGAGTGCCCTGGCTGGTGGGTGGCTTCCGGGCTCCCGGCTCTCCCGAACGGGCTGAGCGCAGCAGTCCGGCCCGGGGCTGAGCGTAGAGGGCGCCCGCGTCCAAGCGGAGCCAACTCTCCTCCTTCCTGCCCCGCAGAGAAAGTCCACCAGCGCTGGCAGGAGGATGCGCTCTTCGGCTACCAGTTCCTCAACGGTGCCAACCCCATGCTGCTGAGACGCACCACCTCCCTGCCCGCCAGGCTGGTGCTGCCCCCGGGGGCAGGGGAGCTTCAAGCCCAGCTAGAGAAAGAACTGCAGGTGCCTTCCTCTTGTCTGCCACTGTTCTCTCGAGTGTAAGTCCCAGTGAGGTTGGGACGCCAACGTCCAGTGACAGGAAGCGAGGTACCCCAGGGTGCATGCTCTAGAAGAAAGAAAAAAGCCCGGAAAACGGCGATGTGTGTAAGAGCTGCCGGGGACTCCTGAGTGTGGGAGCACCACGGGTCCTCAGGGCACAGGCTGGGCCAGAGACACTGGAAGGGACAGGACATTCTTGCCGCTGTCGTTTTTCCTGGGTTCCCGTGATCTCCGCAGGCAGGCGGAGAGACAAAGGCTGCTGTGGAGAGGGGAGGTTCAGGAGGTTTTCTGGGAAGTGTTTAGAGAGCTGAGTTTGGGAAGTGGTCGCCAGGATGGTGACGGCTCGGGAGCTGTGTGGACTATTCCTCAGGGCGTGAGAGAGCTGAGGAGGGGGGATTGCCGAGGTGATGGAAGCTGAGAACAGGGGAGCGCCTGGGAATGCTAGGACTAGGCCACCGGACGCTGAGACAGGCCTTTGACCTCTAAAACTGCTGCCTTCCCTTCTCCAGAAGGGCTCCCTGTTTGAAGCTGACTTCATCCTGCTGGACGGGATCCCCGCCAACGTGATCGGAGGAGAGCCGCAGTTCCTGGCTGCGCCCCTGGTCATGCTGAGGCTGGACCCCTCGGGGAAGCTGCTGCCCATGGCCATCCAGGCGAGCCTCCCGACCACCGCGCTGCCAACACTGCCCTCTGCTGACAGCCACCCTCACTGCACAGCCACCGAATGGAAGTGCTCATTCAGGAGTCCCAGAACGTGTGTGTGTGTGTGTGTGTGTGTGTGTGTGTGTGTGGTGGTGGTGCACACCCACAATCCCAGTACTCTGGAGGCAGAAGGATCATGAGTTCAAGACTACCCAAGGGTACATGGCAAATTTCAGGCCAGCCTGAGGAACATACTAAGACCTAAAAACAAAACAAAACAAAACACAACACCAAAAACCGGCCTCTTGAATTCTCATCCTGTTATCAGCAGTTTTCAAGTATTAGTGCGCTTCTGAGTCACATTAAGCACTTGTTAAAAAGACAGGTTTCAGCTGGACGAGGTGGCACATGCCTGTAATCCCAATACTCAGGAGGCAGGGGCAGGTAGATCTCTGTGAGTTCGAGGCCAGCCTGGTCTACAAAATGAGTCCAGGACAGCCAGGGCTACACAGAGAAACGCTGCCTCAAAAAACAAAACAAAACACAATGATCTTACATCTTTGTACTGTTTTTGTGGTCTCCCTGGGTAGCCTTGGCTGGCCTGGAATTCACCATGTAGACCAGGCTGGCCTTGAACCCACAGAGATCCACCTGCCTTTACTTCCTGAGTGCTGGGATCACAGAGGTGCACCATCATCCGGGCTCACATCTGATCAGCTTTTGCTTTCTGCTCCATCGCTTGACCCCACTGTGTTTGCCTGTACCACTGCTCGGCCCTCTCTCTGGACCCCGCTTCCCATCCTCTCCATCCAGCCTGCCCACCACAGCAGTCCAGCTGGGAGAGCATCCTCATCCTTCTGCCTGGGTGTCAGCCATCGGAAGGAAACACTTCTGCTTGGTCACTGACCTCGCCAGGAACCGTGACCGTGTCACACACAGAGGGGGAGTTCGAGAAACTCTCAATTTCTGTCTCTCCCAGATTCAGCCTCCCCGTCCCGGCTGCCCGGCTCCAGCACTGTTCCTGCCCTCTGACCCCCCGCTTGCCTGGCTCCTGGCTAAGATCTGGGTCCGAAGCTCAGATTTCCAGCTGCAGGAGCTCCAGTTTCACCTGCTGCACACACACCTGGTGGCCGAGGTCATCGCTGTCGCCACGATGCGGTGCCTTCCAGGCCTGCACCCTGTTTTCAAGGTAAGGCTGGGCCCTCTGCCCAGCTCCCTTCCGAGACAGTCTCCAACTGGCTCACCCTTCCTGCTAGGCTGGCTGGCCAGCGAGTCTCTGCCATGGCCCTGTCTCCACTTCCTCAACCCAGTAATTCAAAGGAGGATTTTTGCAAAAACTTCACAGCACTCTGTGAGTGATAAGCGGGGGTGGGGAGGGAGGAGGGGAGGGCAGGACATGGGACAGCTCGGAACTTATGTTAATCAAGCTGAGTCATTTCACGTCTCTTCGGGGGCTCTCTGAAACGCTCAGACTTGTCTGTTGGGAGTGGAGGGTCTTATCCCTGCCTTAGAAGGGTTAGTACTAGGCAGGAAGACAACTGACTAAAGTAGCGGGCGAGGGAGAGATGGCTAGTGGCTGCAGCTCACGCATGCAGGCCTGAGTTTGGATCCCAGCATCTGTGCAGAATCCACATGCAGCAGTGTGATGGTGGGGACGGAGGACAGAGGAGGAACCAGCTCTGGCCTCACACACATGTGCCCAGATACACACACTCACAAGCCAACAAAACAACACAATAAAAATAAAGGATATGGAAAACCTTGGTAACATTTCACACATACAGAGAGTACCCAGAGGTCACAAAACTGGTGCAAGCTTATGAAGAATGACTGTGGGAGCTGGCACAGGGACCAAGCGCGGCGTGTGGCATTAGTTACAGGGCGCTGGTGGGGTGTCCGGTGAGAACAGGGCAGGACAGCTGCTCGCTCTGTCTACGCCTGGCCGGCATGGCGGTGAAGCCGTGGGAATCGGCCCTTTGGCTTTCACGGCCTGAGCAGTCGATTCTTGCATTTTATTTGCGGCGTGAGGCCGGCTGATCTGTGTCGCCCACACTTCCTCCCTGGCTTAGCCTCCTCCTGCTCCACCACCCTCACGCGCATCCCATGGCAAACTGCACACCACAGGCCACACGGGCGGGCCGGCGGCTGCTCACACGTCCCGAGGCCCACCTCGCCTTGCAGGATCTGGACTCCAGCAGTCATAGTCTCAGTTCCAGATCTGACCTTTGCTTTCCCAAATCTCCATTTCTTGTGCTGTTTTGCTGCTGGGACAGAGGTCTCGGATGACCCAGGCTGGCCTCAAATTCTCCACAACCAAAGGGTTCCTAACCTCTCTGCTCCTCCTGTGCCCATCTCCCAGGGCTCGAAGAGAGGCGCTCACCACCACACCCAGCCCGTGGGCGCTGGGAACAGAACCTGCAGGCTTTCCACAAGCTACCCAGGCTTTCTGCCAGCTGAGCAGATCTCCAGCCTAGATGTGCAGTTTTAAATGATGGGAGGTCTCTGGCAGGACTGTAAATGGGTGAATGACATAAATGATAATGTGGCACATACTAATCACTATCCAAAAAATTCTGGCAGTTTTCCTTACGGGCTGTTTCCAGGCATCTTTTCTCATGCGGACTCGGGCATTCCGTGTCATTCGGAAGCTTGTGTGATCTTTCCAAAAACTCTCAGCCAATGTGAGCTGCTCTGATATCTCAAAATCAAAGAGATCACTCGAGTCGCTCCTGTGTTTGGCATGAGAAATTCAGACACATGCCAAAATTGGATGAAGTATGAATATTAACTATGGAAGAAAAGAAGACAAAAGAAACATGAGGTTGAGGTGGCCTTTTATAAGAGCCGAGGAAAAGGGAGGGAAGGCCCAACGGCACCAGCAGGGCTGGGGGCAGAAGCTTCACAGACCCTCCCCCCAAGGCCCTCCTGGAAAAACCCCAAATCAAACAACCAAATCGTGGCCGTGCACGTGTCCTGGATAAGGGATATCCAGGCTAATTGAAGCTGCGGGGATAGAAATGATAAAATATAAGAAAAAGAATACACTCAAAGGGGCTGAGAGCCCCCCCAAAGACACCCCCAGTCAAGGTGGAAGCGAACCACAGCTGTGAACGGGGATCCTTTATGTGGACCCTTGGCCACGCTCCCTCACTGAGGGGCTACTGCCCCCTGCTGGCAGCCGCGGGCGCTGCAGGTGAGGTGTAACAAGGTGTGGTTTGACCCCGGTGTCCGTGTCTCGAGGGGCTGTGTGTGGTGTGAGCGGCGGCGCGCGGGGCCAGCGGCCAGCGGGGCACCATGTCTGGGGTCAGGGGCCGCCGGGAAGGTCTCACGCACAGGCCTTTACTGTCCGCCCAGCTTCTAGTTCCGCACATCCGTTACACCATGGAGATCAACACCCGCAGCCGGACCCAGCTCATCTCGGACGGGGGGATCTTTGATCAGGTAAGGGGCTCCCGGCTGGACAGTGCGGACGCTCGGGGCTGCGGGAGCAGGCTGGGAAACCCTGGGCCTGCGAGGCCTGCCCTCGCTCTGCAGCCGTGCTTCTGTCCACAGACACTTGTCGACCCTCTTGCCAGGTGGTGAGCACAGGCGGGGGCGGCCATGTCCAGCTGCTCAGGCGGGCGATGGCTCAGCTGACCTACCGCGCCCTCTGTCCCCCGGACGACCTGGCTGACCGGGGCCTGCTCAGCGTCCCAGGCGCCCTCTACGCTCGGGATGCGCTGCAGCTCTGGGAAGTGACGGCCAGGTGAGGGAGAGGGCACCGGGAGGCTCCCCACGGACAGGGCTAAGGAGAAGATGGAGGCAGTTGTAAGGTTTAAAAACAGGACTAGAGGGAGCAGGGCGCAGACGGGAGCGCTGTCAGAGGAGGCTGGGGTCTGGCGGATCCGTGGCTTCGGGAGGAGAGCCCGGCAGTCCGTGTAGAGTCACAGAATTGCTAGAGTTGCCTTTCCTGCTTTCCTTACACCGACACACACAGCCCTGGGGGGTAGCTCAGTCACAGGATGCCTGCTTCAGAGCAAAGCCTTCATTCTGGCCCCGCTACTGCAATAAACTGAATTTTTAAATGAAGAGTAAAACCTCAGGACACAGATCTGGTAGGATCTGACCCAGGCACCACAGGAGAGGCGGCCGTAGGACGGGGCACGGGGTGAGGCAGCTCTCTTGCGGCGCTCAGCTCAGCTTCCTTCTCTGGGCAGGTATGTGAAGGGAATGGTCCATCTCTTCTACCAGAGCGATGCTGTCGTTCGGGAAGACCCAGAGCTGCAGGCCTGGTGTCAAGAGATCACTGAGGTGGGGCTGTGCCACGCCCAGGACAGAGGTAGAGCCCCCCCAATCACGCCCCGACACCCAGAACCGTCCGCGCACCCAGCTGTCCTCCTGAAGGGGCCTGCCCCTGCACACACACCCAGGCCCTCAGTCACTTGACCAGCCACAGCCTGGGCCCATGAGTGCTGCACAGTCCCCGCTGGGGTTCACGCTCTGTGCTCACGGTTCCCGATCTTCCTCCCTGAAGACACAGGGAACAGTTACCACCAGGGCCCACTGCGTCCAGGCATGGCTGTCCCTTTTCTTCCTGCCTGCTGATCAGAGCTCAGGTTTCTCTGCCTAAGCTGGCCCTGGTGTGCGCCCCCCTGCCCCCAGCAGTCGGGATGCAGCCACTGTCTTCAGCAAGCTCCCACCCTCTTCCTCCTTCACTTACTGAGAGAACTAGCCCTCTCTGGCTACCTGAACACAGGGCCTCCTCTTCTCTGGCTCTCAGGTTTCTTTCAGTCCCCTTCCCTTCGTTTCTCGCTCCTGACCCTTCTTTTCTCCCTGGCCGTCCGCTCGAGCAGGATCTACATCCCGAAATTGACACTTAACACTCAGTGTCTTAGTTGGTTTGGACTGAAATAATGAAGCGAGACAGACAGGACGGCTTAAACACCAGAAGTTTATTTCTCATCACTCTGCAGGTTCAAAGTCTGAGGTCAGGTGCCAGCACGTTTGGGTTCCGGGGGTCACTATTCCAGGTTGCACAGGGGTGACTCCCATGGGCCCCCGACCTCTCTCCCCAGGACACCGCCATCACTTACCCTCACGACCGCATATTCTCCCAAAGACTCCTCATGTCCTCGCTGGTGAATAATTTTAAAATATTAACTTGGGAGTGGAAATACAAACAGCCATCCCACACCATAATTTAACCTCCTCAAGCAGCTTCACAGGCCTTCCTTTCTATGCTCTCACGGCTCATCTTTGCCTAAGTTTGGAGGAAGCATGCTAGAATTAAAGTGGGTAATGGAAAAGCAGCCAGGAACCCAAGTTCAAAGCCAGCCTCTGCTCCCCGCCACCCCACACCGGGCCATCTTGACAAGTGCTTTAATCTCCCTGGCTTTCATTTCTTATCTAGGAAACAGGTGGAATTATACACGCACCAGCTCAATGCAAAGCTCCCATGAGCACTGTAAAGTGATTGGCGTGAGGTGAACTTGGGACTTTGTTGTTTTCAAACAGGGTCATTTCGCTTAGCTGGGCCTCAGACTTACTATTAGGTGGAGGCTGGCCTTGAACTCATGCTCCTCCTGCCTCAACCTCCCAAGTCGTGGGGTTGCAGGCATGTGCCACCACGCCTAGCTCAGGACCTCACTTGTTCTCCATTTTGCACCTGAGGGGCGCTAAGTCTCTGTCCAGGAATAGGAGGGTGTGTCATTAAATCCCTAACCCACTCGAGTGACGGCCACCCAGCCCCTGGTCCTTGAACAGGTCTATTTTTGCTGAGCATTAATTAAAAGCAGATGGTTCTGATGTCTTTTTTTTTTTTTTTTTTTTTTAAGACAAGGTCTCACTGTGTAGCCCAGACAATGGTGCAGGCTGGGCTGGACAGGAACTCACAATCCTCCTGCCTCTGAGCTGGGGCTGCACGCTACATCCAGTGCGCAGACCAGACGGAAAAGAACGGAGCTGTGGGGAGGTTAGGTGACTGCTCTAAAGAGAGGCAACCGGGGCATCCGATACACATGGCTACATGAACAAACACACACTGCTCTAAAGAGAGGCAACCAGTACTGAAGCCCGCATCCGATACACATGGCTATATGAACAAACACACATCCATTCTAAAGTACAGACCTACCAAACCATTTTTCTTTTTGAGACAGGGGGTCTCTGTGTAGCCTTGGCTGTCCTGGACTCAGTTCATACGCCAGACTGGCCTGGAACTCATAGAGAGCCGCCTGCCTCTGCCTCCCGAGTGTTGGGATTACAGGTGTGTGCCACCTCGCCAGGCTATTGCTCTTCCCTGCCAGGTTTCCCTGTGTCCTTCCAGTCCCGGGCTCAGCTCTGCCACTTCCTTACCATGTGTGTCTTCACGTGCACTTCCCAGCATGCTGCCATCAACCAGGGCCAGGTATGGAGAGCTGGAGGCCCAGGGCCCTGAGAGCAAGTGTGCGGCCCTTGGGAAATGCCAGGGAGTGGCAGGATTCAAATCCCAGTCCTGGGTTCAGGAGGGGCGCTTTCCCTCTGCAGCTGGACTGGTACGGCTGGGTGCCCAACGCTCCTTGTACAATGAGGATGCCGCCGCCCACCAGCAAGGACGGCGTGACCATGGAAACTGTGATGGGGTCACTCCCTGACGCCCAGAAGGCCTGTCTGCAGATGACCATCACGTGGCACCTGGGGCGCCTCCAGCCGGACATGGTGAGTCAGGACCCAGGACCATGTCCACGGAGTGGCATCAGGAGACAGGCCGTCTGTCCTTGGGCTGGAACCTGAAGGGCCCTTTCTCTTTCAGGTACCTCTAGGACACCACAAAGAAAAATATTTCTCAGACCCCAGGAGCAAGGCTGTGCTCAGCCAGTTTCAAGCAGATTTGGGAAATCTGGAAAAGGAGATCACAGCCCGGAATGCACAGCTGGAGCTTCCCTACGAATACCTCAAGCCCAGCCGCGTCGAGAACAGCATCACCATCTGAGGCAGCGGCGCCTTCTCATGCCTGCTACGACTTTAATCCGCTCCTGAGCAATCTCTCCACGTGGGCACGCTGCCACAGGGTACTGGAAGTTCTGCTGCAAAGAGGACCAGTTCAGTCTTTGGAGGCCACACGGTTTCTGCCACTATTACTCAGCTCTCTCACTGCACCATTAAGGCAGCCAGCGACACCATGAGTGTGACTGTGTCCCAATATGGACGCTGATATGTGAACATCACATGTCACCAGGTAGTCTTCTGGCTCATCCAGCCATCTAAAAGCAAAACCGGAGCCAGGGGATGCGGCACTCACCTTCAGTCTCAGCATTCTGGAGGCAGGGGATCTCTGAGATCCAGGACAGCCAAGGCTACACAAAGAAACACTGTCTCAAAACAGAACAAAACCAAAACCAAGCAAACATAAACAGTATGAAAACAAAACTTCTTTGCCTGAGGGATGTGCAAAATTTCAGGCTAGATTTGGTCTAACCTCATACAGGCCTCGGGCCCAAAATTCCAGTTTCAAAATACCCAAGAGCCGTGGCTAAGGAGAGGAAAAGGCTGTTTCTGGATGAAATCAACTACTTGAGCTAATTCTCCTTTTCCAGGAACCAGATCCCATGCTGGGTGGCCAACTTTAAATCCCAGTTTTCCCTCTGCTTCTCCATTCTGAACACATACCCCGAAGCCCCCCCCCCCCCAATAAAGGTGTTACTGGTCCCAAATAAAAACCATTTCCCAAATAGCTTCCTTCCCTAAAATTTCCAAACAAAAGACAGAAAACCCTTGCCTCCCACCCGCTCCTCCAGCCTGCTTAAGGCACAGTAACCACTGTGTCTCACACCGTTTTGAGAACAGGGTCCACAAAATATAGAAAAATGCCACAAGGTTCTAGTCAGCAACAGTGTTCCTGTTTGGTTCTGGGGTCTGGAGACCAGAATGCATTCTCGAAATTGCTCTGTGGCTGTTGTACTTACTGTGACAGGCACACCAATGTCTGCAAAACTCGACTTCACCAGCGGCCCTGAGCTGGAACCCAGCCCTGGAGGTGGGGGTGTTCTGTAAACATCTCTAGTTACCCCAAATAACTACTGCAGATTTGTTTCTCAATAGCAGAGTTACCAAATTCCTGTTTTGGAGAGGAAGGTCTATTTTATTTATTTATTTATTTTGAGACAGGGTTTCTCTGTGTAGCCTTGGTTGTCCTGGACTCAACTCTGTAGACCAGGCTGGCCTTGAACTCACAGAGATCTGCCAGAGTGCTGGGATTGCAGACCTGCCAGGCAGGCTTCCTATTCTTATCTATGTATCTTGTGGTGGTTTGAATGATAACAGCCCCATAGGTTCACATAATTGAATGGCTGGTCAACAGGAGTGGAACTATTTACCAGGTCTACAGGGCGTGGCCTCGCTGGGGGAAGTGTCACTAGGAGTGGGCGCTGAGGTTCCAAAAGCCCATGCCAGGACCAGTCAGTCCTGCCACCCCCTCGCCCCCAAACCAGGATTAAGCGCTCAGCTACCGCTCCCGGCCAAGCCGCCGAAGCCGTAAGCCAGCCCCAGTTAAATCCTTCGTCGCCTTGGTCAGGGTGTCTCCTTACGGCCTGCGGCTTCTTTCTCCCGAAGGTGACCCTCAGACCGATCCTGCATTGCATTCCCCGGGCCACAAGTCCGCAACTGTTTAGCAGCGCCCCTCGACGCTCAGCCTGTCTCCTCGCGCGTTAGCGGCGACAGGCCGGCACGCCGAATGATGTCCCCGACTCGCTCACGTTCCCCCACCACGGAGACCATCCTCGGCTGGTGTGCGGGAGGCATCCGACGCCCCCACACTTCTCCCGCAACGGCTCCTCCACCGAACGACGCGCGTCCACCCAGCCTCCTCTCCCGACGCCAGGGCACGGCCAGCTTCTGGTCATGTGATCGCCAGGGTCGGTCACGTGAGCGGCCCGCGCCTTCCATTTCCAAGCCGGGGTAGGCGACCAGCGAGAACTCTCGGGTCCCGGTTTCTGCGTCAGTCCCGCCCGCGCCACCCGGGTCAGGCGGCACTCGCGCAGTCACTGCTGGGCTTTCCGACCCGCGTCCTCCGCCAGAGGCTCGCTCCGCCGCGCGGCACCGCATCCTCCTCCACGCCACGACCCCCGGGAGTGGTCCGCGCCGAGGCCCCGCCCCCGCGCTCGGCGCAGCCCGAGTCCCCCGAGCCAGCCCCCAGTGCCGGCGTCGCCGGGTCCCCTCTCGCCGCTCCTGCTCCTCGCTCGGCCTCCGGCGCTCCCTCCCTCCTCCATGGCGTCGCTCCTGTGCTGTGGGCCCAAGCTGGCCGCCTGTGGCATCGTCCTCAGCGCCTGGGGGGTGATCATGTTGGTGAGGGGCCACCCCGCGAGAATCGGAGCTGGCCTGGCCGCTCCAGGGTTGGAGGGCTGGGAGGCCAGGAACCCCCAGGCCCTAGGAAGCAGCAGGCAGATCGAGGGGCCGGCGGAATAGCCGCTTGGAAAGCAGACGGGGCTCGGATGGGAAAATTGGGGCACTGGAGCGACAGGGTGCCGGGGTAGGACCCTGGGAATGGGAGCCAGCTCTGGCAAGCAAGAGCCAGGCCTCTGAGACTAAGTGAACCTGCTCCCGAAAGTGGAATTGAAGCCTTGCTTCTCCAGGGCTCTGCCACCCGCCACTTCCAGAAATACGAAGTGCGGGCTGGCCCCCACCTCTTCCGTCTGCTCCCATGACAGTGACGCGTCTGGAGAGCTGCCTGCTGTGTACCTCCTTGTACCCAGCCACTCTCCCAGCGTTGTCCTGCCTCACGCCCTGTTCCGGATGGCTGAGCTCAAACCCAGCTCCCGCCGCCCTGCCCCGGCCCATTCTAGTTAATCTCTGGCCCGAGTGTTGGGCACACATTGGAAGTGGGAGGAGCTTAGGGAGCGATGGACGAGGTAAGGATTTGACAGCCTGTCTTTGTTCCTCCAGATAATGCTCGGGATATTTTTCAATGTTCATTCTGCTGTGTTAATTGAGGACGTCCCCTTCACAGAGAAAGACTTTGAGTAAGTGGCTGGGTGCTTTTAGGCGAGTTGGGGCGCAAATGAGAGGGAGCAGGGTTTAGGCTCAGAATTATGTGGCGGACCCTCCCGGAGGCTGGACGGTTAAGGCCCCAATTTGAGGGACTGCAAGAATGTACTCAGGAGCAGTCCTGCAAGCCAGGCTTCGTGGCCGCCCCACAGGCCGCCGGCGTCGATACGGTCCCTCTCCAATATTTTGTCTTCCTGCTCCTTGGTCTACCTCTTGCAAACCGCATGCCACGACGGAACTCATCCGGTGTGGCCGTCGGGGAGGACTAATAGGCGTCAAGGCGCTTAGCAAGATGTGTGATGCCCCGTGCGTGTGTGCTGGATGTTCCGAATGGCTGACGTCTCCCTGTTTCCTCGCCACCCTCCAGGGGGAACGGCCCTCAGAACATATACAGCCTGTACGACCAGGTCAGCTACAACTGTTTCATCGCCGCGGGCCTCTACCTCCTCCTGGGAGGCTTCTCCTTCTGCCAAGTACGACTAAATAAGCGCAAGGAATACATGGTGCGCTAGGCCGCACCCCGGCTTTCCCTCCCCACGCCCCTCCTCTATTTAAAGACTCCTGCACCCCTCGGCGTCCTTTGGAGCCGATCGCCTTCCCCGGCCCTGCAGCCTCGTCTGTCCAACCCCTGGAGGGCCCCGGCGCCGAGCGCGCCCGCCCCGCCCCGAGCTACAATAAAGAGAAGCGGTTCTCCTAAGCCTGGCGTCTGTGCTTTCAGGGAGGGGGGCGGGCTGGCTGTGGGACGCCTAGAGCGGCCTGGACGAGGAGTCCCGACCCTTGGGCGGAAGTGGAGTGAAGCCAGCCGGAAGTGGGGCGGTGTCTTCCAGCGCACCTTCCTCCTGAGTGACCGGCGAGGGGCCGGGCTCCGGCCAATCAGCTGCCGAGGGAGGCGGGACTTCCTGCGCGGGAGCCAGCGCGCCCGACGGCCGGGCTCTCCGCGGTTTCCAGCTCGCGTGGCGGCGGCGGCGGCGGAGCGTCTCCGTGAGGAGGTGCGCGGGGCCATGACGTCAGCGTCCACCAAGGTTCGACCTCCCTCGCGGACTGCGCTCCCTGGCGGCCACGGGCGGGTGGGCCCCTCGCCTGTGGCTGGTGCGCGCGGGGCGGGGGGCGGGCGGATGGAGGCCGGGCTGGGACCGCGCGCTGCCGGCCCCCCGTCACGCCGCTCCGCCCCCAGGTCGGAGAGATCTTCTCCGCGGCCGGCGCCGCCTTCACGAAGCTCGGGGAGCTGACCATGCAGCTGCATCCCGTGTCGGACTCTTCCCCCGCCGGGTACGTGAGGGCAGCGTAGGACCCGGACGCCGGGGGCCGTAGTAATCCCTCTGCGCCCGGCCCAGCGCGGTGGAGGTGGTAATCGTTGTTGGGCTAGTGAGTGGCAGATGGAGATACTGCCAGGTCCGCAACCCCCGTGTGCAAAGCGACATACTGTGCCCCACCCAAGCCCGTGGACCCCCTCGAGCTGCGGCTGCACGTTTCAAGGGCTCTGTTAGGAAGGCCGCTACTTGTTGCATTGGTTTCCGTGGGTTGTTTCTCGAAGCTGATACGTGATGGAGAGATGCTTTCAGGTGGCCCCGGATGCAATTTCATGTGGCCAGCGGCTTGTCCCCAGGGCTTTTCTTAGGAGGTCGGTCCTTTCCGAGGACTCTTTGAAAGGTGCCCCAGAGACTAGGGGGAAGAGGCTCTTGGCCTGTGGACGGAATAGCCTGTGGGCTGGCTCCACATACTCCTCCTTCCGACTTTGCTATCACCCTTCTCCCCTTCCGACAGTGCCAAGTGGACGGAGACGGAGATAGAGATGCTGAGGGCTGCTGTGAAGCGGTTTGGGGACGATCTTAATCACATCAGCTGTGTCATCAAGGAACGGACAGTGTGAGGGAGGGCGGCTGGCAGAGAAAGGGAGGGTGGGCAACTTTCCTCCTCTTCACCCATTGTTCTTCCTCAGAACTCCTAGCTCAGCGGCTTCCCTGCTCTGCTGCTAGTTCTGTTAACGTTTCCTTAAATACTGAAAGAATATAATTGTGGCAGTCGGTCAGAAGTTCAGGAAATGCAGTGGTAACTAGGACCTTAAGCGAATCTTACTTTTAGGGCGCCCAGATCTTCAGTGGGTGTATTTGATGATGAGGGTTCCTGGCGATTTATATAAATCCTTTGAGACTAGCATTTCCAGGGATGCATTCTGAAATAGTTGGTCAGGCTCTGAAAAAGTTTCCATCTGCCTTTATATCACAACATACGTTGTGGCCCTACAAACCCATCCATCTTTCCCAGAGCATCATGAAAAGGGCCTTTCTGGTGGCTCAGGTCAGGGACTCCATTCTTCATAACTCACTAGCCCTAAGTGGGTGCAGAGCTTCTCGGGGAGGGGCACTTACTACACATGGCTTAGGGCCTAGACCTGGACACCTTCAGAGTGGCCCATTTTCCCCTCCTCTCTTCCCTCAGCTTCTCTGATGACACTCTCCCTAATCTTCTCTCTCTTATCTTCAGGGCTCAGATAAAGACCACTGTGAAGCGGAAAGTATATGAAGACTCTGGCATCCCTCTTCCAGCTGAGTCACCCAAGAAAGGACCCAAGAAGATGGCTTCTGGTGTTCTCTCCCCTCCGACAGCCCCTCCACCCAGCAGCTCCAGTGTTCCTGAAGCTGGGGGTCCTGCCCTAAAGAAACAGAAGGCTGGTGAGGGCTGTGGAGGTGCTGCCTAGGGTAGGGGTTAAAGGTCCTATCAGAGTCACTGAGAGAACTGGGCCTGGGGCAAAGACAGCGATTCCAAAACGGGTCGTGGGGTATGTAGAGCCTGACTTTGGCAGAGGGAGGAGGGGAAGCAGGGCAACCTAGAGCCTGTGCCCTCCCAGATGTGACCCAGAGTGCTCGCAGCGACTCCGACGCCAACAGCGACCTGGTGGATGTTGAAGGGCTGGGAGAAACTCCTCCAGCCAAGAAACTCAACTTTGACAGGGGTAGGAGTCCTCCTCCTCCCATGCTGGCAGGGGTGGGCGAAGCTACTTCCCTGGATGGCAGGGGAGGGTCTCTGCAAAAGCCTGGCTCTCCTGCAGGGCTCAGCAGGAAGACACTCAGCAGGGGCTTGGCTCAGTTAGTAACGTGATGTTTGAGGAGGTGAGGGTTTGCTTGGAAAAAATATCTCCGCACTTGCTCCATCCCGGTCCGTTTTACGTCCTGTTCCAGACAGCCTGACCCTGGACTCTGGCCTTCTCTCGACCTCTGCCGAGGCTCCTCTACTGTCCTGCTGAGCCTTTCACCTCTGACCTCTGCTCTTCACCCTGGACCTGTGGATCCCCTGGGACTCTAAGCAAGGACTGCACGAGAGAGGGTCAGAAAGCTGCTGGAGCTGCCCACTGTGTTCCTGCTAACCATGTGCCCTTGCCCTCCAACCTCCAACTGATGGACATTTTTATACAGAAAATTATAATAAAGACATTCTCTCAGTATGGTGCCGCCAGCTGCTGTTCCCTCGCCTCTCCTTAGCCGCCAGGGGCCCAGCCCCTTCCCAGTAGCTCTCACCACCCTGCCTGGAGCAGCACAGCCAATATTGGCAGACTCACTTCCCCGTGCCAATATTTCTGTGCTGCTAGAGCCAGGAGGGCTGGGTGTGGGCAGCAGAGACTCTCCTTTGCTCTGCGGAGCCAGCTCCCCAGGGTTGCTGACAGCCAGTGTGAGATCACCAGGGTTTCTCAGGGGCCCTTCCCAGCCTCTCAGGCGCCCCTGGCCCACCGTGCACGAACCTCATCACAGTACTCCAGATGGTTGTGTGTGTGTGCTGCTTCCAGGGTGGCCTCCGGGGCCGGGCCTCGGCGGTGCCTCCCCCACCCTCGCTCGAGCACCACAGTGTGGTTTGGACGTGGCCACAGTGCCGTGCAAACCACAGTGTGCTGCTGGGGCGGGAGCAGGGCTGGGGGCTGACGGGACAGCCGTCGCCAGTGCCATCGAGACCCGACCGAGAGCGGGGGACGGAGAAGGTGCGAATGGCACATGCGGCCCCCCAAGCACCGGAGAAGCAGGAGCAGCCATAGTTCAGCAGGCGACAGGGAGGGTAGGGCCCTGGGAGATGAGTTCTTCCGCTCTGGGATCCTTAGCAAAGTGGCAGAGGAAATGGATGACTGGAGAAGACCAACAAGCTGCCTCCCGACAAAGGGACCTAGGGCTTCCTGTGTCCACCCTCCCTCCCTAGGTCAGAACCCAAGAGAAATGCTGGAAGACACAGGGCCAAGGACAGCAGGGTTGGGAGCTGGCAGTCCAGAGGTGGTGGGGCTGGAACACGGTTGAGAGAGGGGGGCCGGAAGTCGCCTTGGGCCCTGGGCCTGCCACAAGATGGAGGCTAAAGGCAGGAAATGGAGGCCAGGGAGAAAGGGGCGCAGCAGAGCCCAGGAAGGGGCCCATCTGGAGCTGAGGGCCAAGCACTCAACCCCAAGTGCTGCTTCCATTCCCCATGGTCCCCCAAGACCCACGCTCACCCCCTCATTAGCCCATTCACCAGGCCCAGGCAAGCAGGCCCACCCCTGAGAGCCACGTTTTAGCAAAGACAAACATGCCTTTCCCCACCCCCAACCCTAGGCCTTCCCTTAGCCCTTTCCTCCTGTCCAAGACTTGATTTTAAAAAGAATCTCCCAGAAGGCAAAAGTTTCTTCTGGAAATTAAAAAAAAGCAAAGCCCAAACTCTGTAAAACCCAAATACTAACCTCCCATACCTCATCCCACCTTTTCCCACCACCACCCTTCCGACACACCCCCCAAAACTCTCAGCAACCTGAAGATCTGAGATGGTGTAAGCAGTCTCTTTAGGCCCCTAGGATGTCGGACCCTCCCCAAGACCACCATCCCGCCTATACCAAGTCCTGCCAGGGCCTCCTGATCCCTGCACCCTCCAGAGACCCCCAAAACAACTGCTGCCCTCAGCTCCCATCCCAGCAAAGCTTTTGTGGGTGTAAAAAAAAAAAAAAAAAAAAAAAAAATCAAACACTATCCTAATATCTGGGAACATTGGGGGCTCTCGAGTCTCAGGCTTTGATTTCAATATGAGGGACTACATCTTGGGGATACAAGAGAAGGTTCTCTGTTCATCCCCCCAATTCCAAGAGTTACAGGCGCAACCCCACCCCAGCACGCACCTCCAAGCCTCCCCCCCAACCGCCACGTCTCTCCTGAAAACAGGGGACACTTTCCTCCCCACTTACCTCAGCTACTCTCCCCTGAGATCCTGGTCCCCTATTTTGAAAGTAGCAAATTTGGGGGTGCATCCCTCACATTTGGGGTGCAGGAAAAAAGAGACGCCCCAGTCGCATCGCTGGCCTCCTTCCTCTCAGCTGGCTCAAGTACTGGGGAGTGCCCTGGGGAGGGGGACCCCCACAAGAGAGCTCTGGAGGGGTCCCTCCACTCCCAGTCAGAACTGGGGACACCCCCCCAAAACCCGTCCCAGCCCATCCGTCTCCAACTCGGCGGGAGAGGCAGCTGCAATGCCCCAGTCAGATTCCCCCAACACTACATTCCTCACCCCATCTAGAGGGGTCCCGGGGTCCCCAAAAAATCCCAAAAAAATCTAGGATGTTGGGAAGACGGCCCTGAACTAGCTACCCAAATTTGGGGTCCTTAGATACCCCCGTTTTTTCAGGAAAATTCTGTCTTTCTCCTGCCTCCCGCCAGCCCTGCTCTGTCCCGATGCCAATTTTGGAAGTCACTCCCTCCTCCCTCCTCCCCGTTTCTCCAGGCCCCCCCGCTTGGGGGCTAGGGTCCAGGACACCTGGCTTCCAGACCGGGGGACACTCTTTAGAGGGCTAGGGGCCAAGAGGTCAAGCTCATTGCCCCTGTCTCAAGGCAGCAGGAAACCCCGATCCTCCCCTCCCCTCCCCTCCCCCCTGGCTGGTCTCCGTGGTGGTTTAGGAAAGCCTGGAGGACTGGAATCTGCCATTGCTATTGCACAGGCAGTTTTTTTCCCTTGGATTGGGGGGGTGGGCGGTGGGAGGGAGAGAGGGGAGGAGAGCCGAGGAGAAGGAGACCAAGCGGGAGTATCTGGCCTGGCTTTCCCTCTAGTCCCTGCTGCCGTTGGGAACCCCTCCCCCTCAGCTCACCCTCATTCCCAGTCCTCTGTCTGCTTTCTGTTTGAGGCTCTTATCCTAACACGTGAGGGTGCGGGATTCCCTCCCGTGGCCCCGGCAGCCCCCGCTAGTTTCAGCGGCACTGCGTTGGTCAGAGCGTCCACTTCAACCAGGGAGACTCCATTTCCTCCGAACCCAAGTTTTTCTTCCATAGGAAATCGGGGTTCAGAGTGCGAGGCCACCTTCCCCCGCAGCTCAACAGGCCACGCACTAGTAAGCCCATGAGGAAACACGCTGCTTTTCCAGGCTTCTCCCTTCAAACTCTGGGCTTATTGGGGGGTTCACAAAAAATAGAAAATTTTGCAATTTGGGGCACAAAGGGGGCTATCAGCAAAGGAGAGCCTAAACCGGAAATGTGGTCTACAAGAGGTGAACCTCCAAATCACATTTACCAGATTTGTCCAGTGACAAAGCGCCCTGAAATCAGACGCCCCCAAAACTACCCTTCTGCGCTGGGGGGCAGGGGCTTCTCAGTGTCTGCTCTGGAGGAGTTTCACACCTCGGCGTGCCGCAGGGATTCAAATATAAAATCTGGCCCCCACCAGGTCCTCAAGCACAAAAAGCTTCCACACTTGCTCCCTGCTCGGCCTCCAGCCCAGTGGAGTCTTGCTCTTTTCAAAAAGCTCCAAATCGAATTTTATGTCCCCAAACAATCTCATCTAAACCTTGGAAAGAGAGACTGTATCCCCAAAATTAGTCTGAGCACTCAGCCTCTCCCAGTCGACCAACGTAAAAAAGAAAAAAAAAAAATCTCAAAAACCCCAGAACTAAGACATCTTTAAAACCTGCCCCCACATTTTCAACTTGCTCTCAGCTCCCAAGACTAAGAACAGGACTCATTGACTATAATAACATCCTATGGCAAGTGGCACCCCAAAACTGACCATAGAGCTAACTCCATCCTGACATCAAAGGCAGCCCTCAATATTTTCACACACACACACACACACACACACAAAAAGGGAGGTGAAAAATGCATAGAGACCAAAATAATCCACACAAAGGAGAGCCACATCTTCATCCTGGATCCGTAGTTACCCCAATTGGTCTGCTGTTTAGCGTGTCTGCTCAAAAATAAATAAATAAACAATACCCCCCCCCCCAGCACAGAAGGGGGAGGCCTCAGGCCTAGATATGCAGGACCGTGGTCACCGCTCAGTCATTCTTGGTCGCTCTTAGGCTTTCCGCCTGGCTCAGCTCTGGCCACTCTTCTGCAAACGCCCTTTGCCCTCCCACCCCAAGGCTCCCCAGACAGAATCCAAGGCTGGGGTCCCTGCCCACGTGCCTCTGCCCTTTCTCCTCCGCACTGTCCACTCCACCCAGCGTTCACAGGAATGTTCATCAAAAATTCACGTCTCCAGACAGACATGTGGGGAGCAGTTTCTCTCTAATGAGGAAAAAGACAAACTGTGCTCCCCAGGCTCCAGACCCCACCTGGTCCCAAGCTTCCCTCAGTCCAAGGCCAATCTCGCAAGCGCTCCAGCCTGCGCTTCCCTAAGTCCTCCGTCCTTTATCCCGGGAGACAGAGGTGCGGGATGAGCTACCGCGAAGAGGCGGCGGCGGGAGGTGGCAGGCTGGAGGCGGCTCCTGGACACGGGGCGGGAGGAGAGCGCGGCGCGGCGCGGCGCGGCTCGCCCGCCCCCTCGTGGACGGACGCGGGCACTGCCGGGCTCTGCCCACTTGCCGCGCTGGACCCGGCGTCCCGCCAGGCTGCGAGCGCGGCGACGGGCGGGCGCTCGACGCCCGGGGCCGGCGGACAGCGCGGGGCGTGGGGCGGGAGTCTGTGTCCCCGGGCCCCCGCAAGGGCCGCGGGGAGGCCGCGCGTCACAGGCCGGACGCCGCGGGCTGCCGCGCGCGGCTCGGCCCCCACCCGGGGCTTTCCCCACCTCCTCGAGGGGAAGCAGCTGCGGGAGCCGTCCGGCCGCAGGACAATGGAAGGAAACCAACTAGAAATCACATCCGCCCTCCCCTGACCGCCCGGCCGGAGCCCCGCCGCCCTGCGCACCCGCCCGGCGGTGCCGCCTCCTTCTCCCCTCTCCGACCCCAGGGCCACGGCCGCCCCCGCCCCCCCCCCCCCTGCGCCGCGAAGGGGAGTTCTGCGGCGTCTCCTCCCCCCCCCCCCAGCAGCCGCCCGCCCCTCCCGGTCGCCGCCCAGGCCCTCCGACGGCCCCCGCAGCCCCAGCGCCTCCCCCTCGGGCGCTCCTCCAGCGCCTCCCTCCCGGCGCGACCACCGCCGCCCCGAGATCCCGCCCCGGCTCACCATCTGCACGGCCGGAGAGGAAGGAAGGGCACGGACCCGGCTCACCCCGCCCCCGCCATCCCGGCCGATAAAGGAGCCGAGGCCCAGACGGGAGGGCGCCCCCGCCCCCGGAGGACAGGAGCGGCAGCCCCTGCAGGACGGGGGTAAGAGCCAGACCTCGAGGGAGCGCGTCTGCTGGGTCCCCGCGGGGGCTCGGGGGTCGTCGGGGGCCCTGAGCCCGGAGTCCCAGACACTGTCCTGAAAGGCGATGGGGGCGGAGGGCGCACCACAGGGGTCGCCCAGCAGGGCGCGGGCTGCAGAGCACCCGTGTCCCAGGCCCGGAACCGAGGCCGGGACCGGAGGGCGAGGTGGCTAGACTCGAACCGACGCCCGGCGTGCGGGTGCGCCACGCTCGCCCTCCGGGCGCAGGGACGGTCCCTAACTCGCTGCCACCCGGCGAAGGGGAGGAAGCGGCCGTTGAGGGCAGAGTGGACCGAGCGGGGCGGGGGGCGCCCGGGAAGGACGCCGAGAGGGGCCGTGTCTCAGGGGCGCCCGGACCCCCTAACCCTCTCGGGGGCCGGCGCAGGCCTGGCCGCCATGGGCTCCACCGCGGCCCCGGAGGGAGCGCCGGGCTACGTCCGCGAGTTCACCCGCCACTCCTCCGACGTGCTGGGCAACCTGAACGAGCTGCGCCTGCGCGGGATCCTCACTGACGTCACGCTGCTGGTTGGCGGGCAACCCCTGAGGGCACACAAGGCTGTCCTCATCGCCTGCAGGTTGGAGGGGTGGGGCTCGGGCCGGCGGGGCGGGGGGCAGCCCCAGAGCCGGGGTCAGCGGGAGCCGGGCCTGGCGCCCTCCGGCCCCTCACGCCGCCCGCCTGTCCTCCCTCCAGCGGCTTCTTCTATTCGATTTTCCGGGGCCGAGCGGGCGTCGGGGTGGACGTGCTCTCTCTGCCCGGGGGGCCGGAAGCCAGGGGCTTTGCGCCCCTCCTGGACTTCATGTACACGTCCCGGCTGCGCCTCTCCCCAGCCACCGCGCCGGCCGTCCTGGCGGCCGCCACCTACTTGCAGATGGAGCACGTCGTCCAGGCGTGCCACCGGTTCATCCAGGCCAGGTGAAGGGGCCCGGGCGTGCGCTCCCCGGAGAAGCGGGGCGGGATAGGGGCAGAGCGGGGACGACGAGGCCGCGTTAATGTCATCGTGCTCTTCCAGCCGTGAACCCCTGGGCATCTCCCTGCGGCCCCTGGAGGCCGAGCCCTCAGCGCCCCCCGCGGGCCCCCCCGCGGGCAGCCCCAGGCGCTCGGAAGGACACCCAGATCCGCCCACGGAGTCGCGAAGCTGCAGCCGAGGCCCCCCGAGCCCAGCCAGCCCAGACCCCAAGGCCTGCAACTGGAAGAAATACAAGTTTATTGTCCTGAATTCTCAGACCGCACAGGCGGGGAGCCGGGCTGGGGAGAGCTCTGGCCGGCCTTGCCCCCAGGCCCGGCCCCCGAGCGGCGACGAGGCCAGCAGCAGCAGCGAGGAGGGACCCACGCCCGGGCTCCGCAGCAGGTTTGCACTTCCTGACTCCCAAGAGTGGCAGAGGCTGGCCCGCTTTAGGAGGGGGGCGGGGGGTAGGCCCGGGGCGCGTGCTGGGGGCAGGTTGAGAGATACAGCCCACCTCAGAGCTGGCCAAAAGCCGGAGGGACGCGGCTAGGAGCATTCGCTCACACTTGGAAGCCGGCTTGATGTCCGCACTCTCCAGGAAAGCAACAGCTCCCACGGAACCCCTAACCTTTTCTGTGGCTCCCGCCGTCTGCCTAGACTATCTCCGGCTGCTACCGCCGCGGGATTCAAACGTGGAGCTCCAGCGAACGACCCCTGCCCCTTCACGGCCCGCGCTCAGGAGGCTCCCCTCTCGACCTCTAAGCAGGCGTGCCCACCACCGGGTAAGATTCCGGCTGCTCTCCTGCAGCTCTGGGGACCCAGGGACCCCAGAAAAGGCCGGCTTGATCCTTCCCAAACCGGACTCAGATTAGACCCTTCTGTGGAGATGTCCCCTCCGTCGAGTAGGCACCGACATGAGTGTTCTGAAGCTGTGTACTCCCGAGGGGCAGCACGGAGTGGGAACTCCAGCCTCGCCAACCAGGGCTGAGCCTTCTGCCCAGTTAGGCAGGGCCCCTCCTGCAGGGTGTCAGGCCGAGTGAGGCAGGAACGGAGGGACACAAGCTCCACCCGCTCCGAGAACCCCCACATACTGCCGCCACCACTGACAGTCGCAAGCACACTGCTACGTCAGACTCAGCTCACTGAGTGTAGGGCCGTGGGCAAGCCGAGTGGTCCGGATAGCCTCGGAGCGAATGAGGGGTTAAAGGGCGGCACGCCTGCTAGTGCACCGCTGTGGCTTTGCTGGCCCCCGGGGTGGGGGAGTCCGCGGTAACTAAGGTGGTCTTCGCTCCCCGCCCTTCCCAGGAAGTGAGTTTTTCAGCTGCCAGGACTGCGAGGCTGTGGCTGGGTGCTCTTCGGGGCTGGACCCCTTAGCGGCGGGGGACGAGGACAAGCCCTACAAATGCCAGCTGTGCCGATCTGCCTTCCGCTATAAAGGCAACCTGGCTAGCCACCGCACCGTGCACTCAGGTACGGCGCGCGCACAGGCAGGGGGCGCACACAGGAGGAGCGCACAGGCAGCAGGAGCGCACAGGTAGGGGGCGCGCACACAGGCAGGAGGAGCGCACACAGGAGGAGCACCCAGGCAGGAGGAGCGCACAGGAGGAGCGCACAGGCAGGAGGAGCGCACAGGCAGGAGGAGCGCACAGGTAGGGGGCGCGCACACAGGCAGGAGGAGCGCACAAGCAGCACAGGCAGCAGGAGCGCACAGGTAGGGGGCGCGCACACAGGCAGGAGGAGCACCCAGGCAGGAGGAGCGCACACAGGTAGGGGGCGCGCACAGGCAGGAGGAGCCCACACAGGTAGGAGGAGCGCGCAGGGAGGAGGAGCACACACAGGTAGAAGGAGCGCGCAGGGAGGAGGAGCACACACAGGTAGAAGGAGCGCGCAGGGAGGAGGAGCACACACAGGTAGAAGGAGCGCGCAGGGAGGAGGAGCGCTCAGGCAGGGGGAGGGGCCTGGTCTACGCGGCCGCCGCCCTCCACGGCTCTCTGGCTGTTCCCCCGCCGGCAGGAGAAAAGCCTTACCGCTGCGCCGTCTGCGGAGCGCGCTTCAACCGCCCGGCTAACCTCAAGACGCACAGCCGCATCCACTCCGGAGAGAAGCCGTACAAGTGCGAAACGTGCGGCTCGCGGTTCGTTCAGGTAGGGGGGGCCGGGAGGCCGCTGGGCGGGGGGGCAGGGCCGCCACCCCAGGCCCTCTCAAGGCCCCGCCCCTCAGGTGGCACACCTCCGCGCGCACGTGCTCATCCACACGGGAGAGAAGCCCTACCCGTGCCCGACCTGCGGGACCCGCTTCCGCCATCTGCAGACCCTCAAAAGCCACGTTCGCATCCACACGGGGGAGAAGCCGTACCACGTGCGTATCCTGCGCAGCCGGGTCTTGGCGGGGCGGCTCCTACCCGGGGCGCTGGATTTCTGGGGAGTGGGCTGGGCCCGGGACGGGGTGGGGACGGTTATGCGCGGACCGGGCGCTGTTGTCCAGGACCCGACAGGGGCCGATGCTTTGTTAGGCAAGGCCAGGCCCAGAGGAATCAGAAGGGCGTGCGTGCCGGGAGGCTGCGTGTCAGCGCGCGCGGACGGTCCCCTCCCCGGCCCAGCGAAGCTGGTTGTGGAGAGTTGCGGCCCTGACAGGGGGCCCGTTCTTCCCACAGTGCGACCCCTGCGGCCTGCATTTTCGGCACAAGAGTCAGCTGCGGCTGCACCTGCGCCAGAAGCACGGGGCGGCCACCAACACCAAAGTACGATACCCCCTCCTGGGGGCGCCGTAGCTGCGGCCCGCCTGCGCCCCGACTCGCTCCCCAGGGGCTGTGAGAGCGTGGGCTGAGGCTGATGTGGGGGGCGCCAGGCCGCCCTGCCATCGGAAGCTTCATTACCGAAGTGACCAAACTTCGTTCAATACTGAGGAGAGCAGGGGAGGCTGATCCCGGCTGGATCAGCCTCTGTTTTGCTGGTCAAAACCTCTTCCTCACAGTGCAGACTGGGTAGCTGGGGACTGGGGGAAAGGAGACGCGCGAGGGACCTGCTCCAAGGACCTGCGCCTCCCCCCTCGAATGGGGTATGTGTAAATATAATTTATTAGGGTCTGTGGGTGGCACAGGGCCTTCCTTCTGTTTGCCTTTCCGACTTTCTTCCACGAGTGTGATCAAAAGTGACTGGACACGGGTGAGGGCACACCTCTGCTGGCAGAGAGACCTAGCACTTGGCTCTTTCCTTTGGCTTGAGCATCTCCGCATTGTTTTGCTGTAACATTTCCCTTTTGAATCGTCCTTTTTCCTCGTTGTTTGCTTGTTGCCCTGTCCCGAGGTTCTGGTGCTAGAAGCTTCAGTTTTCCTAGGCCAGGCCCCCGGAACACGTGGCTGGGTGAAGCATCCTCCCTGGTATTTTGGATGGTCCCGCAGCAGGCTAGACCTGGAAGGAAACCTTCAGCTCTTTGAGGGTGATGGGAACCTTTTTGATGAACCCAAAATGTAGATAATGAATTCCTCCTGAAGGGTGGATTCCTCACTGGCTCCACGGAGATGGGTGGTCTCTCTGGTAAGGCCCAGCGTCTAAACTGTTCCACTGATCTAGTCCCCAGGATTTGACCCCGTGCTGTCCCTCTATCAGAGAGAGCCTAAGGGTTTGAGCTGAACCCGCGGTCACCCTGCGCCCTGGCTGAGCTAGCACCCCACGGGGAGAGCTCTGCCATCTGTCCGTTCTCGTCTGTCCGGTTTCTGAGAAGGCTAGCATCAGTGACACCTCTTCCTCCACCATGAGTCTGCAGAACCCTGGGCCGCGTGAGCGGCCGGGGTTGAAAGCTCCTTTGGGTTCAATATGCACTTCTCTGAATGTGTTGTTTTTGGACAGCTTCTGGCAAGTGTCCAGATTCCAAGAAGTTCATCTTTCATAGGTGCTTGGTAACTTTCTTACCTTAGGAAATCTGGGTCTAACTCAGATTTCCACCGTTCTCGCTCCTGGGACCAGTGAGCGCCCTAGGCTGCACAGAGGAAGGAAGCCAGGCCGAGCTCCATGCTGGGTTTGTTGTCGCTGGGGATTATTGTTGGAATTACATACTTAAAGGCTTTAAGAGACCGATTGGTGGGTTGGCCAAAGGTCACTTCTCCATGAACAAGTTGCCAGATAGGTTGGTTGAGGGCTGCAGTTTGTGGCTAGATGGAGTCTGGAGTGTTGGATGTCTGGGGCCTTGGTGTAGGGCAGAGCCCTGCTCCTGCCGCCCTGGGAATGAGGTTACAGGACTTGGGAGAACGGCAAGAAGACCTGAAGAGCAGAGTCCCCAGCTGAGGCGGCCCTTGTGGCCAACAGCTGGGGCCTGGTGAGAAGGCCGTTCTTCCCACTTCACCCGTCAGTCAAGTGTGTGTGTGTGGGGGGGGGTGGAGACAGCGGAGCAGAGATTGAGAAGGTATTGTGAGTTCTCTTTAGCTGCCTGGATATGGTGGGAAGTGCCAGGGGCTGAGATGTTGGATGCTGCGGGATCAGATCCTTGGAATAAAGAAGCCCCTCTCTGTCCACCTGCTGTGTCCCAGGTTTCTGTTTGTGGGGGAAGGAGGAACCTGGGGTCCTGGAAAGTCTGAAAAACTAATAATAACTCAGATTCTTCCTTAGGTCCACTGTTCCATCACACTAGTCCTTGCAGTGGTCTGGGCTCTCCCTCCCCTGCCCCAGCCTTCCGGCTCATTGTGTAGGAACCAGTGATTTCATGGGGTTTATCCGGAGCCACCTGCATCCTGCTGGCCTGAGGTCACTTCCTGAGGTGTGGAGGTTGCGGGGAGAAAGTGGGAAAGCACCTGGGCTCTGGAGACGCATCTGTGCCAGCCCGGGTTCTCAAGGCTCATGAGAGACCCACCCTGGCACAACCACCAGACGGGTGGGGCTTGGGACCCTGAGAACGAGGCTGGTTACAGCAGAAGGCGGTGTTCTAGCCTGAGGCCAGAAGTCAGTAATCCTCTTCTCTCCCGTTGGACTTTCCTCAGCTGATAGAGAGCGCTGTGCGCCCTGAAGTACCCCCCCCCTGTGGCTGTGCTGTGTTTTTTCTTCAGTATAACGTTCTCCCTGATAATCTGCTTTTGTGCTGTGTTTTCTTCGGTATAACGT
>REGO01000346.1:88289-108349 GCA_010120015.1 Rhombomys opimus | reverse complement strand
GGAATGTAAGCTAGACACCCCATGAGCACTGATAAAGCCGGGCCTGCAGGTCATCCTGCCTGAGAGAGCACTCTAGGCAAACACACGCCTTGTGCAGTACTCCTTCCCCCGGCGCTCTTCTGGACCAGGAAAGCAGAGGAGCCTGCTTTCCTGGAGGCAGGTGCCGGGGGAAGCCCGGCGAGAACCGGCTAAACCCGGGAAAGTCCCCAATCTGCAGGTTTCATGACTTGGCGTCTGTCACACCAATCTGCGGGTCTCAAGACCTGGCGTCTGTCACACCCCCTGTTTATCTGCAGGAAGCTCTTTTCGCCTCCATCGTATCTGCTTCCGAACCCAGCTCCTCTCATCTGTTACAAATCCTCGCCCTCTGCCCGACCCACTGCCTTTCCCTCCGCAGCTTTCTCCCGCCTCTCTCTGTTTTGCAACCTTTCGTAAAGCCCTGGCAGCCTCCCTGCCTGGAGAGTCCTGTTCTCCAGCGCACTCAAATAGCCGCACCGAGCTTCACGGAACTGAGCTTCAAACGCTCATCGCACGCCCCGTTCCTGGGCCCGCAACCAGGAGTCGTTTGCAAGGAGGCTGCCCCTCACTCAGAACCTGCCTGTGAGGGTAGTGTCTCCACCTTACCTTAAAGCGGGACAGGCCAGGCGCTGTGATTACACCTCACTGGATCCAGGGACTGGAGATAAGTTGGTGCCAAAGGCTTTAGAACAGATGTTTTAGGATTGGGTCCAGCGAGTGCTCAGGTCACTGAGCAAAGCAGAGCTGAGGTTCCATACCGAACTCCACAATACGGAGGCCTGCTTGGCCTGTCCTCTTCCCTTTCTTCCTCCTGCTTTTTTCCCTTTGGAGGGAAGGGCTCACTGTGTTGCCAAGCTGCCTGGCCTCAAATGACCATCTCACCTGAAGCTCATGAGTAGCTGGAGCCTGCAGATACACGCCCTTCAGCTGGCTTCTTGGTGGGTCTCAGGAGACTTGCGGTTTCTGAGTTTATTTCCTTGTTGTCCTTAAGCAGAGGTGACTTGCCTGTTGAGGAAGCCGGGCTTAGAACTAACCCTTCCGAAGTGTTTACGTAAATGCTTGCGAGGGGAACACCTTTGTGGACTCTAAAATACAGAAAGGAGAGTTCTAAAATAATGAATGCTTAGACACGTGTTTACAAAACATAACACTAGCCATCAGCCCCTTTGTTAGAGTCAGTGTCCCAAAGTGTCACCATATTACAAAACAGCTTTGAAGGCGGATTTTCTTTTCTCCCTGCCCAAGGCTTCATTTCATGCCTACTTCATCATGATCTGTTATGATTGACGAGAAATCAGTTACCAGACTCAGCAAGCTCTTTGTAGGTAAATATATATTTTAAATGCACGTCCTTTCAAAGAAAAAAAAAAAAAGCAGTCACTGATAAGCCTAGTTTCTTGAGAACCCAAGGCAAGGAAATTGAACGTTTAAGACTGGCCTGGCTTTTGGAGTGAGTTCAAGGCCAGCCTGGGCAGCTTACTAATCCATTGTCCTGAAAGAAAAATGGAAAGAGCTGGGCGTGACGGTGCATGGCTTTAATCCCAGCACTCTGGCGATTGTAGCTGGATGATGGTCTGTCTACATCCTGAACGCCAGGCTGGCCGGGACCACACGTTGAGACCCTGTCTCAACAAGCAAACAAACAAAAGGAAAAGGTCTGGAGAGACAGCTGGGCAGCGGCACACGTGTGTGAGGCTCTGGGTGCCACAGAAAATACATTAGCGTAAAAATGTCGTGTTCACCGTGGAATGAGTGTTCACACGCTCAATAGTTATTGCCCACTGGTGTCAGAACACGAACGCAGAAAAGTCAGCTGGCTTCTAGCTCGGCCTCAGCCACCTTCTGAACGAGAGGAAGTACTTAATCTTGCTGTGAAAGGATTTCCTAACCCGTGAAAAAGATGAGAACGCCTATGATCTCAGTGTCTATTTCCCTCCAAAATCTGTATGTTGAGATCTAATCCCGGTGCAACATTGTCAAGAGGTGGGAAGCTTCAGGAAGCAGTTAAGCCGAGCCCTCCAGAATGAGACTAGTGTCGTTGTGAAAGGCCTGAGGGCTGGCTCCCTCCTGCCACCTGAACCCTCCGCTAGAAGGTGCCATCTGTGAAGCAGAGAGCTGGCTCTTATGAGACCCTGAATCCGCGGGCTTTCCAGCCTCCAGACTGGTAACCAGTACATTTCTGTCGTTCATAAAGTATTTGCTCCCCAGTATCCTGTTAGAGCGTCTCGAATGGGCCAGAACAACACCTTGGCACTATCAGCAGCACAGGTGAGGGCTGCCCTGGGGACTGGACAGTCTAACAGTGTAGAGAGAAGTTCCCAGAAAGGAATAACACTGTTTGAGGCTTTAAACAGGCGCGAGCAGATAGACGGACAGCTGTAGGAGAGCTTGCATTCCCTGGTCAATGTTTGAGTCTTCAGGAAGGTTCTGCCCTCTTAAGCTGAGAACCTGGGAGGAAAGGGCACGGCCGCTTAGCCATGCCCGGGAGAACCAGGTGCTCTGTCTTTCAGGCCCCGAGCGGAGGGAAAACCCAGGCACCAGAAGGAACCGCCCAGTTCGAGCACCTCCTGCTTGGGCTACTCTGTTTTTGTTTCATTTGGGGTTTTGGTTTTCTTTTGAAACAGGATCTTGTGTCCCAGATTGGCCTCTGAAAAGACCACAATTGGCCCAGGACCCACCAAGACCAAGTTCTCAACACAAAGGAGATTTATTTACCCCAAAGGGACAAAGGGCAGGGAATAGAAGACACAGACTGGAGACAGAGGAGCAGGGAGAGGGAAAAGGGACAAGGGAAAGGGAAGAAACATTTGCCACCAATGGACAAAAGACCTCCGGATAGAGAGGAGACAGGTGTGGCCCAGAGGTGAATGACATTTTATAAAGGGAAAAGGGGAGACGCCCAGGTTAGGATAAGCTGGCTTGATCGGGCATGTTAACTAGGGTAGCCAAAAGGGAGCTTTGGAAGGGGCTGGACTTCAGGACTTTGACAGCTGGACCTTGGTAGTCAGCCTTAGAGGAGAGAGTGGGGACATAAGGGACCAGACCTTGGGGGCCAGCTTTAGGAACGTAATCGAACAGCCTAACAGGGCAGAGGGAGCAGGGAAAGGGCAAGCCTCGCCAGACCCACGTCTGCCATGCTTGAGCTTCCTAGAACCCTCATTCTCCCCCTCACTATGCAGCTAGGTGACGCTTTGAACTTCTAACCCTCCTGCCTCTGAATGCTGGAGTTACAGGCTTACACTGCTATGTCAGCTTTATGAGGTTCTGGGGACCAAATCCTGGTCTGCCCAAGTGCTAGCAGCTGGGCTCCATGCTCAGCCCAGGAAGCTGCCCTCCTACCTCTTCCCAGCTCAGTATCCATTTGAGCATCGCCTAGTGAGTTTTTTGGCAGTCGCTGGCCCTAATTTATTGCTGCCCGACAGTAAACATTCATTTTGGTTTCCACCTCCACTAAGGACCATCCATACCGAGAGGGCTCAGTGATATGCTGGTTCTGTCAGGCCCCCAAACCGTTGGAAAGATGGTTTAGGTGCCATGGCCTTCAAACGCTGATCTGGAGAAGCGGTCCCAGGCGCTGTGGATGTGGGGGAACCTTTAAGAGGTGGGGCCAGCTGTGGGCCGGCTCAGGATGGGCTGCGGACTCCGTCCCTCTGTTGCCCTTTTGGTAACATCACATCTCCCTGCTGCTCCTGTCCCCGTCACTGCGTCTCCAGAGCCGGGCCCTGACTCCCGAGGACCCAGAACTAAACAAGCTTCTCTACTCCACACAGTCAGTTTGGCTCTTTCCTTACAGCAACGAAAAAAGAACCCTGGGCTGGCCGGAAGGGGCTGGCATGGAGTCACACTGTGCCTTTCTAGGAAGCACAGGCAAGGCAAGGGGAAATGGCTGCCATCCTGCTCTTAAGGGGCCTGGGCTCTCAGCCCCCAGGTCAGGCAGCCCACAGCTGCCAGCTTCAGGAGACCCGACGCCCTCCTGTGGTCTCTACAGGCAGGACCCGGCAGAGGAGCAGGTTGGGTTCCCAGCATCCACATGAAGGCGCAGACAACCATCCTGCCTCCAGTTCCAGGGGTTCGGACCCCACAGTGGCCAGGCATGCACAGCGTGGACATACACGCAGGCAAAGGTTCCCGTGCACACAGTTCAATGATTGTTTAAGGAAAGAAAGATGACGCTGTGTGGCCGAGGAAGGATCCCAGCCTCCTACACTGAGACAGATTTGAAGACCTCAGCATGAACTCCGTTAGCACTGAGGCTGACCTGGAAAGGTCTTGGGACTAACAGGAGAGGTCACAGGGCCAAAGATCACTTCCTGTTCTCTCACGTCCCTTCGCTGTCAGCAGAGAGCCATGAGGAAGCTCAACAGCTTTGCTGACCCAGAGGAATACTGGGTTCATTTGCATCTGACATGGTTACAGTTTTTCCACCAAGCTCGAAAGACTGCCTGGTTTCCGGACGTTCTAGAATGTTCTATTATTTATGACCTTCTGGAGCATAATCTCTCCATTCCCAGTTCCCGCTCCCGGGGTTTAGGGTGTGTGTGCGCTCTGTGGACGCAGCTGATTTGGGCGGTAGAAGCTGCCCCTCTGTGTTCCGCGGGGAGAGTGAGCTGTCGTTTTCTCTTGCTTTAAAACGCTCCTGAGCCGTGTGACTTTGTAAACACGAGTCCTTTAGCTCACGGCTTTGGAGGCTGAAGGCAATCGTGGTGGCGTGAGCATGTGTGTGAGCAATCATGTGGGGAGGCAGGAAGCTGGGGAGGGCAGAGGTCAGGCTTGCTCTTCTCTGACGTCCACTGACTGTTCAACAGCAGCACTGATCCCCCGAATCTAACGCCCTCAGTGGCCTCGCTGCCATCCATTTGACACTGCCTCTTAAATGTCACCCACCTCAGGGACCACGCCCCCAGCACCCGAGCCTCAGGGAGCACACCTGGACAACATCCACAGCACAGCAGATGGCTATCTGGCCGCTCTCTCTGCAAACCACCGTGCGGAGCACTGAGGTGCCGGGAGGGAGGGTGCCCGCTGCGTGCTGGGCTGTGTTTAATGGCTTTCTTCTCTCCTTCAGCAAACACTCTGCCAAATGGCGATGGATTGTTCTTGTCCACCCCCGAGAAGTAATCCTGCTCCCTATGAACAATAGAATTGCTCTTTAACCACTAAAACATGACCACCTATGACTCATTCTGACATTTCGGGGCCTAAGAATTCTGGTGGCAGCAGACTGGCTTGTCTTCCGCTCTACCAAAATGATTCATTGGTTTTCTGGAGATTCTGTTAACCCGTGCTGTTCCTTTCCTCAGAACCTATATGAACCCTGATTGTAAGACATGCGTGTATTCTCATTACAGGTGAGGAGCGGGGTGCATAAGGCACTTTTTTGTTGTTTTGTTTTTTGAGACAGGGTTTCTTTGTGTGGCCCTGGACTCACTCTGTAGCCCAGGCTGGCCTTGAACTCACAGAGATCCCAGGGCTTCTGGCTCGCTAGGGGTATCTGCCAGTGAGCTGCAGGTTGCTCCCGCCTTTCTCTTTTCACCACAGAAGACAATCCCAGAGAGGGGGCCCAGCAGTTAAAAGCACGTGTTGCTCTTCCAGAGGAACCATGTTTGGCTCCCAACACAGATGCCTGGCACCTCACAACTCCAGTTCCTGGGGACCCAGGACCCTGTTCTGGGCTCCATGGGCACCTACACACAGAAACACCAACACACACACACACACACACACACACACACAACATAACCACACGTGCACATCCAATGCTTCTCTTTCCCGGAACTTCAGGAGACATATTTTGAAGTGTCACTGGCTGGCGTGTGGGTACTCCTGAAATAATCATGGATAAAAGAGAAAGCAGGCGCATCCCAGTGGACTTCAGCCAATCCTGTTGCAGGCCTCAGAAGCACCGAGGGAGGGGCCACCCTGGACTAGCTGCCACCCGGACTAGCTCACAGGAAACAACAGAGAAGGAAGGACGGGAACCCAGCAAGGGGTTGTCCAGGGTCTCTCTCTCTCTCTCTCTCTCTCTCTCTCTCTCTCTCTCTCTCCTTCCTAGCCTATTGGGTTCCCAGCCCATGAGGCTAGCTAAGGCTGCTGGAACCAAGCACCACCACTAGGTGGCTCAGACGACAGAGCCAAGCTCTCGCTAGGGCCTGGATGTTGGCAGAGACTGTAGCACACTCCAATCTATCCCAACCACACCATAACTTTTCTAGATATTTGGAGCGGGAAGAGCCTCCCTTTGGGTGCCTGTGACCTGCTGCGCTCCAGGCCCTACCCTAACCAGGCTACAGTTTTTGGGTTTTGTCTTGGCTGTGGGTGTCATGACGGTAGTGTGACCTTGGAGAGCTTGTAGTGTGTGTGTGTGTGTGTGTGTGTGTGTGTGTGTGTGTGAGTGATGTGTGTGCAGGTGACCATGGATTCCAGAAGGGGGCACCAAATCCTCTAGAACTGTACTTAGGTGTCTGATGTGGGTGCTGGAATGAAATCCAGGTCCTCTGTAAGGACAGAAAACACTCTTAACAAGTGAGCCATCCCTTCTGCCCTACAGTAGGTACCGTAAGCCTCTCACGGTGGCACACACCTTTAATTCCAGCACCATGGTGGTGAGGGCTGGAGGCAGGAGGAACTCTGAGAGTTTGAGGCCAGCCTCCTGTATGTAGTAATTTCTAGGACAGTCTACATAGAGAAACCCTACCTCAAAAACCAAAACCAAAACAACAAAAACTAAGCTCAGAGGGTTTCTGAGAAGATTTTCAAAACTCCTATGAGAAGAACATCCTGAAAGTCACAGAGGGTCTAGATGGCCACCATCAGGCTGTGAAAACAGAGAGAAAATCTTGTTCAGAAAACACAAGTTTGACATTTCCTAACAAGCAAAGCTTCGGCGAGGCAGATCATGAGGTTAACTCAACAAACACAAGTCTGGAGGTGAAACGACTATTTCCTGAGAGCAGCAGCAGCCTTAGCACCCAGCCTCGGGAGTCCCTGCGTCTCCTGCGTGATAAGGGCCTTACGGGCTGCCTCTGACTCCATCCTTCCTGCAGGGCTGGAGCGTGCTCGCCCCAGCTGCTCCTCTCTTCTCAGCGACCTGTGGGTACCTGGCGGCCCAGAGCATCTACTCCACGCAACCTCTTCCCCTGGTCTGTCACAGTGGACTAGCTGCTGGGATGGATTATGTTATGTACTGTATAGAATAATACTGACCTGATCCTGGCAAACTTATAAAAATCGTCTGAAAGAACAAAAATGCTGTTTCATCGAGGTACTTGTGCTTTCTGCGGAGTCTGTCAGGCTTTTTAACTACTTAGAAAACAGTCTTAACAGCATCAGGATTTATTTTAAAATAATATAAAATAATGTTTTTGTCTGATGTTACACAAAAGTTAAAATGTAAATCCATGACTCCTTATTCAAGACCAAAGAAACTCTCTCAAAGTGTTTTAACATCAAAGCTCAGAGTCCTGAACCAATGAGGAAAAAAGAAAAGTCAAAAAGGATAGCCAGTATTTTGGCCCTTGTCCCCAAAGCCAGCCAGGACCCAGGGAATGGTAGGACCCCTCTCAAAGGACCCTGTGAGTCTAGTAAGTTGCGTGTCCTCTTCCTCAGAGAGGCCACCGGAAGCCTGGATGTTAAACTCCAGCCGGTACTTAGCCCTCGGAGGAGGAAGACCCCAGGAGTGGCTAACGGTCTGTGCTCTGGTGGGGATGGAATTGCGGCTAAGCAGGCGGCTAAGTGGGCACAGACCAGAAGGCACAGGCCAGCCCTAGAGGCAAAGGCTCGACGCTTCCAAACCACCCTCCGAGTTCAAACCCGTGCCTGCTCCCTGGTCCCCAGCAGAGGGGGAGGGAGGCTGGCATTGTCTCTTCAGCTTGGTGCTCGGATTCAGTTGGACAGGACTGTGCTGCGGCCACACTGGGGGGTGGGGTAGGAGATGGTACACACAGCTGCTCTACCAGCCGTTCACTCTCACGCTATGTGTGAACAACAGGCCCGCGGCAAGAACACATGTCAGCCTTGGATACGACGACCAAGACAACATAGTCCCAGGAAATCCATGGGCAGGAAGAACAGAAACAACAGGCAGCACCCCTGGGTGCTTGTCCACTTCCTCCTCCTGGATGCTACAAATAAGGAAGTCCATGCTGGCAAGACGGCAGAGGACAGCGAGCGCTTGCGTGTGATTGGAGGACAGGGGATGTTTGGTTAGAATGGACTCCACAGAAGCCAGAAGTTCAGACGGAGCCACACAAGCCCCAGCAACCCCAGTCCCGTGTGCATCCAAGGCGCCCAGCCAGGGTTCTGATGTGACACCCTCACTCCTGCCCTCACGGCAGGATGGTTCACAGCACCAACAAAATGGGGTGTGTGTGTCGCCTGAGAAACGCGGTGTGCCACGCACATGTCATGGATCCTTTTCAGCCAAAAAAAAAAAAAAAAAAAAAAGAGATTTCATCCAGTCGTCAGGGGCTGGAGAGATAGCTCAGTGGGCTGCCTTCCCACAGAACATGAGTTCAGTTCCCAGGACCCATGTCAGGAGGCTCACAGTGGATCCAGAGTCCTGTTCTGGACTCTCAGCAGCCGACACACATTTGACAAGATACACACACACACACACACACACACACACACACATACACACTCACTCACATACATTCACAGAGAGACATACTTTCCCAAATGTTTCTTTACTTCTTGTCTCTGAATTGCCTAGAATTATGAGTGTCTCGATCATTGGGCCCAAACAGGTATACACAAGCACGAGTGCCTGCGCGCGCACGCGCGCACACACACACACACACACACACACACACACACATTTGGAAATGAACTACTGTTCTTCTGGGAACTTGGAGGGACCATTACAGTCAGAGAAAGGAGCCAGTACTGCGTGATCTCACTCACACCTGGGATTTGACAACATTAATCGCATAGAAGCCAGTTTTTCTTTGTGTAGAAAATGTGCTTCAGAAGACTACTCACAAAGTATTAACAATGGCTGAACTCTGCCAGAGCCCTCTGCAGGTCTGGATGAACTGAATTGAATATGCTTTGTTTTTACACTGTGTACTGTGCCAGGAAAGACAAAGCATGACCAGTCTGGGTTACATGTGTGACTGGCCAAATCCAGTTCCTTTTCTCTCCCCTTTCCTCCTCCTTCTGCTCTTCTTTCCCTTTGGATTTTCCACTTTCTTAAAATAGCTTCCATGGTATTTTCCTGGGAGTGGCTCTCTTCCATTTTAGGCCTCTTTTTTGGCTTTACCTGCTGTGTCCACCTCCCAGGCTGTCCCGGGCTGTGTCCCCTGGGTGTGGATGGGCGGCTTCTCTGTGTCCCCCTGGCTGTCCTGGAATTTGCTTCATAGACCAGCTGGCCTTGAACTCACAGAGATCCACCTGCCTCCGCCTCCTGAGTGCTGGGGTGAAAGGCGTGCGCCACTGCGCCCAGCTGAGATACGTTTTCAATTAAGAGTTCTTCCTGTATGACTCTAGCTCATGTCAGGTTGATAAAAACCGGCTGCCAGCCTCTCCACGGAAACCAGGTGTCCAAAGCCTGAGCCTATGGGGGACATTTTCTTTTTTCATTTAAACCTTCACCGCCTCCAAAGACTGCATGTATATGTTTTTTATAAATTAGTATGTACTAATTTAGCAAAACTGTTAAAATTGCAAATCTCATGGAACGTTTTCATGCTTATAACATACTTTCATCATCATCACTCTAAATGGCTCTTTCTCATCCCTCCTCCCTGAACAGGGAAGATCTTCAAAGATTTGTTTATTTGTGTCTCTGTTGGTGAGCATATGCACACACATGTGTGAGAATGCATGCTGTGTGCATGCGTGCGCTCCTCTGTCGCTCTGCCTGTCCCTTTGAGGCGGGGTTTGTCCCTGAGCCTAGGGCTGGTGTTTCCTCAGCTAAGCTGGGAGCCGCAGCAATCCTCCTGGCTCTGCCTCCATCAGAGCTGGGGTGACAAGTCGGCTTCCACGCTCGGTCTGACGTCTGCGTTTCGTGGTTGTCCAGCAAGAGCTACAGGCGAGAAGAGGAAAGGGACCGAACCACCAAAGATTTTAAAAATAAAACACAATAAAAAGCAATACTAAAAAAATGGAATCAAAAGGAGACGAGAAGCAAAAGCATTAGTGCACACTTGAACTGCTTCTCTTCGTGGTGAGCGCTGGTGAGCCTCGGAGCCTGGCACAGGCGGGCGCTGTACGCAGCTGGTGTGAGCTGCCCAGGGCCAGTCTCGGCTTCCGTGTTACACCTCTCTGGGCCTCTCATGCCTCAGTTCCCCACTCACTGCAGAGGCTCACTGCTTTGTGCAGCCAAGGGTGGCCAGGCCCAAGCCCAGGACTGTCCTGGGATGCCCCCGAGAGGGAAGCAGGGAAGCGAGCCCGCTGGGCTCAGCCCGAGGCAGGGGGCAGCCGGACACCTCCGCACCTGTGTTCGGAGCCGCTTGTCCCTGTCCCCAGCTCAGGGTTGCAGAGCTCAGAGCACAGAGGCCACGCCTCCTGGGGCTTGAACCTGTCAGCAGATCCGTGCACCCCTCGACCTCCCCCTGACCCTTGCCATCCTGGGGGATGCCCCAAGGAGCGGAACCGGTTCCCACGCTCAGGTCCCAGCAGCAGCCCTGTGTGGGGCGGGGAGGGGACGAAAGGTGGACGGCTCAGCAGTTGTGAGCTGACAACCATCTGAAACCCCAGCTCGCGGGGTTCTGACCCTCTGCTAGGCTCTGTGAGCAAACACAGACACACAAGCACACACACACACGTTTAAAAAGCAAGGATTTCGTTTTTATAGTAGCTTAGTCTCAAACAATAGGCCCCTCTCTCAATATGATGGCTGGTCATGCAGGGGGCTCTCTCTGTCTCTGTCTCTGTGTCTCTCTATCTCTCTCTGTCTCTTTGACTCTGTCTCTGTTTCTCTCTGTCTCTGTCAGTCTCTGTCTCTGCCTGTCTCTGTCTCTCTCCCTGTGTCTCTCTGTTTCTCTGTCTTCTGTCTCTCTCTCTGTCTCTGTGTCTCTCTGTGTTTCTCTTTCTCTGTCTGTCTCTCTATGTCTCTGTCTCTCTGTCTCTGTCTCTCTGTCTCTCTCTCACACCCTCTTCAGGCTTTCCCTTCAGCTCGGCTGGCTCCCCTCTGACTCTGGCTGTGCCCGGCTCACCCTCCTGCTGGGGTTGGCTGGGTGGAGCTCTTCCTACTCTTCTGGTTTTGCTGACCTGTCACCTCTTTCTTGATCCCCAACGTGCTTTCTCTTGTCCTCCTTGGAGTCTAGTCTGTCCTCGGCTGACCCCAGTGTCATCCTCCACAGAGCCACAGCACGTCTACCCGCCATGGTACCGGGAGCCACACAGCCACCCCCACCCTTCCTGGACGTCCTCTCTCTGCTCTGCAGTTACCTTTTCCTACATGCTTGATAGAATTCACAGGGAAAAAAACCACTGAAAACCACTGAAAACAGACATTTTCTTTTTCAGAAGTTTTTAAAGTATAAACTCCATTCTAACTTCATATTAACCTGCTCAGGTTCCCGCTTTTGTTTTGTTTTGTTTGGAGTTGGTTTTGGTAACGTGTGCTTTCCAAGTGATGCATCCATTTCAGCTGGTTTGCTGATGAGCTTTTGGCAGGAGGCTGCTCAGATTTTCCTGTTCCTGAGCCTGGAATTACAGCAGTATCTCTTTAGGACTTTGTGTGGCAGTGTGATATTCATATTATTTTACTTATTTATATTTCGTTTTTTGAGACAGGGTCTCTCTACCTAAGTTTGGCTGTCCCGAAGCTCACTGTGTAGACCAGGTTGGCCTTGAACTCAAGAGCTCTGCCTGCCTCTGCCTCCCAGGGGCTGGTATGAAAGTCATGCTCCACCATGCCTGACCTTTCGTATTATTTTAATTGGTCTAAATACTGTCAAGCTAATAAAAACTTTTACAAACAACCTTTGTTAATTCTTTTTTTCTTCCTTTCTTCCTTTCTTTGTTTATTTTACATTTATGGCTGTTTTGTTTGCACATAAGTCTGTGCACCACGTGTGTGCCTGGTGCTCCGGAGGCACGTCACACACAGGTGCGAGCTGCCGTGTGGGTGCCGGAAATCACACCCAGCTCCTCCATAAGAGCAGCGAGGGCTCTCAGCCCTGGGCCGACCCTGCAGCCTGTCTTTCCTTTGACCCATTGCTTTCTGTTCCTCCTGTTTCCTCAATTCCCTGCTTCTCACAAACGGCTTCTCCCTTTCCAGTCTGTGAAGGCAAAAGCTGCCATTTTTACATTTGGATCCTTCTCTCCTACTTAGCTGTTCTCAGGAACTCTGCATACACGGATTCTGCCAGGTGTGGACCAAAAATATTTTGAAAGATTAACCCTGTGCTAGCATGTGCTAAGCATGTGCTAAGCATGTGCAGGCTCTTTTTTTTTTTTTTTTTACCATTCTTTCACTGGCATGTTATGGAAACAACTCACGTGGCATTACACTGTGTATTAAGTGTCACAAAAATCTAAAAATAACTGAAAATACAAAGGAGAGACGCAGGGGTCAGACACAAATGTGACACATTTCACACTCGGGACTTGCTCGTCTGAGGATTTTGACGTCCACAGGAGAGGATGCAGGGAGGACCTCCCGTGTCCCCTGGGATGACTGTCCTTGCATTTGTGGAAAGCTCTGTGATCACCATTTCATTTACCATGCCCCCATTCTTCATCCAGTTCAAAACATTATGTATCTCGTGGTTCTTTCCTGGTCCGGCGTGGTCTAATGGTGTGCTGTGCTACGTAAATTCAACGTAGGCAGATTTTCCTCCCTTTTCTTGATTACTTGGGAAATCTCACATCATGGACCCCAATCTCACTCACCTCCCAGTCCTCCCATGTCTGCCCCAATCTCCCGTGACCTCCTCCCCTAAAAAAAGAAAGAAAAAACAAGTCGAGTCTGTGCTGTCCGTATGCTCACTGGAGCGTGGTGAAGCCTCCAGCGGCCAGGCCCCAAGGGAAGGTGAGACTTCCTCCGTGTGCCCGCCAGAAGCCGTCGGCGTTTATTACTTTAAGCCGTTAAACCTTCAGGGAGGGCCTCAGGTTCCAGGTCAAATTCGATAACACACGGCACCATCTTCACCTGACGCCGTAACAAAGTGAGGTTTGTTAACGGAGCAAGTCGTGGAAGACTTTGAGGTGCAAACGGCAATAAAGTCATTTGTTGTGGCTGCAACATGGTTTGTGTTGGTCCCAGGTGTGGGACGTGGGGCTGATTCAGATGGTCACAGCAGCAGACTGTGTGCCTCATGCGAGCTCTGAGAGGGGCTCTTTCCCAGCTGCAGAGAGTTTAAATCTGAGGACTCTGGAGAGAGACTAAATGCCAGAGCCCAGAGAGTGGAGCTGAAAGAACGAACAAGGCTGCTGCTTCCCCCTGCAGCTCCTGGTTGCTGTTGTGAGAAGAGAAGTTGGAGATCTCCTGAAATGAGGATTGTGCTGGCTCCAAGGAACCCGAGGACTGTATGTCGTGGCCCACACCTGTAATCCCAGCACTGGGGAGGCAGAGGCAGGCAGATCTCTGTGAGTTCAAGGCCAGCCTGATCTACAAAGTGAGCTGCAGGCCAGCCAGGACTGCAGAGTGGGAGCTTGTCTAAAAACAAATAAGCAAACAAACCCAGCAGAGTGTCAGTGAGTTGGTATGTGAGGCTCCAGTCCCTCTATTTCTGCGAACAGCGAACAGACCAGTGTCCTCCATCCTGAGGGTCACACAACCCCAAACCCAGAAATCAGCACAGGGCACGCTCCGAGCGGGCTGCTGAGGCTGCCTGCTAGTTCTCATGCCAGAACTCAAAGTAGAAACTTCTACTACTCCAAAAAATGTGGAAATAGCATGGTTTCCTCCTGTGTTCTCTTCTGTACTCAAGCCTACAAGCGTCTCCTGGCAAAATGGCAGCAGCGGCTCAGCTGAGGCCACCACAGGGCAAAACTCAGGAAGACTGGCCTTCCGAAGTCCCCGTACAACAGGGAAAATGTCCGTCATTTTTCTGTGTCTTCTCTCCATGTTGACTCAAGTTTCTGACCAGAGAGCCAAGAGAAGGAACCATGGAGGGTCGGGGGAACACACGCTGTGGAATCTGAACCATAATCTTGTTGCTAGACTCCAGGACAACCTCGGGATCCCCACAGGCAATGAGCTAATCCCCTGTAGACAGCAGGCACCTCAGACCTGCCACTGGGTGGCACACAGCTAAAGCAGAGTTTAAAGCGCCTATGACAAGGGTTTGTTAGGACAAAGGACACATACTTCACCGGTTGCCCTGGCACATAGCTTTCTCATGCAGCCTGCAGATTCAGCTCTGTTATCGAAAAGGAAATTCCTTGAACTGTGCCTTGAAGGGATGGGACTCTGCCTCAGTGGCTGCTGTTCTGACTTTTCTTTCACGAGTGTTCCATGCAGAGCTCCCTCCTTCCCACTTCATTCCAAGTCGTGCACCGTCTGTGGATTCTCCCCATTTCTTTCTGAAACTTAGCTGTACCTTTGTGTTCATGTCCCATAATCTCCTTCATGAGCTCTCAACTCTCTGCGCTGTCATTTTTCTGTCATCCGACAATTTCCTAATTAAAAAAATCCATCCCAAGCGTTTGACCATGATGTTAAGCTGCTCTGGGACAAATGGGTGTCCTGGTGAGCACGCTTCCTTGTGGGCACCACAGCAGCGTTTTCTTCGGCCTGTCTTGTTGGTACTTCCTCGGGCTGGGCACCGAGTGGGGAGGATTCCCGGGCCAGCCACTGGCACACCTGACATCCTGGCATCACAGAAGCAAGGCTTCCCCATCTGCCGCGAGCAGAGCAGGCCTGCTTTCTCCAAACCAGGCTCGGCTGTGAGAGTCCCCCTCTCGGGAGACGGACGGCGAGGGTGAGGTTCCTGCCGCCAGTCCACCCCCAAGTCTCAAGAACCCCTTAACTTCAGGAAACAGGGTTTTGGGGAGGGTAATTCTGTCTATGCAGCACTGTGATTACAACATTGATTCAACAACATGACAGTTTCAGCCTTCGCATTTAAACGCTTATTCCGTTGGCCTGTTGCCATCTGTTTGTTGCTCTAAAACGTCCGAACACGTGGTCTATTTGATGCTTCAGCAGAACTTGTTTTGTTTTGTTGTTTTTGTTTTTTGAGACAGGGTTTCTCTGTGTAGCCATGGCTGTCATGGACTCGATTTGTAGACTAGGCTGGCGTGGAACTCACAGAGATCCACCTGCCTCTGCCTGCCGAGTGCTGAGATTAAAGGCGCGCGCCACCCACCGCCCAGCAGCAGAATTTGTTTCAAGCAGCCCGAATAAAGATCCAGAACCCCCCAGAGAGCCTGTCTCTAGAAAACATCCCTCTCCTGCATCCCTTCAGTATCTCTCAGGGCATCTTCAGTGCCAGGGGCACATGGGAAGGGCATGTGAGAAACGGTAGGTACTGAGATGCGGCTTGCACACACATCCCGCTTTGTATCAGAAAATGCACTGTGGTCCATTTCACTACAGGTCAAATATTACTCAATAGTAACAGAAAAAAAAAAAACCCATAAAATAACTCAACCACAAAGATCAAGCTTATATAAGCCAGGGTGTGGCGAGTGTTTTTTTGTTCTCAGAAGTCTCTGCTCGGGTGCCCATTGCACCAGGAAGAGAGTCAAAGCAAACAGCACGTAAGATTCTCTTACGTGAGAAAAGGAGAAGGGGTGGGGTGGGGAGAGATGGGGCGTCGGCGAATGGGGGTTAGCAGCGCTGCTCTGGCACCTAGTCTGTTCTGAGCGGAACCCTTACTCTGTGAGGGAGAGCCCTCAAAAAGCGAGGCCTCCCAGTGAGGCCTCCCCAGCTCCCGTCCACCAGTGCTGGTTCTGTTACTCTCTGTTTCTCATCTGAACAGGATTCGCACAGTTGGGGCCCCAAGCACCGGCCTCGGTTACACGAGGAACGACAGCCATGGGCACGAAGGGGTGGCGTGGCCCTGGCTGAACACCAGACGTACAGACCGGCAAAGTAAGCCCGCACAGCTATGGCCCCCAACTTCCAACAGAGCTGTCAAAATCACACACTAGAAAAAAAAGACAGTTAGCTCAGTAAACGGGGCTGGCAAAACTGGATATCCACTTTTAGAAGAATAAAGTCATATTGGTACCTCTCACCAGGGATGACTCAAGTCAAAGTGGATCAAATGTAAATTAAAACCAGAAACCCGGAAACTGCTTCGGGAAAGCACAGAGCGCTTGAGGACAAGGGAAATGATTTCCGAACACGAGTCCGAGGGCACAGGAAACAGCCCCAGGAATTAATAAATGGGATTGAATAAAGTTCACATGCTTCTGCACAGCAAAGAAAACTGCTCAGATAGTGGGGCACACAGCCCGCAGAGTGAGAGGAAACCTCTGCCAGCTAGACGTCAAACAAGGGGTTAATGCCTAGACTGTCTCTTTATCCCTTTAACTATGAAAGCTGAACACTAAAACAAAATAAAAATTTCAACCAACAAAAGAGCTAATGAAATGAACAAAAGAAGAAGAGTAAATGGCAAATGGGTATTTCTAAGTGTTCAGTGTCCTTCGACATCAGGAAAATGGAAATCAAAACTACTTTGAGGTTCTTGAGGTTATCAAGAAAAGCGGAGGTGGCTCATGGCGATACACACTTTTAATCTTGGTGCTTGAGAAGCAGAGGTGGAGAGATCGCTTCGAATTCAAAGCCAGCCTGGTCTACATAGTGAGTTCTAGGCTAGGCGGGGCCACATAGTAAGACAATGAGACTGTTTCAAAAACAGAGGGAAACAAGAAAGAAAGAGAGAGAGAGAGAGAGAGAGAGAGAGAGAGAGAGAGAGAACAGCAAATGCTGACGAAGATATTAGGAAACAGGAACTCCCCAGCTGGCCTGTTTGTTTTTTCATCTTGACACAGCTGCTTACTTGGGAAGAGGAATCTAAATTGAAAAAAAAAAAAAAAAGCCTCCATAATATTTTCCTTTGGGCAAGCCTGTCAGGCATTTTCTTGATTAATGTTTCGTGCGGGAGGTTGGTGCAGGAGGCCAGCTCACTGTGGACAATGGCATCCCTAGGCAGGTGGTCCTGGGTATGTAAGCACACAGGCTGAACACGCCTCGAGGAGCAAGCCAGTGAGCAGCACCCTCCATGGCCTCTGCCCCAGGTTCCTGGAGTCCCCGCCCTGGCTTCCCTCAGTGACGGAGTGTGAGCTGATGGGTGGCAGGTGAGTAAACCCTTTCCTGCGTGAGTTGCTTTCGGGCGTAGTGTTTTATCACAACAGTAGAGACCCTACTAAGACACCTAATCGGGGTTGGGAGGTGTGAACTCATGGGAGAGCCTCAGAAAAATAAAATACAGACCTGACATACGACCTGGCCGTCCCCCGCCTGGACATGCGCCTTAAGGACTGTCCATCACGGAGAACCACCATCATCTGTGGTAAGGGATTTACAGCAGCTAGGAAACTGGATCAGCCTGGCCACCCACTACTTGACGAAAGGAGCCAGGAGGGGTGCCACAGTGGGTTTTACTCATTTGTGAAAAAAAAAAAAAAAAAGACTCATGACATTTGCAGGCAAATGGATGGGTTGGGAAAATATTGTATTGGGCACACACCTTCGGTCCCAGCGCTGGGGAGGCAGAGGCAGCCTGGTCCACAGAGCGAGTTCCAGGTCATCGGGGGTACATGGAAACCCCTCTCAAAACAAAACAAAACATTGTGAAACTAGAAGTCTGAAAAACGGGTTTGCAATCGTGAATTCTTAACTGTGCCTGTGGGCCCTTTAGAGGCACTGGAGTACAGCAAGATCTTCAGTCAGAATGGTGTGTGTGTGCGCGACAGCTTGCATGAGTAGGTTCTCTCCTTTCATCACGTGGGTGCCAGGGTTCACACTCAGGTCATCAGGTGCTTTGTGGGTTATTTCAGTACACAATTCCTTCCTTCCTTCTTTCCTCCCTCCCTCCCTTCCTTCTTTCCTTCCTTCCCTCCCTTCCTCCCTCCCTCCCTCCCTCCCTCCCTCCCTTCCTTCCTTCCTTCCTTCCTTCCTTCCTTCCTTCCTTCCTTCCTTTCCTTCCTTCCTTCCTTCCTTCCTTCCTTCCTTCCTTCCTTCCTTCCTTCCTTCCTTCCTTTCCTTCCTTCCTTCCTTCCTTCCTTCCTTCCTTCCTTCCTTCCTTCCTTCCTTCCTTCCTTCCCAGGGTCTCTCTGTGTAGCCTTGGCTGTCCTGGAACTCTCTGTAGACCAGGCTGGCCTCAGACTGACAGAGATGCACCTGCCTCTGCCTCCGGGGTGCTGGGATCACAGGCGTGCACTGACCCGGAAAGAACACAGTTCCTAACTCTGCATTCTCCGCTCTCTCCTTCGGGGACTTGACACGGCAGCTCTCTGCCTCTGCTCTTCCCAAGGTTCTTCGTGTGTTTGCTTTGAGATGGTGTCTCACTGTGGAGCCCAGGCTGACCTAGAACTTCTGGGGTAGCCCAGGCCAGTGATGATCCTCCTGCCTCTGCCTCCCAAGGGCTGAAATCACAGGCACCAGCTCTGGCTCCAGAGTTTTCCCAACAGTGCACTGACAGTCCCGCAGTTACTGAACGTGGAGCTCTTGGGACCCAACCTCAACGTTGATTAATTTGTTTTTCATAACTCTTTGAGGGGTAGGCTGGGGAGATGGCTCAGAGGGTAAGAGCACTGGCTGCTCTTCCAGAGGCCCTGGTTCAATTCCCACCACCCACATGGTGGCTCACAGCCATCTATAGTGAGATCTGGTGCTCTCTGCTAGTCTGCAGGCATACAGCAGGCAGAACACTGTATAAAAATAAATCTTTTAAAAAATATCTTTTGGGGATACTAGTTTACACACTGACATTTGAATTTGCTTTTATTCAGTAAAAAAAGGATAAATGCTAGGCTGGTCTATATAGCTTTTCATCTTATTACCCAGTCTTGATAAGAATAAAACCATACAAAATCAGCAAAAAGTATTTAATTTTTGTTACATTCAAAAGCCACCTATCATACACTGCACACAATATCACAGATTTCAGTAAGGTCATTTTTCCAAACACCACAGCACCACCTCAAAGCTGAGGCCTTCTCCTTGCCTTAAAATTCTTGATAAAAACCAAACCAAACCCAGGAGTGCTGAAGCGGCCAGGAGGAGTCCAAGGTCCAGGCTTTCCTAGCCGGAGGCCCTGAAGGATGCGGCCGGGCTTTCCTTGGCCAGCTCTGTCTCGCAGATCCAGTGGAAGTGCCTCTGGCACGCGTCGTCATTCCAGCGGCCATCGGAGGTGAACTGGGCGCAGTCCTCGCCCCCTCCCAGCCCGTGTCCGTGCCAGTTATCTGGCTGCTGTGGCCGCCAGTTCCTGCGAACACACAGCCATCAGCCATCAGGTCCCTGCGCGGCCCAACACCCCCAGGGTCACAGGCTGAGAAGGTAGGCCGGCCCCAGGTGGGGGAGCAAGCCATGGGCAGACACGTACTGGAACCCCGTGTTGAAGTCGGTGCCATCCACCCATCTCCAGGGCCCGTTCTGGTCCGTCAGGCCCATCCAGGCGGCCACAGGGCCCTTGTGGGCCTCAATAAATTTCTGAGGAGGAAAAAAATGGTGACACCCCCCCCCAACAGGCATTGCCGAGAAGAGCCTGCCACCGCCTCACCTGCTCCTCCAGGGAGTTGACCACCACCAGGTGTGCGCTCTCCAGCTGGCAGGCCCTGTCGGCCTCAGCCCACGACTTCTGAGCCTGGGAGAACCAGTAGCAGCTGCCTCCATGCTGCAGCCAGGGCGGGGGACAGCAGGCCGTGGACAAGCCTGGGGGGCAGAGGGGACAAAGGCTGGCTGCATCCGGCACCCCAGGCCCCCAGCCCGGGGCATCTGCCCAGTGTCCGCCTCACCACCTCACCGTTGGTCCTGAGGCTGTCCAGCTGGCACGCCAGGGCCTTCAGCTGCTTCTCCAGCTGCTGGACATGCTCAGTGACCTCAGACAGACCTGGGCACACAGACGGGAGTCACCCTGCCCACTCTCCACACCTCACACTGCCCACACCTCACACTGCCCACGCTCCCCTCCCTG
>REGO01000346.1:42593-53026 GCA_010120015.1 Rhombomys opimus | reverse complement strand
AGCACACGAGAACATGGTCAGAGAGCGCATGGAGCACACTCTCACACACAGAGCACACAGAACACACTCTCACACAGAGAGCACACAGAACACACTCTCACACACTCTCACACACTCTCACACACTCTCACAGAGAATGTGGTCACCCCACCGCCACCCCTGTCCCCCCTCCCCCCTCCCCGCACCAGGCCCTCTCACCAGCCTGCAGCTCCTGCCCATGGCCCTGCACCTCCGCCTTCAGAGAGCCGAGCAACTCCTGCAGGCCGGCAGCTGGAGGGCGAGGGAGGACGCTCAGGACCCTGCCCTTTCCCAGCCCCGCCAGCCCTTGCCCAGCCCTGCCAGCCCAGAGCTGGCACAGCCCCGCTCACCCTCAGCCCAGGGCCTGGCACAGCTCTGCTCACTCCCAGCCCAGGGCCTGGCACCGCCCCCCCACCCCCGCTCACCCCCACTCACCCTGGGCGCGCAGGGCCTGCAGCTCCGCCTCTGTGCTGGAGGTGCTGTTGTCCACAGCGGCCCTCAGGCTGCCCAGGTCCCTCCTGCACCGGGAGTCTGCGGGCGATGGGTGAGAGAAGCGGGCTGCTCTGGCCCCTCTGTGCCAGCGCTTTGCCCGCAGAGCCGGCGGGCACTGTCCTCGTGGCCTCCCGCGCGCCCGCCCTGCTGCCCTCTCGCCCGCTCAGGTCCGCGGAGCTTTCTGGGCGTCGCTGCCCCTCGCGCTCTGCACCGCCACGCGCTCCCCGCCACGCGCCCCCCACATGTCCTCATGCCCCACATGTCCTCATCCCCGCTCACGCCCTCCTCACGTCCTCCTCACTCCCGCCCACGACCCACTCTGGGATCCGATGACGGCGACCGCCAGCAGCAGCAGGAGGCTGAGGCCCGCGGAGAACAGCAGCAGATGGGTCCAGGAGAGGACGCGGCACAGGATGGGCAGGGCCGCTGGAAGGGAGGAGGCAGATGGAGAGGTGCAGAGCGGAGGGTGGCACCCCGGGGCGCCGCCCCTTTGAGGGCAGGTGACCGCGGGGCCACGTGTCAGGCACCCTGCACTGGGTTACTTCATGTGAGTCTGGTTGGCGGCGGCACCGAGGGCCCGGCAGCCCGAGGAGGGCACCACGGCGTGGCGGCCGGGGAGGTCAGAGTGCGGGAGACTCGGGGCTGTGCCCGGGACCTGCCCGCCCTGGAGGAGGGCTGGGTGCCGCCGCCTCTGCGTGAGTGTGTGCGAACGGCGAGCGTCCGCACTGTGCACCCCACAGCACGGGAGGCCAGGTCACGGTGAGGACCTGTGTGTGCCAGGCGCCGGGCCCTCGAGTGTGGCGGGGCGCGGCGGGACGCGGGGAGCTGCAGACGCGGGTGGGCTTACTGCTAGTGCGCGTGGGAGACACCGCGCCTCCACTCCTGCCCCCTTCCCCGGGCTGGCCGGGCTTCTCCTCACGCTCCTCGTTCTGGAAGTTCTCGTAGGCCATCGTCACTGCTACCAAACACCAGGCTTCGGGCGGTCAGACCTGGGGTGGAGAGGCCAGGGTTCAGGCTGGGGAAAAGGCTCAGGCTGGGGAACAGGGTTCAGGCTGGGGGACAGGGCTCAGGCTGGGGAACAGGGCTCAGGCTGGAGAACAGGGTTCAGGCTGGGGGACAGGGCTCAGGCTGGGGAACAGGGTTCAGGCTGGGGGACAGGGCTCAGGCTGGGGGACAAGGTTTGGTTGGGGACAGGGTTTGGTTGGGGACGGGGTTTGGTTGGGGACAGGGTTTGGTTGGGGACAGGGTTTGGTTGGGGGCAGCTGGGCCTAAGAAGGATGGCGATGAGGCGGCGCTGAGGCAGGGCTGCGGTGGGGTGTGGCCGGCTGAGGGGAGCCCAGCTGAGGATGGAGATGGGTGTGAGGTCAGAATCGGGTCAGCCTCTGAGGAGGAGAGGCTGGATTTGGAGCTGAAGTTGGAGCAGACTGTCCTGGGCGGACCTCGGTCTGCGCACGCGTGCCCTCAGCCTCTGCTCCCAAAGGCCTGGTGGAGAAGGGGTCCCCTCCGCGAGCTCTGAGAAACCTTTCTGTCTTGGAAGGCCTCACACCCCACTTCTGCTCGGAGGACTTACGATGCTACAGAGCAAGGAAGGCTGATTTTAGCCCGTCATGTGAAAACGACAGGAAGCCAGGAGGGGCGTGTGGTTTGTTCATCGCTCCTGTGTTTGTCGCACGCGCACACGCGTGGCTTGGTACACACATGGAAGTCAGAGGACTGTTAACAGGGTTGGCTCTCTCCTTCCACAGTGCGGGTTCCAGGATTGGAACCCAGAGCCGCCTCGCCAGCCGACAACTGTTTTCTCTTTTTCGACAGTATCTATTACTCTCTCAAGAATCAGTTTGACCATTTGGAATACAGATTTTCACTCGTGTGTGTGTGTGTGCAGAAAAAAACATAGTTAATTTTCATGATGGCTTATAATTAAGATACAACATACAAATAATTTCTAAGCTCAGCATTCCAAATAAAAACTTCAGTAAACTCATGCAATCTTTTGGAATATTTGCAAATAAAATTAAAGGTTAAGACCTCAAAAAAAAAAAAATTGCTACTGCCGGGTCTAGGACGGGCCTGGGCTGGGCTTGCGCACGCTGCCGCTGGGGTCAGTGCTCAGGAGTGTAGAAGGAACTGGGACTGAGCCGCAGCAAGACTGGAAGTGAAGAGCTGCGTGGGCGTCCGGGGCTTCTGTGGAGAGCCACCCGGAGCCGGGGCTGACACAGGAGCTGGCTGAGTGCACCTGCACACGTGCACACGCATGCACACAACACATGAGCTCTTTCTCTCTCCACACACTCTCACACACACACACACACACACACACACACACACACACGAAGCAGGGTAAATATTTCCTGAGGAATGGCAGCCATGGTTGTTCCTTGATTCTACATCTATGTGCCTGCATGTATACATACTCCCCCACACACGAACATGTGCACATGGATACACACACGGCTCAGGCCTGAGCAGAGGTCGCAGGTGAGCAGAGAAGGGGCTGCACTGGGGTCTGACGAGGAGCTTGGACACCCCAGCCCACGCCGGACGCAGGCAAGGGTGTCGTCCCGAGTCCACACAAACCGGGCACCCTTCCCTCTGCCCACGGCCGAGAGCCCTCCCCGCTGCACTCCTGACACGCTCGGCACCCGGCAGCCCAGCCCGGTTACCTGGGCGAAGCCTGGAGACTCGGGTCCGTGGTGTTCCCAGGCGGCGAGGGCAGAACTGGGAAGTCAGGGCGGGGCTCCATGCCCACAGCTGGTGTGGGCGGGACCCCGCTCCTCTCTGGTCCGTTTGGGGAGCATCGATGTTCTCAGCTTGTGACGTCAGCACTGGGGAGCTGGAGCTTGGTGTGTGGGCCGAGGCCTCGCCGCAGTGTCCAGGCCTGCCCCCCCCCACGCTGCCCTGCCTCTCCCGGTGGGAGGACGGCCTGCCTTTCCCTGGGTGCCGCATCTCCACTCGCTTCCCACTGTGTCTGTGTCTCTGTCACTGCCCACCTCTCCACGGAAGCTCATTCACTGCTCGTGTTCAGACCGGGTGTGACGCGCGGAGGCCCCCAGGCCCCGAGCTCCATCTCCGCACCCCTCACCGCACCCCGGAGGATGGATAGGGATGGAGACCATGTCCTGACCAGGACGGGAGAGGAGGAGACAGAGAAAGAACACTTCATCCTACTCCGCATCAAGGCCGTGCGGGAGGACGCTAGAGCGGGCAGCTGGGGAGGCGGTGCTCGGTGGGAGGCCATCGGACACCAGCACATCCCGTGCCCAGCCCTGCTCTCCCTGCTCAGCCTTCCCAGCATCCCCTTTCCTCACGGAGCCTGTCAGCGCGGCCCCTCGGAGCACGCACCCCTCCGGGAAGCCTGCTTGGCGTGTGGAACAGCAAAGCAGAGTCCTTCAGGGTTCTTATGTGCTTTCTTTGTTGTCGTCGTTATTGTCCACTTCACCTGCACGGCTGTTTTGAGTCTCACCTGTTTTTACTGAATGGAAATGTGTCAGGACCATTTCTGCCCATCCAAGGCTAACAAACACTTGGTTCGGTGGCCATCGCTGGATTGCAGCCGCCAAGATGAAGTTCCATCCCTTCGTGACTTCTGACCGAAGCAAAAACCGCAAGGGCTCCTCAGTGCGCCTCTCACACCCAGAGGAAGATCGTGTCTTCTTGAATCTTTCCAAAGAGCTGAGACAGAATGATGTTCGCTCACGCCCAGTCGAAAGGACGATGAAGTTCAGGCTGCCTGAGGAGGCCAGCAGCCCGGCAAAGCGGTCCAGGTGGACAGGAAGAACTGTGTCTCCTACTTGAGTGAGTGCAGGGAGAAAAGGCCGCCCGTGGTCCGTGTGGGCCAGCACCCCAGTGAGGTGGCTGTCGCCAGGCCAAGCTGGACAGAGACTGCAAGATCCCAGAGAGGAAAGCCAAGTGGGAAAGGAGAAGGGCAAATCTGAGGAAGGAGCGATCGGGAAGGAGCAGGAGCGGGGGCCTCTCACAATGCGCTCATTGAAGACGGGAACAGGAAACAAGCCACTCCGGGTCACCCGCACCTCTCTCTCTCTCTGTCACTTAGTTATTCATGGTTTCCCTGTGTGTGTGCTCTGGGCTGGTCTTATGCACCGTGTGAGAGTTCGACTTGTCTGTCTTTTGCCTGGAGCTCTGGCTTGGCTCCAGACAATTGCTCGCAGGAGGCCGTGAAACCTTTCAGAGGCGACTGAGCGCTGGAAGGAGGTTGTGGCTTCCAGCCTTTTCCTCTTTCTCTTTTGCTGCACAGCCAGGAACTGAGTAGCTTTCCTGCCTGATATGTGGCCAGCCTTCCCGTGGGCACAGTGGAACAAACCACAGGCCGAAACCATGAAAAATAAGGCCATCCCTTTTCTAACCAAGTTGTCTTGGGTAGTTTTTGCAGGGCAGAACCCTGATGAGACACAGGCTTTTCAAGCTAACCCTGAGCCTGAGTGGGAGGCAGATAGGATCCTTAGCGGGGGTTCACTGTTTGAAAATTTCAGGACTGGAGAGGACAAAAGAAAGACCCAACATGGCATCAGCCAGTCCGAATTCTGCACGTTTGCACCGTGAAGGTTCCCATTACCATAAGGGCTCTACTCCAGGGCAAGGAAGGCGGTTACACCAAGAGCAGCAGATTCACGGACAGTGGTGTTCACAGTGTTGATTCTGTGAACACGAGAGGGCTTTGGGCCGTCTTCAGCTTCTCCCTCAGTGTTCCTAGGGGGCGCAAGCTGCTTGTGCTCACAGGAGCGCACCAGAGAAAGCAGAATAGGAAGCACACAAGCTCGGCTCACCTGGTGCCTGGAGCTGCCTGGAGGACCAGGCCACACCCAGCCTGCGGACTGTTCTGTTTGCCCCAGACTCCTTCCTAGACCTTCATCCTGGGCCTTGCTTCTCAGCCAACAGCCCTGTCGAGGGGGAGCTGTCCCGGGTGCTTTATAGCTTGGTGACCTCTGAATCTGCGTGATCTAGACCCCACCTGATCGCCTCTAGGCCCTTAAAGCTAGAGCCAGTCTTTATGGAAGAGTCACGTGTGCTTTGCAAAGGAGTTTCGGTGTGTCACACTTTAAACTTTACTGTGCACGTGGGATCGAGAGCATGGTTACCAGAAACTTTGTTTCCAAAATTGCACTGCACTTAAATACATCTAAAATAAACGGCCTGGTGTCAACTCCTGAAGTTTGAGCGAGCCCAGCTAACTGAGCCATGTTGCACAGGACTTCCTCATTGTCCCACATGGACCATTGTCTCATGAGCTCACTCTGCCAGTGGCGGTGTTAGGCTCAATCATGAGCCCGATACTGGAGAAAACCCGGAGACGGATCATTGCAACAGCAAGAGGTTTATTTTCGGCTACCGAGCAATGGGGCCACTCTATAAATCAGCAAAGAGCGGCCCCAAGAAGCAAAAGCCTCGGGTTTTTATAGAAAAAAAGCAGGGAGGCTCATGGGTTTTAGTCTTGGCAGCTCGGGATTGGATGAAGAAGCTGTAAGGTAACTGACTTCTAAGATAATTGGTTAGTCTTAGGTGCTCAAGTTTCAGTCCTGCTAAGTGTGAATGTGGCTGCAGTTAAAGGTGGGGGTGGGTGGGTGAGCTCATCCTTGAAGATCGGGGCTGCGGGCTTTCGGCTGGAGGTCAGGGGCTACTCAGAAGAAGGTTTGAGGCCCTCTGAGTTGGTTGCTAAGAAACGCTGTCTCGCAGACATGTCTGGTCATTCCTTTTGCTGGGCAAAGGTCGTTGCTTGCTCACTTAATCTTTGTCCTCACAGACGACCAGGGTCACATTCCTCTGTCCTCTGGAGAAGTACTAAGAGGCTTTAGCTTAACCTGGGCCTAAAACTCAAAAATATAGGTTTTAGAAGACATATAGGTTACAAAGCTAGTCTGATCCTTTCAGTGGCACAGGGACCCCGCAGGTTTTCACAGTAAATATCTTTCTCCTCAGTTTGGACGTGCTCGCAGGGTCTTGTATAAGCTGTTGTGGATGGGATTGATAGCCTGACTTCTTTCCAGGCACACTCAGGATGGGGACACAGAAAACATGCCATTTTTCAGAGGTCAGGTTGGGATCGCACAGCTCTGCTGAGCATAATTATCAGACCTCAGGGCTTTGTGACGGAATCTCCAGGCTCTTTTATGTATAGTGTTATGTTGTCCAAAAGCAAGGACAGCTTGGCTTCTCCTCGCTTGGCTTCTCCTCTTACTGTTTCTCCCTCTTCTGTTTATTTCTATCACTATTGTACAAGCTGGAATCCCTTATCTCGGGCAGAAGGGACACGTGGCCACCTGTGGGACCCATTGGCGTGTCAAAGCTCATGCCAGCATCACAAGCACCTGCTGCACGTCTCAGAGTCTGTCCTGCCCTCCTGCCCTCCTGCCCACCCTAAGCTCCCGCCAGCTCTGGGCTTGTCTCCCCCAGCTACTCACGCTCCGTGTAACCCAGATGTTTTGTCCTGCTCCTTCTCCCCCTGTGCTCTGCCCCTGCCTGCTTCTCTGCTGTCTCTGTTCACCCTCTCTTGCAGATAGCCCTGGTCATGTCCAGTCTGCTGGCCATGCTCAGTTCTCTCTCTGCTCTGGACTCTTACAGATGCCTCTGGCTGTCCACGCTCTCATACCACTGAATGGTCATGTCAACTCAAGCTGTTGAAGGCCTTTTCCGCATCTATTGTGGTGACCCTGTGGTGTTTACTGATTTACATGTGTCAGTCCATCCTTGTAATCATGATGGCTGATGTTTTATGAGCAAACACTTAATGGTGGACTAGGCCTGCTAGTGTCTCATTGAGAATTTTTGCATCTATTTTCATCAAGAACATTATCTTCTAACCTTTTTTGTTGTTTCCTGGTTTGGATAATAGAGGTTTTTTAGTGTTTCTGCAAACAGTCCCTCTCCATACCCATCTCTAACTGCCTGGAGCAGCCGTCTTTGAACCAGCATTATGACAGCGAAATAGGGAGAGCACTAAGACAGACAGTGTTGACTTGCCACACAAAAGTCGTGTGTCCTGCTCTCAGCAATCCCGTTTGGTTATTCAACATCAGTGGTCAACTCTGGAATCACCTACATACAACTAACATTATACAGACTGAGCAGCAACACACAGACACACACATACAAACAATTAAAGACATAGAGCCCACAAATTATAGAGAGAGTTGGGGGAGGTACGTGGAAAGGGTTAGGGGGAAGAAAAGGAAACAGGAAAATTATTTAATTCTATTTTAATTTTTAAAAAATTAAAAATAAAATCTTTGTAATAATCCCAACTTTTGCAAAAGTCACTTATACCAGATCTCCCAACTGGATCTTGGCCTGCGAGAACCACACACTTGCCTTGGCTGGCGTCTCTCTAAGTCGGGTCTGCCTAGCTCATCTTGTAAGGCTCTTCAGGCCTCTCGGGGAGCCAGGCAGCCTGCTTTCTAGCTTTTTCTGCTTAGTCCTGGCCTTTCTCCAGGCCCCTCAGCTCCTCTGTGAGACGCTCGTGGTTTTTGGCTGTCATTGATCCAGAGCCTGTCCTTGTCCTTGACTTTCCCAATGCTGGCGTTATGTGGAGGTCGCCTCTCATCTGTCACCTTGGCATGCCTCTCTCTGACTTGTTTTTATTTGTCTGTTTGTTTGGCTTTGCTTTAAGACAGGCTCTCTCTGCGCAGCCATAGCTGTCCTGGAACTCACCCTGTAGGCCTGACCAGACCCTCACGCTCACAGGGGCCCACCCGACTCTGAGTGCCTCTGCTGGGATCCCTCTGACTTTCTCGTGAGAGCTTGTACAGCTATAAATTTCCCTCCCAGAACCGCTTTTGCCATACCCTGTGGGTCCCAGTGAGTCATATTTTCATTTTTAGTCGATTCCAGGAACATTTACATTCCCTTCCTGGTCTCCGTGAGTGCACTTTTTCTGTAGTTCCTCCTGGTGGTGATTCCTAGCTTCATCCTGTTCTGATCAGATAGAATTCAAGACGTTCTTTCAGATTCCTCGTGTGCGATGAGATTTGTTCTATGCCCGAACGCCCATGGCTGCGGCAGTGGGCGGCTGCTGTACTGGGCGGCGGCTGCGTTGACGTGCAGTGGATGGCGGCTGAGGCCCGTGATCTACAGTGCAGTCCAGCTGTGATGCTCCTTCGCTGTTGCTGCTTTGTCCAGACCGTCAGGGTTAGACCCGGGTATGGAGAGCACCCGGCGTACCATGCGGAGGCTCTCTGTGGCATACCGCTCAGGAGTGTTTGTTCCAGAAACCGGGAAAGCTCACGTTTGGTGCACATGTGTTTAGAATTGCTGTGTCCTCTCTTACTCAACAGGAAGCATTCCTCTGAGCCTCTGGCTGTTCTGCAGTCATTCTGTCGGATGTGAGCATAGCTATTCCTAGTCATTTTTGAGATTTGTTTGCTTAAAGTGTTTTTTTTTTTTCTCTCTCTCTCTCTCATTCTTTCACTCTGAGTCTTTGCCAAGGAGATTTGTTTTTTTCTTACAGACAACTACTGTTGGGTCATGACAGGTATGTGTGTAAATGTGGGGGTTGTTCACTGGCGGGGTACATGTTAGGGCTTCATGCTCAAGAATCAACTGCTTTGCTTTTTGAGGCAGGGTTTCTCAGTCAGACCCGGGGCTGAGGAGGCTCGCCTGGCCGAGCAGCAAGCCCGAGGGGTCCTCCTGTCCCAGTTCCCTGAGCTGCGCTTTCCGTGGGCGCTGGGGACAGGGTTTATGTGTGATGAGCTCTACCAGGCAGGCCTCCGGGTGTGGCTGTGGGGTTGGCTTAATCACAGTGACATGGGAAGAAGCCCCTCGTGGGCAGTGCCACCCCCGGCCGTAGGTAAGTAGGAAAGGGAGTTGGTGGCAGCAGGCATTCCATTCGGTGCCGGCCCCTCTCTGACCACAGGCACGTGTGACAGCTCCTTCAAGCTCGGCCACCTCGACTTCCCCACCCTATGGACTGTACTTTGGTGAGCTAAAACAATTCCTTTCTTCCTTGCGTTGATTTTCCCAGAATATTTGTCACAGCAGCAGAAGAGGAAACTGAAGCAAGCCGCTTTGTTGTCAGGTCCTGCCATCCCGTGTTCCTCTGGAGGCCTCCTGCTGAGGCTTCATGCGGCTGTCCCAGCGAGGGTCACGGTTGCCTTGATGACACACCATGACCAAAGCAGCGTGGGGAGGAAAGGGCTTATTTAATGGTTCCTCATCAAAAACAGCGAGGATGGGGACACAGGCAGGGCAGGAGCTGGTGCAGAGGCCACGGCTGCTCACGGCTGCTCACGGCTGCTCACGGCTGCTCACAGCTGCTCATGGCTGCTCACGGCTACTCATGGCTGCTCATGGCTGCTCACGGCTGCTCACGGCTGCTCACGGCTGCTCACGGCTGCTCTTCCTGTAGAACCGGGGACCACACAGCCCAAGGCCGGAACCAATGGAATGGCCCATCAGTCGCTTAATCAATTCTTAAAATGCCCCCCAGTCTTGCCTGCAGCCCAGTCTCACAGAGGCATTTTCTCACAGAGGCCCCCTCCTCTCAGATGACTTTCACTTGTGTCGACTTGACATAAACGTCGCTGGCACAAAGGCAACACTGAGCTTTCTCATTTCCACATTTTCTGTTCTTTTATTTTAGTATTTGTGTCTTTTTAATTCCTCTTTTTCATCCTGCATCGGTGTCCTAATTCCATTCAGCTACCTATTTGCATCCTCTGAAGTCATTCTTGAAGGATTGGCTTGGTGCTTCGCCTGCTTTAGCCGAAGCAGCACCCAACTGAGGGACAGGGAGCTTAGGGGAGCCATGTTGTCTTGATGTTTTTCTTTCACAGCTCTCTTTCTGCCCTGGGGCTTGTGTTACAGGGACTAAGTCTTCAGTTGAGCTTTTAGATCTCCAGCAACCTCTCAGGTGAAGTAGTCACAGTGTTCCGGTGGTGGTCAGAACACACACACACACACACACACACACACAC
>REGO01000345.1:2021860-2112065 GCA_010120015.1 Rhombomys opimus | reverse complement strand
CTCTTAACTACTAAGCTATCCCTTTAGCTGCTTTTTAATTTAAATTTTATTTTTATACATTTTAATTAAAATATATTTATCACTTCTCCCCTCCTTGTCCTCTCTTCATCCCTTCCCAAATTCTTCCCAACCAGTTTCTTCCTTGTTAAGTATGCATGAATATGTATGCTCAAAAACCTCAAATATATAAATAAAGCTTGCTGAATCTGTTTCTGTTGGTTTCAGGACTGACCACATTGCATTATATAATCGGTTAAGGAGCTCATCCTTGCCTGAAACTAATTCTCCCACTTGCAGGAGATTTTTACTCTTTAATGAGCAAAAGGATGCTGGTGGCCCTGTCAGGAGACATGGTGCAGCTTAGAATGCTGCTTCTAATTCTTTGGCCAAGTTAAACTTGTTTTTCTACCATCAGGATGTTTCTGCAAAGAAACTGTTCAGAGGGAATGTTTCATGAACTTGAGACATGAGTCATAAGGAAATTGGCAGAGCAAAATGAGGAACTTAGAGCTACTTTTTATTCTTTGTCTTCATACACGGCATGATGTGTTTGTGTAAGCTGTTCTTCAGTATATAAGGAGCTTGGAGGAAAAAAAAAATTGGCTTCATCTCATGAGGTCCTGAGTGTGCTTATTTCATTCTTGCCTTCTTTTAATCTTCACTCCTTTAGTTGTGATCTCCATTGACCAACTGAGCACACTTGGTCAGGGTACAAAGGTCCTTGCACCCTCAGGTCACTAAGGAAACCAGGAATGTTAAACGCACAGAGGCTTTTCAGTGATGGAAATAAAATACTTTCATTCAATCCAAAAGGCTGGGAGTGGATTTTGTTAATGAATTGGTGACCTCTTTGCTATCTATGGAGGCCCACCTCACCAACCTTTTGTTATAGAAGCAGACCTTACCCAAATTCTCCAGAATGACTATCATAGACTCTTTCTTCCCCTAGACCATTACCACCCTTGGAGGAAATGTTACATATACTTTATGCACAGCTGACCTCTACGCTATTGGTCAGAGTCCACATTAAATTCTAGGTCTTTTAGCTATAGAATCTGCCCCCGTGGTCACATGTACAATGTAGGCACATCTTAAGTTTTATTGTGAACCTGGAATTGAAATGATTGTTGCCTGGAAATATTTCCCCAAATTGTACTCTGTTTTAAAAATGCTGGCAATGAACTGCCTAGTATTTGACTCCCCCAAGTCTGACAAAGTCAAACTGCACTGGGTTTCCATTCTCATCTCTTAGCATGGTCCCTCTCTGATACTTGCAGGGACACCCTCAACAGAAACCTGACCCCCAACTGACCTAGAATGCCTTGGTCAGGAAAATTATCAGGAGTAGAAAACTTGGGGTGGAAATTACCACAAAAGCTAAGACACTGAAGTTTCTTCCAGAGCACCCAGGTTTCATTCCCAGTACATAAGGCAGCTCACTACTATGTGTAACTCAAGTTCCAAGGGTCATGATACCATGTCCTGGTCTCCCAGACCAACAGGCATGAATGAAGTACAAAGACACACATACAGACAAAGCACTTATAAAATAACAACTACAATTATTTGTTTGTGAGAGAGAGAAAACTTGCACTATAAAACTTATTGTTGAAGCTAGGCACAGTAGTGCATTTCTTCAGTTCTTCAGTTCCAACATTCAGAACACAGAGGGTTCTGTCCTCACTGAGTTTGAGGAAAGCCTGTGTTACACAGTCAGCACACACACACACACACACACACACACACACACACACACACAAGTAACTTTTATTCACCTTAAGTAATTGTTCTCTTAGAGGCTTACTGCTTCAGTATGCTAACCTAGGCCTACTGCTGGAAGCTTCTCACCTCCATACAATCTAATCTATGCCTGGAATGTTTTTAGCTTCCGAGACTTACTGCTGAATAAAGCTCACCCTTTCTAGCTCTTTCTGACTCTGGCTGGGTGGTTCAACTCATCTATTCTGTCCGAAACTGCTCTATAAGCTGATTGATTCAATCTAGGGCCTCTGACTCAATTGCTCTGCTTGGCCTCAAACTAACCCTAGCAAACCATCCTAATCTTCTGGCTCCTTCTTTCTCTGGCTCATTCTGTCTTTACCTGTGCTTAGCTTGTTCTCTCTTCAACCTCTCTCTGTAAAACTCTCCCTGTGAAACTGCCTCTGAATTCTACTAACTGAACTGCCGTGAGCTCAACTCCATTGCACTGCTTCTCAACTCACTGACTCAACTGACTAAACAGCACTTACTAGAACTCATAGCTCTGCATACCTCTACCTGAGTGCTGGGCATACACCACCACACACAGACCTAAGCTTTTCTTTACAGGAAATGTGCTCTATACCAGGCTGGCCTTGAACTCTGTTTCCTGGGATTAAAGACATGTCTATATTCCAGCTGGGTCACATAGACCTCAGATGTTTTTTGATGTGATCTCTTGCCAGACTATCTGTGTTCTGATTTAAATAAAATTCCTCCCCAGACAGACAGACACACACACAATTAAATAACAGATAAAAAGGAGTATTGAAGAATTGGAACAAGACAATACCTCTTAAAGTCATCTCAGATGAAGCTACATTGCCCATATAATTTTAAAAAATGAATATTGCCAAGCATGGTAGCATATGATATGAATCCGAGCACTTTGGAGGCAAATTCATATCCATGAATTTGAGACCTCGCTGGTGTATATAGTCATTTCCACAGTATAACCTATCTCAAATAGACCTAAAATATTTTTAAAGGTTAATATTATTGTGGTGTCAAGAACCAGGGACCAACCACCAAGATGTTGTAAGGTAAAAGTTTATTTTGTGGCCAAACTTGTAGTCTCCTCTGAAACAGGAGTGAGAAGCGACCCTGATTAAAAGCAGGGCAGCCTTTTTATAGTCAAGCTCAAGGTTGAGGAATATGGCAACTGATTACAAAAATGGAATTATTAGACAGTTCTCAGAACATACCATGAACAATGGAATCAGTTTATAATGTGTGAATCTCAAGATTATAGAGGAAAAACAAGTCAAAGAAACAAGTTGACCTTTAACCTGGGACGTGATCAGAAAAAACATCATAAGGAACATCATAAAAATAAATAAAAATTTAACATTAGGTTTAATTAGAAATAGGAAGAAAATGGAAGGGGAGGAGACCTCCCCTATCTGGTGGACTTGGAAAGGGGCAGAAAGGAGATGAGGGAGGGGGTGTGGGATTGGGAGGGAATGAGGGAGCAGGTTACAGCTGGGATACAAAGTTAATAAACTGTAACTAATATTTTAAAAATAAAAGAAAAAAGAAAAAGGAAGAAAAAATAGAGTCAGCTGGCCTTAACAAGCATAATTTTGATTTGTTTTCTTTGTTTGAGACAGGGTCTCATTCAGAACCCCAGCTGACCTTGATTCACTAAATACACTATAATGTATAATATATATTGAGTCTGTAATAAATACCAGTATATATTTAATCCTGTGCATTTGGACCATCATTCCTATCATGACAGTCTTCTACAGAAGAGGGATCTGAGAAGTTGTTTGATATTGATCTGGTTAAAAATAAAAGAGAATGTTCTGAACAGGGTTGCTTCTTCATGGAAGTCTAGACTCGTCAATCTTGGGATCATTCCTAATCTCAAAGGCATGGGACTGATGCTAACTGCCCTGGAGCTAAAGTTAGAAAAAAAAATTCTATAGTTGGTTTCTGTAGTTGAAAGGAGAGATTTTCTGTGTTCTGATCTTCCATAAAACATTCCTGTAAAGTTACTTTTTAGTGCTGTTATAAAACATACCAGGGCTAAAGCAAATTATGATTGAAGACATCAAATTGTGATTACAATTACAAAGGGTTAGAGGGAATGATGGTGGCATAAACACATGGCAGCAGGAAGAACTGAGAGCTCATATTTTGAGCCCCAAACAAGAGGTATCAAGGGTTACTAACTGCCCTGACTCTGATGTTGCCACAACCCCTTATCTTTTTCATATCACCCTCTTTGGCATGGCAAGCTGTTTCAAGGCATCCGGGACACACTGTAGGAATGCTAAATTCCTTAGAATGTAATGAAACTATAATCCTTGATACCTCATCTCAACCCCAATGCCCTACTGCTAATAATACATCCATTCTTTTTGGCACTCAGGTCTACCATCTTCTGCCTGCTGGTTGGTCAGGACTTTGCAAGCTGGTGCTCCTCTTCCCTGAGCTGGGGGTGATAAATGAAAAGGAGTCCCCACCAATCCCAGTTGTGGACTCAATAGCTACCCAGCAGGACAAGAGGTCAATTCAAATCCTGCCCCTCCTGGCTGTTGCAGGAATCACGTCAGCTCTCCAGATCAGGACAGCAGGACTAGCCACGTCACTTTGTATTATCAGCTTTCTTCCCAGTTCATCCAGGACCTTCAGCAAGTGGCTCAGACAATACTAACCCTCCAAGGACAGACTGACTCGCTGGCAGCAGTAATACTTCAAAACCGACGCGGATTGGATCTCCTCACAGCTAAAGAAGGTGGCCTTTGCATCTTCCTCCAGGAGGAATGCTGTTTTTATGTCAACCAGTTGGGTATAGTAAAAGACAAAATCCAACAACTCCAGCCAGATTTACAAAAAATGAAGGGAACAGGTTGAGGCCTCTAGCTCTTGGGCCTTTGAGAACCCCATATGGAAATGGATTCTGCCCTTCCTCACACCTCTTCTGCTGTCTTTCTGCTTTTGCTTTTTGCACCCTGCTTAGTTAACTTCCTCTCTACATTCCTCCAACAACAAATGCAAACATTCTCTAACCAAAGCATTCATCAGTTACTCTTACAGGATTATCAACCTCTGCCCATAGAACCAGATGACAATGACCCTCCAATCGACTCTGACGGTGGGGACCAGCTATACCCTGAGAATGACAATGCCCTTAATTAGCAGGAAGTAGTTTGAAGAGCAAAGGTCGCCCCTATGCCCTCCCCCCACCATCACCCCTTCCTAGCTCCTCATTTTTTAACAAAACAAAAAGGGAGGAATGTTAGGATCAGGCATCTCTATGGCCATCACCAAGGGACCTGGCGAACTGGTTATCCCGAATTTGTGAGGCCACCTGCAGACCACCTGAAATTACCTGCACATGCTCTGGGTCACCTTATAAGGGAACTCAGAGACGGTCTCTGCGACCCCCTCCCCTAATAAACTTCCCATGTGGAGCCAGTTGCGTGGTGTGATTTGTGATAAAATAGGTTTCCAGCCGCTCCTGAGGGGTGCCGGAAACAACCACTCGGTGTGGCTGCTGAAGGTACCTATTCCCGGCCCAATGCACCAATGATAAGATTGTGCAAAAGAGTTACACAGCATGGGAGGTTTATTAGGGGAAGGGGTTGCAGAGACTCTCTGGACAGGGCAGGAGAGAAAGAGAGAGGAGAGGCTTCGAGTTCTCTTATAAGGTGACCCAGAGCATGCGCAGGTGGTTTCAGGTGGTCCGCAGGTGGTCTCACAGATGTCAGGTCCCTTGGGGCTGGCCGTAGAGATGCCTGCTTACTGATCCCAACAAGAACAAATGTGAAGCAATTTTGAAAACTATTATGTAACAATTACATTTATAATGTTCAGTCTATCTGTATTTGGAAACTTAGGACAAAGCAATCTATTCTCTCCCCATCTTGATAAGTTGAAAGTATCGGACCCAAGTCATTTTTGTTACAGCTGGTGGTTAGCAACCTAAATTCTTACTCAGACCTAAAAATACCTTTTTAACCCTAAACAACTTATGCTTAATTGTACGACTATAACTATCTAGTATTCAACCCCATCAGAGACTTGAGAAGGAAATAAGTATTACCTAAGTATGTAGAAAGTGCAAGCAAGCAGCTTCCAATACTTAGAATTGACAGACAGCTGGCTGCCTGGACAGTCACCCAAATTCCAACTATAATGGAGCGTCAACCTTCAGCCTACTGGCCCAATATATCTTGCAGACATATTTGTGAAGCAAGAACTATGAAGGACTTGCATATTTTGTTTTTTGGTTTTTTTTTCCCTTAATAGACCGTTAGTAACTTGTAACAAAACCAGGTTTGGTGGTGCATGCCTGTAATTCAAGCACTCTGGGAGGCAGAGACAGGCTGATCTCTGTGAGTTCGAGGTCTATAAAGTGAGTCTAGGACAGCCAAGGCTACGCAGAGAAACCTTGTCTCGAATAAATAAATAAATAAATAAATAAATAAATAAATAAATAAATAACTTGTGACAAACCCCTTTATAATGACAAGCGTCCATCACCCAATAGAACAGCTAAAACCTACCCGCTCCGCCTGCTGATTTGGGGTATAGGATTCCTTTTGGGGGGCCCAAAGGAAACTGGGAAAAATGGTTAAGCAAGCTAGCAATAACATTTGTTGTCCAGCCTCTAAGTGCTGAGAAAATGCTTAAATAGAGCTCTGTTTGGAACAGACTGTGATACTGGATAATTTCAGCTAGCTGCTTTGAAGTTGTCCTGGAAGCAAGTTTGATGAAATAGCAACTGAAGCAGTCTGAGGCTAGATTACTTGGACTGCTTATCTTGTCAAGGCTACCTCCATTTTATTTGTGTCTGATCCTTTCACAAGTAATATACTGTACTATAATATCACATGTATAGGATGTGTAGGGCACACAGATCAATTAAAGATGATTCTTTGCTCTTTGAGCAAGTGAAAGACATCTGGCTTTCTTTAAAGAGAGTTTGGACTATATAACCAAACTACAATATAATTTTAATTTATGCCATAAATAAGAATGGCATGATAAGTCTTCTGGAATTTGTAGCCAACAATATTTGTTGGTTAAACATAGGCATTTATGTTTCAACCATTTTAAGAGCTATTCCCCATAGAGGGACCAGCAATAAATTATCTGCTTTGGTCTTGATTTAGTTCTTCTTGTGTGTGGCCAAGATCTTCAGGGGGTCTCCCTCTGTAAAATCTGATTTACAACAGTTTGGATGGAATACACAGCTTTTCTTTTCCTGTTGGAACAAATGTAAGATCTTCTCAACACATATCTCTTTTTTCCATTTTGGAATTAAGGCCTTTTTATGCTGATCAAATTTAGTAGTCCTTTCTAAAATCCAGTACTTTTTAACAGTTGTGCTACTTGTCTCATTGACTTTTAAAATATTTAAAGTCAAGAGTGGGATTGGGAAGGGAGGAGAGTGGGGACTAGAGCTGGGATACAAAGTGAATAAACTGTAATTAATATAAAAAAATCAAAATCAAAACCAAAAACAAACAAAAAAAATTTAAGTCAACAAAGTGCCATTTAATCTATTACTGGGATAGTTTTTATCCCCCTTCTGTTCTGTGAGCATATTCTTTAAATTATTGTTAGATCTTATCAAAATTGTTTTGTTTGGGATTTTTGTTTGTTGTTTGTTTGGTTTTGGTTTTTCAAGACAGGGTTTCTCTGTGTAGCCTTGGATGTCCTGGACTCACTTTATAAACCAGGCTGGCCTTGAATTTACAGAGATCTGCCTGCCTCTGCCTCCCTGAATGCTAGGATTACAGGTTTGCACCACCATGCCAGGCTTAATAATTGTTTGACCATGGGAATTATATTTGTAATAGGTTTCTTGCCATAATGTCAAAAAAACTGTTATATTTCAATGGATTCATATGCTCAAGCATGATCAGCCCTAATCTGCAAAGGCACCTCCAAACAGTCACTATCTCTAATAAATGTGCAATCTTAGAATTATCCTTTTTAGAATTCAAGGCAGGAATGTGTTTGAATTCTGAATATCAACCTATGACATGATGCATATACTTTGGCTCTCTAAACTCTGTAACATGAAGCACACAGTCATTGTATGACCTTGCTCCAAGGCAACACCAAACAGGATCTGCATTTTTAAGTTAGCATGTAGACTTTCCTCCAGTAATTGAATCTTGTCAATACACATATAATATCTAGTCTGACCATGTTGGCGTATAGGCATTTTTATCCAATAACTCAATGGATTGTTCATAGGGAATTATTTTTTCTAATCTCTGTTCTGTGGTCTCCAATGCAGCAATCCATCTCTTTCCTTCTCTAAGTCTGTTTTAGTTTGCTCTTTCTTTTAAAAAGGATATGTAGAACTATAATTGTTACTGACCGTATTATTATTTGTATGTTGACAGTCAAAACAAATTTATATTGGGTCGAAATGTCCTCTTTTATACTGTCTTCCATCTTTTAATATGGAAAACATATATAAATTATATATAATATATATATATATATTTTAAGATTTATTTATTTTAGAGGGAATCAGTTCACATTATAGATGGTTGTGAGCCACCATGTGGTTGCTGGGAATTGAACTCATGACCTTTGGAAGAGCAGACAGTGCTCTTAACCACTGAGCCATCTCTCCAGCCCCTATAATATATTTTTATATTTTATTTTCTTTTTGTTTTTATTTTCTACAATTTATTAACTTTATATCACTATTGTAGCCTCCTCCCTTATCTCCTCCTGGTCCCACCCTCCCTCCCTCTTACCCCCCATCCCCCTCCCCTAGTCCACTGAAAGGGGGCACCCTCCTCCCCCACTATCTGGCCCTAGTCTATCAAGTCTCATCTGGCCTCCCTGGATCCTCTTCCTCTGGGGGCTGGCAAGGTCGCCCTGCCAGGGGGAAGTGATCAAAGAGCAGGCAACCCCACCTTAAGAACCAGCTATACTGCTTCTGGGCATACACCTGAAAGATGCTCCACCATATAACAAGGACGTTTGCTCAGCTATGTTCATAGCAATTTTACCTGTAATAGCCAGAATCTAGAAAACAACCTAGATGTCCCTCAACTGAAGAATGGATACAGAAATTGTGGTACATTTACACAATGGAATACTATTCAGCAATTAAAAACAAGTAAATCATGAAATTTGCAGGCAAACGGTTGGAGCTAGAGAAAAAAAAAAAATCATCCTAAGTGAGGTAACCCAGAATCAGGAAAACATTCATGGTGTATACTCACTTATAAGCGGATATTAGCCATATGATATAGGATAAACATACTATAATCTACAGACCTAAAGAAGCTAAACAACAAGGAGGACCCTAGGGAGAATGCTTAATTCTTGGTGGAAGAGAGAGAACAGAGAAGAGCCTACCATATGTCCTCTGAAAGACTCCACCCAGCAGGGGATCGAAGCAGATGCAGAGACAGTCAACAGAGTCCTGGGAATCTTATGGAAGAAGCCGGGGATGGGGGAAATAGAAGGACCCGGAGGGGACAGGAGCTTCACAGGAGACCAACAAAGCCAATAAATATGAGCCCAGGGGTCCCTGCAGAGACTGATGCACCGTAAAGGAAGAGGACCTAGACTCCCTGCTCAGATGTAGCCCATAGGCAGCTCAGTCTCCATATGGGTGTCCTAGTAAGGGGAACAGGGGCTGTCTCTGACGTGAACTCGGTTGCCTAATTTGAAACAAAAACAAACAAAAAAATTATTTTTAAACCTCCAACTCTCTCCCTAGGGATTGCACCTTTTCTGAAGTTTTGTTGTGTTCGGTCTCCCTCTGCTGTTCAGTACAGGACACTGCAGTACAGTGATGTACTATACTGCACTATAGCTGCAGTTCTTTTGCCCGGGAGGGCACAATCCGACTTCTCACCCCCGCGGCAGTTTGCTGCTTTCTGTGGGCTTTGTGCGGTCCCTGTTCCCGGCTGCCGGCTTAGCTGTATCTAACTTGGCCCACGAAAATGAGTGTGCCAAACTTAGCGTGTTTTGAACTTTGGAACTGTGCAGCCCTTGGGTACAATGCCATCCTGGGCGCTGCAGTTGGCCTGTCTTAAGCAGCGTCTGTTTCCGCCTTGCAATAGTTTTAAAGGCCACTTAATCTCTCTTAGCAGCCACGGCTCCTGAGCTGGGTCAAACTGGCTGTCTGCCCGGCTCTAGGCTGGTGATTTAGCTAGCGTATTTTTAGCTAGCCTGGGCCTGCCTGCCTTTGTGTACCGCAGGGGTCCTCTGCAGTCCTACGAGTGGGCAGGGATATGTCCAAACTCTGGGCTGAGGTGCAGCCTTCCTCGGGGCGTAGTCTGTTCAGTGAACAGCCACACCTTGGGTGGGGAGGACCCCCACCCCCTTAGCTCTTTAGCTCTCTCTAGAGCTGCTGCCCTTGAAAGAAAAATCTTGGTCTTGCAAGAGGCTATTTGGCTTTTACAAATTGTCCTCCACTGCTGGGCTTCTGAAGTGGGAAGCCTCTTCATTACACTGGATCTTTTAAGATAAGATCCACCTTTAAAATGGGCCACAGCTTCTTGTGGCAGCCTACACTTATAAAGGATAGTGAAGAAGGAATCTGTTTCCCTCGCCCCTCCCCGCGCCCCCCCCCCCCACCTCTGAATGGAAGGTCAGATCGGAAAGGCCTGCATTGCTGAGTCCTTAGATCTCTGCTCACCCAGTAGGGAAGCTGGTAATGTCCTTAGGCCCAGCTGAGTGGCTCTAGCTAAAGAAGGATCCTGGGAAGTCTTAGCAATTATGAGCACCATTGAAAGGTAGAGTGCAGGTTCTTTCTAGGGTTCTTCATTGGTTCTGCTTTAGGCAGCTGTGAAAGAGAATGCAAGCCATGCCATGGTGAATATGGGTCACCGTCTTCAGACAAGGAGGAACAATTCTGCTGACTGTCAGAGCTTCTGGACTATGAACCAGACTGTGGTTATGTTGATCTATGTAGTGTTCTGGACAGTGTCTCTTGGCCTATGTACCTTCCTGAGTGTGTGGATTCCCTGGGGAGCGGGAGGCTGTGAAGCCCTGTTTATGGAAGGCTGTGATGCTTGTAATATCACTGTCCAGTGTGCACACACAGGCATTGCTTTTGTTGTGCAGTGGGAGGAGAGACTGGAAAACCAAACAAAGGTCTGTTTTCTAGAAGTTCTGAACGTTGCATTTCACTTTCTGGTTCATGTTATAAATGCTACAAACAGACTAGAAACTGGTAAAAAAAAAAAAAAAAAAAAAAAAAAAAAAGGTGATGGGGATCATTCTTCAGCAATACATGATTGGATTTTTTTTTTTTTTTAACTTTCTGCTACCACCAGCCACAATAGTGATTCAGTGAAGTTCAGTTCAAGGGGACAAAAGGAGTTCCTGAGCTGTGGAGGTTTCTCAGGTGTTGGGCAGGTAGATAGGGCACAATGGAATACTACTCAGCGATTAAAAACAAGGAAATCATGAAATTTGCAAGCAAATGGTAGGATCTAGAAAAGATCATCATGAGTGAGGTATCCCAGAAGCAGAAAGACACACACAGTATATACTCACTTATAAGTAGTTATTGGACATATAAGATAAACATACTAAAATCTGTACACTTAAAGAAGCTAAGCAAGAAGGAGGACCCTGGGTAAGATGCTCAATCCTCACTCAGAAAGACAAATGGGAGGGACATTGGAAGAAGGAGAAAACAGGAAACACGACAGGAGCCTATCACAGAGGACCTCTGAAAGGCTCCACCCAGCAGTATAACAAAGCAAATGCTGAGACTCATAGCCAAACTTTGGGCAGAGTGCAGGGACTCTTATGAAAGAAGCGGGAGATAGTAAGACCTGGAGAGGACAGGAGCTCTACAAGGAGAGCAACAGAACCAAAATATCTGGGCACAGGGGTCTTTTCTGAGAATGATATTCCAACCAAGGACCATTCATAGATATAATCTAGAACCCCTCTCAGAAGTAGCCCACGGCAGCTCAGTATACAAGTGAGTATCCTAGTAAGGGGAACAGGGACTGTCTCTAACATGAACTCAGTGGCTGGCTCTTTGATCACCTCCCCCTGAGGTGGGGGGCAGCCTTGCCAGGCCACAAAAGAGAACAATGCAGCCAGTCCTGATGAGACCTGATAAGCTAGGGTCAGATGGAAGAGGAGGAGGATCTTCCCTATCAGTGGACTTGGAGAGGGGCATGGGAGGAGATGAGGGAAGGAGGGTGGGATTGGTAGGGAATGAGGGAGGGGGATACAGCTGGCATACAGAGTGTTGTTCATATTTGTTTCTCACCCATAATCCTTGAAACATTTGATTATGTGAAGGTAATTGGGGAATATGTTTTTCTTACATATACTCATTGTAATTGTTCATTTAAAGAAAAACAGAATGTAAACACACTGTGATTTTTGTACTGCTTGAAAGATCTTGCTGGGATATATAAGCTGTGGGGGAAAAAATTAAGTTGTTGGAATTCTTTTCCATCCATAAAGAAGCTTGTTGGAACTACCTGCTGGAGTCTGTCTTACTTCACCAAGTGCAAGTGTATGTGTGTCCTTTTTCTCTCCCTTTTTTCCTTTCCTTTTTAGATGCTTGCTACCACCAGTGGAAGCCCCCTCCAGGAAGCTACGAGCTCTGGCCTGCCACTAAGAACAATCAGTTTTGACCCCTTAGCTTACAGCAACAATCAGTTCCTGCCTGAAAAATTACCCTCAGAGAAAGTCTGTTAGGTGATCAGTCAGTTAGCTGTCAATCTACACCCTGACTCAGTTTACTCTGTGGTAAAGAGATGATACATTGTCAGTGATGAGGAGGAAAAGAGTGCAAGTGAGCTAAGGAAGGAGTAGCCAGGAAAATGTTGAGGAGCATCTGGGCTAAGCCCCTGCCCTAAACCAGTATAAGGAGGCAGGGGTAGGGCCGAGGAAGTGAGGTATCTGGAGTTAGCTGACCCTGGGATGTCCCCTGGGGTTAGTTTGGAGAATGACCTTCTGTCCACATCAGGAAAAAGAAACAGACTCCCTGCCTACCTACGTCTTCCCCAGAGGCTAATAGAGGTAAATGGATTCAGGGGCACAGGATGTCAGTTACACTGGTCTACCCATCTGCACCACTCACTACGGTGCATCCTAGGAGGAAGCAAACCTGACAAAGACAGGTGTTAGCCTTCAGGTCCTAGCTGTTTCTGAGTCTCTTAGAATACCTAGGTTCACAGCAAGAGTTGTTTGGACTCAGAGCAATGTAGCCTAGAAGCCTTCCTTGGTTAGCTAAAGGACCCCACATCTGCACCAGCGATATTTCCATATGGGGTGGGAGTCCTTGCCACACACAAGACTTGATGTTTGTCAAGCCAGAAAAAGGGACAACTGCTGTAAGTGAGAGCAGCTGGACAGATGAGGACCTAGACTCTGAGAAATTAAGAAATTGCCCAAAGTTACACAAATGGTAAGTGAGGAAGTCATGCTCAGACCTTAACTATGAGTAAATTATGAAATGTCATAGATAGAAAGATTTAGATTTTAGGGAATGATCTTGGTCTGTTTTTTGTGTTGCTGTAACAAAAATGCCTAAAGCTGGGTAAACTATAAAGAAAAGTTTGTTGTGACTAATGGTTTTGAAGGTAAGAAAGTCCAAGCTGAGGCAACCACGTCTGGGAACATCCTTGTGCTATGTCATAAAATAACTAATAATATAGCACATAAATGGCTGAAGTGTGTTTGAAGTAGAAAGTGGCACATGTAGAAAAAAAGATCACATGAAAAAAGATGAAGCACAATAATGAACAAAGAAATCTCATTCTATTTGCAGTAGCTGTTCTGGAGATAGCTGACCCAATCAGGAAGACCTAACCCACTCTTCTACTTATTTTGTTGCTATTATTATTACTATTATTATTGTTATTATTATTATTATTATTGGCATATGGATGATTTTCCTGAATATTTTACAAGCTGAGCCATTTCCCCAGCCCCTAACCCACACCAGAAAGTAGCATTAGCTCCTTCCAAGCTTGATGCCTAGGTATCTAATACCCATTTACTAGTTCCAGCTTCTTAAAGGTTCCACCACCTCTCGATACCATTCATTACACTGGGGAGCAAGCCTTCAGCTCAAACGTATAAACAACAACAAAACATCTAAAACAACAGGAACATTAGCAACCTGCCTCAGTCCATGGAGCTAGTGGTTTGTAGACCTGGTTATACCAGCTGCTTGGCTCAAAGCCCCACCTTCAACACCATACAAAGCCCCTGATGTTTCTTTTCTCTGGCCAAGAGTGGGCCAAGCAGGCTCCTGCTACTGTGCTTGTTTGCCTTGGCTTGTAGGACACTGACTGGGGTTTTCAAATGGAACTTTACTGACAACCCACAGAGACCAAAAGGAAATAAACAGGGGAAATAGGATGACTTATGTAATAAAGTATTGAGCTTATAAAGTATAGTGTTTTTGTTTTTGGTTTTTGTGTTTTTTTTTTTCTTTTAAAGGACTATTGCATTAGCTTCCTATGGCTGCTCTAACAATTACCACAAATTTAGCAGCTTGGAAAAACACAGATTCATTCTCTTGTTCTGGAAGTCAGATGCCTAAAATCAAGGTGTTAGTGGGGCTGGAGAATAGAACAGAGAGGAGAGATCATTTGGGAACTACAGTAGTTTTTCCTTGTAATGTATTATATTGATAAAACACAAATAAGAATGAAGATAAGCTTAATTTTAGAAGACCCTCACTGGGCATAGTACTTTCTCTCAGATCCTACACATCAACCTTTCTGGCTTGAAGAAAGAGGGAAGGAATGTGAAAAAAGAAGGTATGAAAAAAAGCATCCACAGGCCAGTGTTGAGAACTAGCCCACTGTTATGCTCAATGCTACAGCCTTGAGAAACAACATGAACACCATGCAATACTAAGTATATCATAGGTACCATGTGATACCAAATCTCTCTGCTTCTTAGTGTTGTAGAGTATTGTGGGGCTCTGCTGGTTAAGGTTAAAGTCTGACATCTCCGGATAACCATTTGTTTGTACTCAGTCTATGATGGTAGACTCCCTTTTTTCAGTGGGGTTCTAAAAGTCTCTCCCCATCCCCCACTCAGCTGGGTGATCCCAGATTTCGTAAGGAGCATCACGTAGGTCTCAGGGCAGATTACAGTCTGGGCCCTTTCCTGATAAGAAAACTGGTCCAGCAAGCATCTGGGAATTCCTAGAAATGCTCTACATTGATAAGGATCTAAGTTTTCAGCAATGATCTTTAATTGTACTTGGAGATTCCCCCACCTATAGGATAATTAAATACTGTGCTCTTCTTTTTATGATAGGACCATGTTACTGCAATGAAGATGAGGCACTGTACTACTACATATAAATCAAGTCTCCCTGACTCCCTGACCACATCAAATCAAACACATTCAACCTTGAAATCACTTCCACTGCTCAGGGTTTATAAAGCCCTGCTTTCAAATAAATTAACTGGCTGGCTTCTTTTTGCATGATACCATCAGCCTTCCACCATGGCCGCCTGAGATCCATTATTTATCCCTGCCACCTAGGCCTCATTTCACAAGGTCTGGGCTTCAACAGGCCTGTTTCTAAGCTGGAAGGTCAACAGACATGGGCTTTGGACCACATTGTTGCCATGCTCAGCACAGCAGCTTAACCAAGAGCTGTAATCGCCATAGGCTTTGGCCTGAGTTTCCACTGCCACCAGCGATCTTATTCTAAAAGAGCTAACTGTAACACTTGGTGGAAAACTCTTTTCATACCCTGGCCTAGTGCATGGGTTTCACCATAAAGTGCTCTAGCTGCTCCTGAGAGAAACAGAGTTCCCGTTCTCTGTCTAGAAGCCACGTTCCAGGCTCCTGATGAAAAGAGAACTATAGAATATCAGGCACTGACTTCCGCAGACCCCTCTCTTGGTTTGAAAATTAAATTTCAAACCTGTGGTGGTTTAAATGAGAAATGTCCCCTATAGGCTTATGTAGCTGGAGACGTAGTCCCCAGCTGGTGGTACAGATTGGGAAGGTTATAGAGGTGTAGCCTTACTGGAGGGAGTATGTCACTAGGGGCAGGCTTTGGAGGTTTGCATCCTCGCCTCCTGCTCTCTCCCTCTACTTCCTGCATGTGACAATGTGGCCAGGCAGCTTCCTTGCTCCTGCTGCCTTGAGTTGCTTTGGTCATAAACGGAAAAGTAAACCAGAGAACCACTTACAAGTTCATGTGTTGGGTGCTGGAAGGTAGGAACTTTGAGAGTTGGAAATAGGTTGAAGAAAGTCAGTCATGGGGAGTGTGCCTCTGAAAGTTGCATCTTTTCCCCTCCCTTGCTACCTCCACCTGCTTCCTGTTTGCTATGTTGTTAGCAGTTGTGTATATGACAGCTTCCCCAACACACACCCAAGATGCCCTGTCAGACCCAAAGTAATCCAGCCAGCCATGGACTTGAACCTCTTCTGAAACTGTGAGCCAAAAGAAATCTTCCCTATCTTGACTTATGGCAGATATTTTGTCACAGCAAAGAGAAGCTAGTATAGCATCTAAGGGATGAGCTGGCAGTCCCCTGAGATGGCCGTGGGGCAAATGTCTACTCAAGCATAACCATTGTGGATCATCAGCATTCATTAACCTCAAAACTCTCACTCTCAGATGAAACCCACCTTGTATGTGCTAGGCAAGTGCTTCACAGCTCCTGCTCCCCCTTGGGATTTGGAGTAGGATGTATGAATAGCCCTGTGATTGGCAGCTAAAAGACAAAGGAGGCCATGTGAGATCAGGAGCTGTTAAAGCAAAAGGTAGCAATAGCTCAGGATTTAGAGCTCAGAGCTTATACATTCTTGTGAGGCCCAAGGCAAGTTGTACAGTCAAGGAGAAGCTGACATCCAGGACAGACAGCAACAGAACAGTAAAGTGATAGAAGGAGAATGTGTAGAATTCATTCAGTTTGCATGCAGGAGACAACAACATAATGCCAGTGCTGCTTATCCTCCATAGACAGATGGCATGGGGTTCAAATCCCATCCCTGTCAATTCCTACTTCTATGAGTAGGAGTGAGTGAAGACTGTCCATTTTACAGAATTGTTGAGACCAGGACACTGAGATCAAACATCCTCTTTGTATGTTCTGTTTAGTAGATCTGTAGTGTAGCCACCACCACAATTTTGAAAGTCTTTCAGGTAACTATGAAGAGTAGACAGCTAAGATATGGAGGCCACGGTAAGTGAAGTAATCTCATGTACCCCTCCCAATTTGTCCCTTCTCTCCTTTCAGTCTCTATGAGGTAGTAGGTGTAGGGGTATCAGCATAGACATCCATAATGCACAAGCTACTGCTTCTGGACCCTTGTTCAGCAACTCATTTTCCTTAGCTCCAAAATGAGTTGCTTTCCTATAGGGAAGTATGGGTGTTTGTGAGGCACTAAGCATATGGAGACAGCTTGAGTTTACCTCTGTAGTTCCTTTGATTGCTCTCTCCCTGGTGGCAGAGAAAGATGTGAGTATGTGCTTGATTTTCCAGACACTTAGTAGTTCCCAATCTGTGCTTTAAGGGTCGGGTGAATACCAGCAGTTCTTTGTCACTTACCCTGTTCTGACAATGGCTGCCTGTCTGTATCAGGAGGACATCCTTGTGGGGGACAAAAGATGTAACGTGGGAGCTGAGGTGAGAAGTGTGACAAAGAAGCAGGGAAATCACAGGCCCACATGAAGGAAAAAAGAGACATGAAATATATTGTCACCATGGAGACCCAAGAGACCCAAAAGAATAATGGACTGGGTCATTTTTGAACAATTTAAGAGGTCTATTATGCACTTAACTGTGAGATGTGAGATGTCTCTGGCTTTTTCCAATCTATTTCTTTTCCTCTTAATATCATTTGCATTTTTTGGAATGAAGAACCTTACCTAAGATAGAATGTTCTAGAACTGACTGCAGAGCAGACAAAAACCACGATTAACAGATTTCTCAGTGGAAGAAAGGTTGATCAAGAATTCTAAACAACATCTGAGAAACATGATGAGAGACACGTAGTCCATTAAAGTACCCCTTTCCCCCAGTGAAAAAGTAAAGTTCCTTCCTTAAACACCTAGCACCAACAGCTCACAACTGGTCTTTCTCCTCCAACCCTAGGCTTTCCAAAAGGAATGGGATCTATCCAAAAGGGACATTTCAGCAAAGCCATTGTTAGTTGGAACACTTATTTGGGACCTTAAGATTCACCTCTCTCAATCCCAGGGGAAACTGCTGGTTTCAAGGGCACATGAAGTAGCTGGGATTCTTATCTACTCTAGAAAAGAACAGCCAAGGTCTGGCCATCCTGCCACTTACTTCCCACTTTACAGAAGGAACTTTTTGTCCTCTGTACAGCTAGAGAGCTCAGATGCAACATGGATTGATGGATATTCTACTGTAGAGGAATTTTAATTCAGACCATCGCTTTTCTGGCAAGAAATCACATCCAAAGAACTTCTAAGTCCATGTAATCTGGCTACAATACAAACACTCCTTTAATACAAGAGACAGAGGCAAGCAGATCTGAGTTCAAGGCCAGCCTGGTATAGAGCAAGTTTCGGGGGCAGGGGGGAAGCTTAGGTCACGTGGTGGTACATGCCTTTAATACCAAGAAATAAAGGTGAAGTTAGGTAGAAGGAAGCACCCATGTTTGCAAGTGATGTTTAATTGAGTGGCAGAGAAAGAGTGGACAGAATAGGATACACCCAAATCTCAGGAGAAGAGAGAAGAAAGGAAAGCTACTTAAGGGGCAATGCAGAGAGAGAGAAAGTAGAGACAGGAGAGATAGTTTTGCACTAGACACAGGTGAAGACAGAATAATCCAGAGGGTGAGAAGAAACCAGAAGATTAGAAAAGGTTGCTGGAGTTAATTTGAGGCTGAGCAGAGCAATTCAGGGGCTGGGAGAGAAGCCAGATTGAATTAAGTTAGTTGGGAGAGGAGTTGGAGGCAGAACAGCTTAATTGAACCAGCCAGGCCATAGCTCCATAAGGACAAGAAAGGGTGAGCCTATTAAGCAATAAGTCTTAAAGGCTGAAAACATTCTAGGCCCAGGTTAGATTGTACATAGGCTAGAAACTTCCAGAATTAGGCCTAGGTTGGCAGACAGAGGAAATAAGCATCTAAGACAACAATTGAAACAGGCAAATAAAAGTTTCTTTTACATTCTACTAGTTGGGAGAGCATGGAGTAGACTGAGTACAAACTTTAGAGCCAGCTTTGCCTTATATCATGTGGTGGTTTGAACAAGTATGGCCCACAGAGACTCATGTTTGAATGTTGCATTATTAGGAGGTTTGTTGGAGTAGGTGTAGCACTGTTGGAGAAAGTATGTCACTATGGGGACAGGCTTTAAGGTCTCCTATGTTCAAGCTACACACAGTGTGGCACTGTGCTGCCTTTGGATCAAGATGCCGAACTCTGAGCTCATCTCCAACACCATGTCTGCCTGGACACTGCCATGCTCCCCACCATGAAGATAATGGAATAAACTTCTGAAATTGTAACTAGGCATGGCAGCGTATGCCTTCAATCCCAGAACTCAGGAAGAAGAGGCAGGTAGAGCTCTGTGAGTTCAAGGCCAGCCTAGTCTACAAAATAAGTTCCAGGACAGTCAAGGCTACACAGATAAACTCTGTCTCGAAAACAAACAAACAAACAAACAAACCAAAACTTCTGAAACTGTTAGCCCCAAATAAGTATTTTTCTTTATAAGAGTTATGGTCATGATGTCTTTTCACAGCAATAAACCCAAACTAAGATATATTGCTTAGTGAGTTTAGACAAGGCAGTTAGACCTTTAGAGCCTCAGTAAGTAGAGCATTTTGGGGGGGAAAGTAACCAAGCAGTGTATGGTAGGCATAAATGGACTGTCTTATTTGCTAACTACAAAAAAGAACAGTCCAGCCACACCTAGCCTGCACCCTGGCTATGCCTCTGGAGGCTCTTTGCTGTGTAACAGGGCTATGAGTCATTTGCACATCGAAGAGATGCCAGCACTGCCAGCAGGGCCACATAGTGGCCAGGTATGCAAGGAAGGATGGGTGTAGAGGTGGGTGACCTGCTTATTCATCAGGTAAGGCCGAGGGTGGACTGCATCTGCAAACAGCAGCTCAGAATCATGAGAGGCTACTTCTGGCTGTTATGAAGACACCAGGGTTATTAGTTTCTTGGCAAAGCTAACCCTAACCCTAACCCTGCACTGCAACATATGGCTAAAGACGCTAACCCATGCTTATCCCCTCATCCAGTGTTGAATTCCATACCTCTAAAAGGAAAGGAAAGATTTTTTTTTTTAAATACTAACTCTCACTATAAAGCTCAAGCTAGCCTGGCATCAATATGTATCTCAGGCTAGCCTCTAATTCATGATCCTTTTGCTTCAACTGCTAGGTTTACAGGGATGAGCTACCAAGTTTGGCTAAAAGGAAAGCATTTTTAAGGGAAGATTGTTTTTTTTTTTGAGACAGTATATGCCTTGGAAGTTCCTATGTATCTGAGGATAACTTTAAATTTCTGCACCTTCTGTCTATATCTCCAAGGTTCTGGAATTACAAGACATGTGCCCTCATGGCCTTTACTTGATGCTGGAGATGAACCTAGGGCTTCACTAGGCAAGCATTCTATCAACTGAACTACATTCCTAACCCTGGAGGAAGTTTGTAACATTTATATTATTCTTAGCTTTCTGCAGCATCCCAAGTGGATACTCATGAGACCTGGAGGGACTCTGTATAAAGTATGACACAGAGGATATACAAGAGCCTCAATTATGTGTTGCTGTAGTGAGCTTAGAGGGGCATATAAATAGGTATTGCCACCTAGGAATAGTCCTAAGAGAGTGGGATTTAAGGCAATTCAGTGCTGAGTCAGCACTGGGAAAGAAAGCCTGCAGATGGTGGGAGAAGTAGGAACTGGGGACTGGTCACGGGGCTTCTCAGGTGGGCCAAGTCAGGGCTATGTGAAGGTTCCAATAAGTCCCTGTCCTGTGACCAGGCACTAACATGCCTCTTCAACTGGGGATGTAGCTCAGTTGGTAGAATGCTAACATGCAGGAAACTATGATTTCAATTCTCTGCTCCACATAAACCCACAATGCTGACTCTTACCTATAATCACAGCACTTGGGAGATGTAAGCAGAAGAATCAGAAATTCAAAGTCATTCTTAACAATGTACTGAGTTTGAGGCCAGTATAGGTTACATGACTATGCAAAAGAAAGAAGAGAGAGGGAAGGGAATGGGGGATGTCAAGGAAAGAAGTTTATTTAGAAGCCTTCCCTCCTTTCCTCCTTCCCTCCCACCCCTACTTTTCTTCTGTCCCAGCACAGTAGTTGACTAGAAAAAGAAACAGTAAGATCTATGCAGGCATCTCTAGGAAGTACATATTATCCTTTTTCCTGAGATCTCCATGTTAAAGAGATCATCTTCAAAAAGTCAAGTCAGTGGCTTCATGCAAATATAAAGTCAACTTGCTAAATATTTATAATATTCAATAATGAGGGAACCAGAAGGACAACAAACTGGTTCAAAGAATAATATTAGATGTAAATAATCCTTTAAAAAATGTCACAGGGAAAGATGACTGTATGGAATGCAAGATTTTTAGAACACCAAAACTTTAGTATGACTTCAGTTTGTCATAGAGGGTACACACTACACACTTTTCCAACCCCACAGAACTGCATACCTCAAAGCATAAGCCCTGATACACATCATGGAGTTCAATAAATAATGATTTATTGATTTTCATTGGTCAGTTCTAACGAAAGTGCCACACCAGTTAAGGGAACATGTTAGCTAAGCCCGGTGGTACAGGGCTATAATCCCAGCAAAATATACTTCAGATGCTAAGTTCAAGGCCTGGACTACAGTGTGAGGTCAAGGCCAGACTTAGAGGCCACTAAGTGCCAGACTAAGGCAACTTAGTGAGGCTTTGTATCAAAATTAAAATGAGAACTGAAGATGTAGCTCCTTGTTTCCTTGCCCATTAAGATGTGAGCAAGTTGCTTCACTCTCTGATTGTCATGGAGCTGTCTGCTATCATGCCTTAACTACTGTGATAAACTGTTTTCCTCCAAATAGTGAACCAAAATAAATCTTTCCTCCATTAAGTTGCTTCTTGTCAGGTATTTAGACACAGGGACAAGAAAAGAAATGAATATATCATAGAATACCACTCAGTATGAGGAAGGAATGGGTTATATACTGTAAGCTTGTGAAATTTGTTTGATCCCCCTGGATGCTGAGGAGATGGCTGAGGGAAATACAGGCCTTAGTCCCAAACCTTGCCTCCTCACCTAAGGCTGGCCTTCCTCTGGGAGTAGCTCTAGTGCCAAAGGACCTTCTCAGGACCATGTTTCAAGCACTTAGCTGTAATAGCAGCTAGATGCTGCTTTTCCATTAAGTTTCTTTCACACCCAAATGCAATCCAAGAACATGGCACCCAGAGAAGGTCTGAGTTTGTTAGAACATTTTCCCCCGAGGGATCAGTGTGTTCACCTAGAAGATTTTATATATAGATATATAGATATATATATTCCATAGATGATCCTCACCAAGTTGACTCCCCCAAATACCTCTTTCAGATATTTCTCTAGGCATCAGATGAGTGATCAATAGCTTCCCATCCCCATATCTCTCAAAAATCAAGACTAATGCCAAGGGCCAGAAATCATACTCAGGAAGAACACTTTTGTTTTCTTTGAGAGAGAGTCAGTCCAGGCTGACCTCAGCTTCCCAAGGGCCAGGACTACAAGGGAATCTTTTTGTTTGATTGATTGATTTTGTTTTTGCTTTTTGAGACAGGATTTCTCTGTATAGCCCTGGCTGTCCTGGAGCTCACTCTGTAGACCAGGCTGGCCTGCAACTCAGAGATCCGCCTGCCTCTGCTTCCCCAGTGCTGAAATTAAAGGCATGTGCCACCATAGCCTGACTAAGGAACCTTTTTAAATACAGCAAGACAGCAAGCCATCTATACTTCTGATTAGAAGTATGGGTGTTTCACAGACCTGGAAAAGCATCAAAGCAGCCTATTCTTCCTGGACTTGGTCGACACTTCAGCCTTTTGACCTCCCTACATTGCCCCCAGTGTCAGGAAGTAGCCAGAAGAGAATCTACGCCCGTTATCCACTTGTTGTTAACAGAAGGCTGAAGTGGTGTGCTTCAGGACCAGGACAAGCAGCTCCAGGTTCTCCCAGTATTCCCCAGTCCCTACCCGCTGCCTTGCATGACTGGCAACTCTCTCTGTTGACAACTGTCTACCCTAAACCCTCTGCCCTAAATTTTCCAGGGCAGAGACTTCTCTTATTCTTAACCTTACAACCTGACCATTTGTTGCTATAATTCCTCTCTCTCAACCTCTTACATGACAACCAAGAGCTGCTTCCAATGAGCCTAAATTTATATACTTTAACTTACCTTATAAAAGGCAGCCCAAGCTCCCTATTTTTAATTATAAAAAAAGGGAGGAATGTTGGGATCAGTAAGCAGGCACTTCTATGGCCAGTCCCAAGGGACTTGATAGACCAGTTATCAGGCAGTTGTGAAGACACCTAAAGCTACCTGCGCATGTCCCTGGGTCACCCTATAAGAGAACTGGGGACCTCCCCTCTCTCTCTCTTCTTCCTCTTCCTCTCTCTCTCTCTCTCTCTCTCTCTCTGTAACCCCCCTTCCCTTAATAAACCTCCCGCGTGGAACCGATCTCGTGGTGTGATTTGTGGACCCGCATGTAGACCTCACATTTTCTATATTTCCTAACAGAAGCTAAGTTCTAAGTTATACTTTTGAGTACTCCTGTGTGTAAGGTGATGTACCTATACTTTTGCATGATTTTCTATTAATCTCTCTTCATCTAAGTCACAGAACCTTCACTAGAGAACCTTAGAAGAGTTAGATGAAAGAATTGTTTGAGGATCGCTTTCTTCCACAAGTTCACAAGAACAGAAAGCTTCAACTAAAGCAGAAACTCTCTCTCTCTCTCTCTCTCTGAGCCTTTTTAAATCTAAATTCCCAAAAGGTAGTCTAGACAATGGAAGACCTGGCACCTCCTCCAGTCCCATAATGGGAACCCTTATAAGTGGACTGGCATGCCCTGTTCACTTTCTGGAGCTCCACTTGGGCAGGCATTTACTTTTAAGAGATGGAGGTCCCTTCCCAGATTCTGCATACCATCAGCCCAGGCCTCTACTCTGCTCTAGAACTTCCTAATACTCAGAGGCTGCAGAACTGCTTAGTACTGGGAATTCTGCTTTGTACTGCAGAATCCTTAGTACTGGGATTCCCTTATTTACCTGTTGGTATAATGTTCTTTTGAAATGTATACACCTTACCCTTGTTCATTCAAATGCTGATTTCTCTCCCCCCCCATCTGGTTTCAATCCCGACATTGCATTGTAATACTTTTTCTAAGCATCACCTGTCTCAGCTTTGTGTAAACATGACAAAACAACCAGCCACAATGTTGAGCAATAGAGAGGAAGGGGTAGGCAGGAGAAGGGAGGAGCCAGAGGAGAGGAAAGAGTGGGAGGAAAAGGGCAAGAGATCTGGGAGAACGGAGGCAGGAGAAAAGATCAGATGCACTGGACCAAATATATCACTAAAAGCAAGTATAATGTGGGAAATCTAAACGTTAGGAAACTATGAGGGCTTGGAGGTTTAGGATGGAGTAACTATTGCCCAGCATTGTGTTCTAAATTAAGTAAATAAATCATAGCCTCTGTGTGGTGATATGGTTATACAGCTGTTTAGGATTAACAACAGCTTTACTAGAAGATATATCAATAGTAAATATTAATAGTCACCTACAACATTTACTCCCAGATTTGGCCTCCAGAATGGTGACTTAGTAAATTTCTGTTATTTAACCCACCCTAACATTAATGTATGGCAGTTAGGAACTCATTAGGAATGCTTCCCAACTGACAAACACTGACAAAACAAATTATTGTGTCATCGTTGTGTGTTGTGAATATGTGTGTATATGTACAAATATGTCATTTTTCAGGTGCCACCCACCTTGTTTTATGAGACAGGGTCTCTTACTCGCTTGGATAACCAAGCAGGCTACACTGGCTGGCCAGTGAACCTCAAGTATGCTCATCTGTCTTTGACTCCTTACTACTGGGATTTAAATAGATGTCACAGCCTGAACAGTTTTTCTTTGTGGGTTCTGAAAATTGAACTCAGGTCATCATGTTTGCACAGAAAGCACTTTCCAACTGAGTTATCTCTCTGGCCTTTAATGGACAGCAGCTTGTGTGAATTATTGAAGTCCCTCTATTTCTAGCAAGAATGGTTCCTATACCCTTGTACAAATTAGGAAATTGAGATGTAGAGCAAGTAGGCAATTTGGCTGAGCTGTCCAAGAGGCATAAACTGAGGAAATGGGATTTAAGTTTAGTCCTTTGAGCTATAGAATTTGCATGCTGACCTAATCAGAGAGCAGAATAAAAGCAAAGTAAGTGTTTGCTTGTCAACCAAAGACAAAAAGACTTCAGAAAAATAGAAGGCTTGTGGAGGAAGTATCAGACCACAAAGTTCACCAAGGCTTTGCTTGTAGATTTAGTCAAATAATGCCATTTGATAGAAAATCCAGAAGCCACTTCAAATATGAGACTGGACTTACTACCTAGTATACTGGCTTATGGGAGACAATTCTAAAAGTGAATAGTTTCTCTTTCTACTTTTATCCCTGTGAAATAGCAGCAGCAGTGATCAAGCCAAGCCAAAAACCTTTATTACAGAGTTGAGCTCTTTAGAGTGAAGTTCTTCTTGGCTCTGCTGTCAAAGTTTCTGCTAACATGAAAAAAACATGTCAGTGGTTTCTGCAGAACCTCATCTGAATAAACAAGCTGCCAGTTACCAGAGTGCAAGTATACCGCATGTTTGGCTCTGGTGCTGATGAAATACAAGATGAGAGTGGCCTGATTCTGGAATTTTGTTGCTTTCTCTCCTGTCCTGTGCCCTCTGAGATAAAATAACCCAGTGTTAGAGGCACATCCCTTGGGCTTCCTTGGGGACCGATGGGGTGGGGTAGCCTGGAAGAGTTTGTCTCAGACTTATCCAGAGCAATCCCTAAGCACAAACCCTTTACCCACCTCTACTCTGTGTATATAGTAAAATCATCTAGAAGAAATGTGATGTGAATGGAGGGCAATAATAATATTAGCAGCTACTTTTAAAACATTTTAAAATTGTATGTGTTGATGCACATGTGTGAGTGCATGTAAAAGCCAGAGGCTGATAGCAGGCTATTCCTCAGTTGCTCTCCTCTAATTTTTAAGACAAGATCTCTCAGTAAACCTGGAGCTTGAAGATTCATTGAGGATGGTTAATGAGCACCAGGGATATTCCTGTCTCTGTCTCCCCAGTGCTGGGATTACGGACACATAGTGGCACCATGCCTTTCCTTTTTAAACCTGGGTTATGGGTGACTGAACTCAGGTCCTCATGCTTACATGGCAAATACTATTGGCTGAGCCACCTTCTTAGCCCAGCAGATGCTATTTACTGAACACCCAGAATCATAGTTCACTCACCTAACACCTTTTGGAATAACACTCTTTCAATGCCATTTTATAGATGAAGCAAGCAGTAGAGTCTGGATGAAATTCTGGTCTCTCAGATACAGCAAGCCCAAGCCCTGTAACTCCATCCCATACCACCAACTATGGAGTCTGAATATCTAGGTGTTTGCAACATTAAAGTAGCAGGTTATCTTTGCAGGATATATGGTCCCATTGTGAACCCCGAGATTCTGAACTGTAAAAACCTGTTTCTTGTTTGGTGTGGTTCAGCCCTAGACACGCCTTTAATCCAAGAACTTTCTTTTTATTGTAAACAGGTGATTATGGTGTGGCTCAAGCCTTAGCAAACAACTTTAATCCAAGAGCTTTCTGTACACAGAATTTAATAACATTAACCCTGGTCAAAAGGTGGAGCAAGAAATCAGCTGACAGGGATTAAACAGAAAGGAGGAACTTTGAGTTGAAAGGTATTTAAAATAGCATGGAGAAGAAAAAAGTTTTTGGCTTTTTCCTTCTGGGATGTGAACTGAGTAGGAAGGTCAGCTGGGTGCTTTCTCTGCCTCTCTGAGCTAGCAAATTTTCATCCCACCACCTGGCTCCTGAGTCTTCATTGTGAAATCAAATGATTTGAGATTTTCTTTCTTTACGAGTTATAGTTGAATAGATATTTTCATTTGCCACAGCTGCCATAGCAAAGCATAAACTAATAAAATCTGTGCCTCAATGTGCAGGGCATGAAGAGAGCCCTGGAGCTTAAGTCCTGATGTGACTCAAGACCTCAGTCTCTTTCTCAACATGTAGTTTGTGGGCCAGCTGCTCTGCTTGGGAGCTTGTTAGAAAAGCAGACCCTACCCTTACCCCAGCCACTGAAACTGAGCCCAAGATGCCAAAGTGGGCCAGGCATCTACACTAACAAAGCTTGTCTCTAGAAAGATGAGCAAACTTCTTTACCGCTGCACCACCAAAGACACCTGGAACTATTTAGCTCAAGGAATTCCTTTGCATAGTGGTACAAGAGCCCCACTTGTTGTGGCTTGAGGTTCCCAGTGTTCAAACTTTCTTGCTTGTCACCATCTCCAGAGATCTAGGCAGATCTTGGCCAGAGTTTGATGTCCCAGGAGAGGTGGAGGAGCATCTCCAGACTCTCCTGCAGCTTGTTGGTCTGGGAAGCTGGCTAGGGTAGTGGGCTTTTTAGATTGATAAAAGTCCCCAAAATGGTACCATAGTCTCCACAAAGTTAGGGAAGATTCCCACTATCTCTGATGAGGTTCATGTCTCTAGGTTGAAGGGTTTCCTCTCCGTGGTTCCTCCACATTCTCTCATAAGTCTTCACACATGATCAGCAACATGTTCCTGTTGATTGGTTCCTCAGCATTGCAGCTCAGCTGCCACTCCTCAGGGTATCCAGCCACTGGGCTGGACTGAAGGGAGAGAAGCTTAAGCAAGGGTAAGTGGGTGGGTTGGTGGAAGTCAGGATCTCAGTTTGCATGAGTGCAGGAGAAACACTGGAGACAGTTTTCAGTGAAACAGCTCTTTTTTGTAAGGGCAGGAACAAAGGCTATATAAGCCTTAGGGACTGGGTAAGGGTTTTTCAGGGTGACTGTACATCATTGGTTGGGGCCAAGGTGCTGAAAATGCTTCATTTGCATGAAGAGGAATTCCAGGTGTTTGCTGGACATGTCCTTTTAGAGACAGAAAAAGTTTAACCTGAAACCTGGCCACCAGGCTATGTGACTACCTCAAGGGTTGCAGAGGTTTAGGTCACAAGGATATATGCAGGCCCAGATCAGAGAGGAAGTAGTCCTAATCCTGCCAGTCTCAGGATGAGATTTTTAGGGTTTGGACATGTCTCAACCTCACTCTTACTTTGGATCAACTCCCTTGGTTGTTCTGAACCTGGACGCATGGCTTTCTGGTCCCACACTCGGCAATTTTTCTCTTGTTCCAGGAAAACCCCTTTTTTAGTTATAGATGAACTTCCCATCCCATCACATTGCTCAGCAGCAGCTACACAGAGTTTTTAATCTTAATTATTTCTTCCGTTAGAAAGTTGTCTGTTTACAGAGCCAGGGAACTAAAGTCTTCCATGGGCGATATGGACCCCAGAGCTCACGCTGGGAGACAAATATCCACTCCCTTCTGTGCACTTCTCTTCTACCAAATGCTTACTGGGAAAATCCCTAGTTCTGACACAGGGTATGTGAACAAATGTGAGGTCTGCCACCATTCTCACTCCATTTCAAAAAGGATCCAGAGATAGCCAGAAGACCAGGTCCTCCAGGGCACAGGTTTGCATGCTGGGAATCCCATGTCCTTAGAATGCTTCAGGAGCAACTTGGTGTAGCTCTGACAGATAAAGGCCCACAGCAGCCCGCTCAAGATCACATAGTACTGGGGTCTAAACCATACATGAAAGCTGAACAGTGCTCTCCACAGAGTCTGTCTCTTATATAAGAGGCTCATCAGGCAGCAAGCACAGGTGTCTCCTGGCATTCTGGCCCTTATCAACTTTGTCCCCATGGCTAGAACCTGCTGGGCTTGGGGTAAAAACCAGATGGCCTGTTAGGAGTTATGCTGGCCTCCTTATGTACTGGGTGGGGTGGAACTGGCTTGAGAAAAGGTTAACTGAGAGGTCACAGCAGTCAGGGCCTCTTTCAGGCAGTTGTCACACAGACATAGAGGCCAGTGCCTCCACAGAAGGAAAGAATTACAATGTATGTTCATTAAGGAATTTATTTCTCTTTATGAAACAACAGTGGTTGTGGCTAGATATAGTGGCACTGTGACACAGTGAACAGAACACAAGAGGTTCAGAGCAGCACAACAGAAGCTGTTATCATTGACAATAACCTCCAAGATGGAACCATGTTCATTCATTACTGCTAAAATCTCCCTGAAAAACAAAAAGGAAACTTTGGATAACAGAATTATAATAATGCCAGTAACCACAATGCCCTTCCAATGGAGAACATTTACTTGCAATCTGTTATGGAATGATGCATCAATAAACTGGAAAAATGCCCAGCATCTTATTTGGGGGTGAAGGATATTTCTTTCCTAGGGTGAGCTAGCTTGTCACATGTTAAATCATTGTCCTGAGTCAGGACTTCAGTTTGGATCAGAGGAGGCAACTCATGTGCCTATATGGGATCTGACCTACATACCTGTCAGCTTCAATAGCTGAGTGGCTGGTTGTACAAACAGGTACAGAAGGTGGAAGAAGATACTTTATACCACCTTTCCATAGCAAAATCCAAGAAGTTAGAAGGTCTTATCTCAGGATATTGGGTTATGAAGATGGGAGACACTTGGAAGGGGATAAGGATACAGCCAGAAAAGCATGCACACAGTATCCCAAGAGAAGAGCCCAGTGTTGTTTGGATCAGCCTTTTCTCTTCCTCTCTTGGGACCTCTAGTTGTCCAAGAAGCTGCCACCATTCCCTTTGTGAAGTCTTAGAATGCCAAGGTCCAGAAGGCTGCATTACCTGCTCTATGTTGAGGTTAATAGCTCAGTGAATTTTCTGGAAAATAGAGCCAGCCTTTCAAGAAAGTTCATTGTCCAGAAGAAAATGATGGATTTCAATAGTGGGTCTAAGTTCCTTGGAAAAGTATGAAAATTTTCTGACCTTAGTTTTCTCAGGGGTAGGCTCCAATCTTGTGCTCCTAATGCAAAGATGCATCACGCACATGTCCCCATGCACGTGAACTCATCAGAAACATCATGGGGCAGTAACTTTGAGGCATGCTTGCCATTGAGGCTACCTGGCTGTGTTTGTATGGCAAACCTCTTGCTGCCCCTCCAAAAGAACAACACCTTTCAGAGACCAGCCCTGTGGTTTCAGCCAGACTCAGGCCCTAGGCAGGTGAGTGAACCTGGGGCCTTGTGGTTCAGGCTCAAGAAAGGGCAGAGGCTAGACACCATCTTCCTGGAAAGTGGGGTCAGGCCTTCTTGATACTCTGGAGTGATATTCAGAGTCTCACATACACAAAGGGTGATAATAGCAGGGAGCACACTGTTCACTTCAGACAGAGGCCTATCTCCCAAACAACAAAAGCAGAGAAACTTCTCACGTCCAGTCAGTGAACATCTGATGAGAAAAATACAACACTTGAAGAAAGTGTCTTCTACAAAGAGCTCAGATGCACAACAGAGTATCATCTGTTCGCTGTCCACATACACTTACTCCTGGAGAGGTGAATGGACAGAGGGCTTGTTGTCATTAGACCAAACAAACAAACAAACAAAAAGCAAAACAAACAAACAAAACATCTAAAATGCAGCTATAGAAACAAAGGCAGGAGGAAGAGTCAGTCAGGGAGGAGAACCAGTTTTCAGCCACTGGTTGGTCTCTTGTTATAAAACCATGAGTGGGCCAAAACAAACTAAAAGACTGAATCATGTGACTACCCTAACCCCCCACAGGCACTCTGGTACATTTCAGTGCATAGGCCTTTCAGGACCTCATGATGGGAACACATGGTAGCCAGACTTCCATTCTCTTTTTAGCTTTCTAGGGATTCTCTGCTACAAATGCACATTGCCTTGACATCGAGGCCTAAGGAGAAACTTCTTCCTAAGAGTTACCCACTAGACAAGGGTTAATGGCTGTGGGTGGTGAAACAGAAACAAACCTGTTCGAGAAGGAGGCAGGGGTTGTCTGTGCTGGGGCTGAAGACCAGCCCAGGAGGATGACAATTCTTCTTTTCCTCAAGGAAGAAGAGTCAGCAAGAGCTTGATGACCTGGAAGTACTGAGTGTCCTGCTCCCCAATAGAACCTAGATATGGTTGTTTGTATTTGCTTCATGTTCACCCCAAGAAAAGTTCAGAGGCAGCCTTGGGGCCAGGCTTGAAGTTAATCCTGCTCCATGGAAAACAGCCTGGCTGTTTTCTTTCTCATGATTAAATGATTTCAGGATGATCAGCCCCAAAGTCCAGGTTCTTTTCCAGCAGTGAACTCTGGAAGAGCTTGGGATCAAAGGTATGAGACTGACATGCTTGGGATTCTCCTGCTGACAGGCTTAAGTCCCAAAGTTGTCATGTCCCCCAGAAAAACATGGCATTTAGGCCATACCCATAGGGGGATGGTTCTCACACAACAGGGTACCAGAAGGGTGTGGGTAGCTTAGTAAAGACACAAACTCCATGGTAGTATGCACTTTCGATCCTAGAACTCCAGAGGTTGAGGCAGGAGGGTTTTGAGTTTGATACTATCCTGTACTATAAAATAAGATCACCAAGTAGTAGGCTTGGAGTGTGGCCCAGGAGTTTGCATTTTAACAGGAGCTGATTCAGGTAGCACCTGGTTCACCTTGCAAGAAATCCCAGTAATTGGTGGTGGCTGAAACCAGTTTTGAGGCAGAGTCATCATATTCAGAGCCTCAGCCTCCCAGGGAGTAGTGAGATTGGCTGCTTACCCTGTCCTGGCGGGAAGGTGAGGGCAAATCTGTACCTTGTCACCTCCTGGGACTTCAGGGGCTGAGCAGCAACTTCTTAGAGTTGTAAAGGTGAGTCCACCAAGTCTCAGGAATGACTTGTGCCTGTCTTTGAGATGCCCATTAGAACAAGCCTCTGGCCCAGCTCTCCTGGGGAAGTGACAATGAGATTGTCTTGTGCTTCACTAGTACATGGGATTCCTCTCAGGCATCCCATTTTCCTGGAGCGATGACTTTCTTCACGTCACATGAGCCAACAAGTATGTGGGGCCATATGAAGGTGTCATGATCTGTGATCACTTTATTGACCAGCCAAGGTCTAAACAGGCTTGGAGGCAGTCACTCAGGATGGACCCCAATTCAACTTCTCCGTAGTTCCATGGTTGGGAACACTTGGGTTTTCATGACTGGTCATTACCATCAGTACAAACTCCTAAAAGTAATATACAACAGACATCCCTGAACCCAACAGAAACCTCTTGAAAACCACTGGCTTTAGCAGCCAAGATCTCTATCTCAATGATATAAGATTCCTTGCCCTGCATGCTGCATGCCCTAAGGCAGGAGGCCAAGTGAAACTGCAATGTCAAATGCCTGCCCACTGAAGTACTCTTACCAGTGATGTCATAGCTCCCAGAGTGTTTGGGTCAGGAGTGGAGGGGAGATGATGTACCAAGTGTATTTTGGCATTTCATTCAGATTGTTACAAGTCAACAAGAGAGTGACAGTTAGACTGAGGAAAAAGGCTAGAAAGATGGATGAAGGTAGATATAATCAGGTCTTTAAAGGTAAAAGGTGAAACATTTTCTACATTTAATAAAAACATTTTCTCTTTTGAGGAAGTCTAGAATCACATTTTTGTCAGCCCCCCCCACATCTAAAATGTATTAAAACACATGGCTTAACAGTGGCTGCACAGAAAATATACACCCTCAAGGTCTGACTTTCATTTAAATACAAATATACAAAATGTAAACGGAGACGATAGAGAAATTTACAAAACTTTCCTTTAAAAATAATAAACACAAAATTCAGTTCTAGTTAGGATACTATTAAAATCCGTGCAAGCTGTCATATGCCATTAGGTTTCTATTGCAATGTTCAACAAGGACAATTCCAGTCCACCCCGGCTTGGGGCCATCTTGGAAAACAGACCTGAGTGAAAATTTCTTTGAGAAACTTGGAGGCTTGTTGTTGGGGTGAACAGTATCCTATCCCGGTTCCTGGGGGCACTCTCCTGGCCACCCAGCCACAGTGGAAGCTCCATTGGTTACAAGTTCTGCTTCCAAGTAGAAGGGTCTGAGCTGGTTACACTTTTGACTTCTAGACCAGAGCTGAAACTAGCTGCTTCCAGTGGAGTTTGAATTGATGTGGTTTGAATTAATACGGTGGTTACAACTGGTCTTAGGAGTGGGTGAACTCTTGGAATTGTTCTGATGCTGGGGAGAGGAAAGGGGAGAGTCAGTTCTTGGTAAACTCAAATCCCACAGATGACACATTAATGGTAGCTATGGAGGCAGAGGAAGTAGAATCCAGAATGTTCCAACCTGCTTCTCTTTGCTTTTTTTGCATTCTTCCCAGCAGACCTGAGTCTACAGCCTGCTCCTTGAGCAGAGGGTTTTGTCTGGTGCCTGGGAAGGTCCATGGAATTAAGAAAGCCTAAATCTGTGAGCAGAGGGAAAGGGTAATTTCTTTCTAGAACTTATAGTTTTACTTGATAGAAATGTTTAAACATTTCATTGTATTATAAACACACGAACATATTACAGAGTAGGATGTGAAACTTACATGAAGTTCTTATAGAAAACACACAAACTTGGCAGGGAGTGGAGCTCAGTCTGCACTTCCCATGAGCCTGAAGATGCTTCCTGCCCTGAGTCACAGATAACAGATATCCTGTGGGGTCACCAGACGTGTGACCTAGGGTTAAGTTCTTTGACTTCTCTCAGCCTCAGTTTCCTTAACTGAAACAGGGCAATGGAAACCCATACACATGTGTTCACACTTTACAAGGATACTTCATAAGGATACAGTAGTGAGTCATACCCTCTCCTGGTACATGGAAGGTGCCTAAGATACAGTGGTAGAATAAAGGAATTGTTGGATAGAAGCTGGGGTATGTAGACATGTATGTCTCATCCATAATACATCTTTGTAAATAACCACCTTCATCCCTGCTACCTGAGGGAGAAAGTTAGATTCAGGTCAAGGACCACAGGTGCACCTGGGGTCAGAGACAAGTAGAAAGAGGCTCCCAAGCTCAAGGGTGGGAATCGTGGGGCTTCAGCTTCTTGAAGGGGCAGGCTAAGTGGGGTGCAACTGCAGCTGCTTTTGTAGCTGTGGAGTGGGGCTAATGGGTTCTCATATTCTGGCTTATCAGATCTTTCCAAGGGCTGTTTTTCCATTTGGTCCATACCAATCCCTCCTTCAGAGATAAGCTTTTAGGGAAGAAAGTCTACTCCCAAGGAGAAAACTCCTTAGGCTGTCAGCTAGTGCCAAGGAGGGGATGGGTATTGAACAATGGGACAGTGTTTTCCAGGCTGAGGTGGTTTTTCTTTGTAAGGGACATTCAGTGGTGACCCCTGGGAGAAGAGGTCCTGAGCTGGGTTTACCTCTCTATCTAGTAGGAAGAGGCTGATAATGTTGTTCAGCATCCTTCAGTATGTAGTACAGACATGTGGCAAAAACCAGCTTCCCTGTGTCAATAATGTTGACATGGGACCCTGTCCCTTCTGCCTGCAGGGGTCTCCATCACCAACAGGGCTGTTGGGGCTTTGGACAAACTCACTAACAATTCCAAGCTACAAGGCCATACAGGCAGGGAACATTCTGAAGCTCTGGTGTATGGAAGTGGGCTGGAGTCCCAGAGCTAAGGCCAGGCTAGCCAGGCTGACTCTTACCTGACGCCTGAAGAGTCTGTGGAACAGCCCTTTCTTTGGTGGTTCTGGAAGCTGACTTCTGTTCAGGTCCGGTGAGAGGGTACCATTGGGTCCAAACACATTCAGCTCCTTAAAGCATTCTGTTTCTATCATCTGGAGAGGCAAAATAAAAACACCACTGTTAACCTGTGGGGCCTCCCCCTGAGACATCTGCTCTGCAGGTTCTGGCCCCTCCCCCAACAAGGCTCTTCTGTAACTTGCTGGGGAACTCCACCAAGAGCAGAATCCACCAGACACACACTCTTTCCCCTCCAAACTATCTTCTATAGCTTCCTTGAGCATGAGCCCTATAGCATTCTGATCAGCTGACTTCCTCAATTTGATGCTTGTAGCTCCAGAAAATGTACTATTTTCCCGTTTGTTTTAAGGGGCCTCATGGGGAGGCATCTTGCTGCTTTCACCACCTGTTCTCTCTCAGGCACTTTGTTGGTTTCTATACCCACCCCAGGTCCATCTCTGCCATCATAGCCAGTGGCCCTTCTATCACTCTTGCACTTCCATTTTCTCTGGAGAGAAGCTGGGACATGCCCTGCCCACCTCATTTTGCCATGGGATTGGCACAGAGCCTGTGGAGAACTTGGAGTAGAAGTCGTCATCTGTGTGGTCCAGGTTGACGCCTTTCACAGTGGAGAACTGCTCAATATCTAGCACATCCTTGCAGTACACAGCCCGTGGCTACAAGACACAGAGAGTTCCATCACATAGGCCCTCCCGGTGGCTGGCAGGTCCCTATACCCAGCCCTGAAGGTTTTGGTGTGGAACATTGGGAACATCTTTCTGATGTCTGGATCCTCAGACCTCAGTTTCCCTCTCTCTTGATCCACCAAGGGAAACTGGTTCTAGTGAAATGAGAGCTGGGGGTGCCCAGTTGTCTACTCTAACGCTCCTTCTTTCCACAGCTTAAACACATAGACCACAGACCTGTGGTTTCTTTCTAGGTAGGTCCAAATGATTGAGAGGTTACTTCTGTGTCTAAGTTCATGCTCTCTGGAATCTTTGGACACCTCACCCATCAGCTGTCTAGGCTGCCAGGAAGCCCACAGCATCAGGAAGGTAGTGCTGTTTCAAATACCTTCTCTTTTGGATGAGGGGTTGCATGATCATAGTTTGGGATCTGTGGGCCATTCCTCTACAGAGAGAATGGAAGTTGTGTACTCAGTACCAGACAAAAGCGCAAGAGGAATTCTGCTCAGAGCATAGTGCCATAGAGAGACGACAGCTAGGGTTTACATGGCATAGCCCTGGTAGGAATATGTTCCAGCTCCTTCTCATGTAGCCCAATAAACCGTATGTTTTAATTCAGATTCTGTAGCAGGTATTCCCCACTATGAAGCTTAGGAGCCTTGGAAAAAGCCCCATGTGTCCTCAGAGTCTTAGTTTTCTTCCTGCAAATGGGGATAATGGAAACACATGGGCCATAGTGCTGTTGACTGTTGCTGCTGTTCTGGGTATGAGCTGCTGTGACAGTGGAAGTCTTGCCCGTCCTCAACTGTCCATCTAGCAGCAGTTGAATGCCTATTCTACATACACACAGAAGCCAACCTGGCCGGGTTCTGCCCTACAGGAGGGCAGGTTGTGGAATGTACAATGCCAAGGAGATGTGAACTTTAGGGGTAACTCCAGGCTGAGCAAAGTGTGTCTATCTGGAGATAGAGACTGTTTCTATGCAGCCTTCCTGGGCCTGGCCCAGGGCCCAGCACAGATACCAGCTTACTCAGGGTCATGAGTTGGCTCATAAGCTTGGCAGAGACTGTGATCCCTTAGGAAGCTCCAGCCCAGGGCTTAAGCCTCAACATTTTCTAAGGTTTATCATTCTTTCTACAGAGGCCTATTGCTCAAGGCCTCTGTATGTGGCTTCAACCGCTGGGCTAAAGGGTGGGTAAGAAGTGGCAGAAGTAGGGTTGGGACCTCACAATGTAGCTGTACCTCTCCTTCTCAGTCTTCATGGCTTGGGGGAAGGAGTCAGGTGGCATCAGGATCATTTCCATTATTTACAAGGCCAAGATAAAATAAAAATGCAGGGTCCCCTACTCAGAAAGTATTACAATTTTAAGATAACAATTAATGCGACCTTGAGCCAAACAAGGCAAGGATGATTATACACGCCAAGCCCATGTAGCTGGCCATGGGATGTGTTCAGGCCTTGGGATGTGTGATGGCTCTCAGAAATGTACAGATAAATATTTTTTTTTTGCACTGATAAAAATTTCTGTACTGATAAAAATTTAACTTAACAAGCCAAAACCTATCATCTATGGTTATTATTTTTTTAGAGAAGTTTCCTTTTGAAATACATTTATGGGCTGGAGAGATGGCTCAGTAGTTAAGAGCACTGTCTGCTCTTCCAGATTTCCTGAGTTCAATTTCCAGCAACCACATGATGGCTCACACCATCTATAGTGGAATCTGATGCCCTCTTCTGGCACACAGGTGTACACCCAGATAGAACACTCAAAATAGATAAATCTTTACAAAAGAAAAGAATATTTATTTTGGTTTTGAAAAAAGTCAAGTAAAGTGAAAAAGATTAAGCCAGTAATAGTGCCTATGAATTATGAATGTGGCTATGACCTGAAGGTGATATGAGAAGAACTATGAATGAGTGGTTGGGCCAGAGGGCAGACAAGATAGGGGCAGGTCATCTTTAGGCATTTATAAGGGTCTTCACTTTCTGGGGCCTACAATCTTCACTCACCATCTACCCCAATGACATGCTGAGGGCCTTGGCTGCCTAGAGGAGAGGTCATATGCCATGTGAACCATAGGGTACTATGGAACAAGAGTAGGGAATGCTGACCTCTATACAAAACATTGAGAAGTCCTCAAGCCTAGTGGGGGTTTTGTCATACCCAGGATGACCAACTATCCCGTTTTTTTTCAAGACATAACACTTTCAAGGCTAAATCAACAACACTTCTAGATGGCTAGTTGCATTGATTACTAGAGATGCTGCCTCCCATACAACAAACACTCTATGACCTGGAAAACTTTTTTTTCAGCCCTGCCCTGCCTGTACTCCGAGCGTGCTAACAACTAAAGAGTACCACTCATACTTCCCCTCCCCAATTTTATTTATGGGGTGTTTGCTGACATTTCACTTTTCAGACTGAGATTTCCATGGTAGAAATAACCCAGGATCCTATTTGTTGTGTATCCTCTGGAGCCTGGAGCATGTGGAGAGGTTCAGAAATACATCCTGTGTCATGAGTAATCTCACCATATCAATAGGTAGGCCAGGAGGATGGTTGTGGTTCTTTTGCAAGTCCAAGCCTACAACTGTTGTATCCTTGCTGTTACTCTAGACATTCTCTAGGGATGCTGAGCAGTGGCTGCATCATATCTCCCAACAAACTTAAAAATATCTACCAACAAACAAACAAACAAAATTTGAAAAACTGGGTTAGGCTTGGCCCAAGACCATTTGGGACCTGGGTACAAAATTAGTATTTCTTGTGGGGTGGAATACTAGGGGACAATTTTGGGTGCCATCCTTAGGAACACCATATACTTCCTTTGAAACAGAGCCTCTCATTGGTTGGAACTCCCAATTTGGCAAGACTGGCTGGCGAGTGAGTCTCAGAGATCCTTCTGTGTCTGCCTTCTCAGTGATGGGATTATAATCACATATCAATACATCCAACTTCATGTGGATATTGAAGATTGAAATCAAGTCCTCATGCTAGCAATGTAATCACTTTACTGATAGACTAGCTCCTTAGCCATTCTCTCCCATTTTTGAGACAGGATCTCATGTGGCACAAGCTGGCCTCCCAAACATGCTATATAGCTAAAGATTATTTTGAATTTCTGAGCCTTCTGCTTCTGCTTCCTAAATGCTAGGATTAAAGGTATGCATCATCATACCTGGTTAGTATGATGCTAGGGATCAGACTCAGTACTCCATTCATGCTAGGGAAGCATTCTACCAATTGAGCTATACCCCTGGGCCAGGATCATTACTCTTATTTCTCTCTAGGTGAAAGAAAACCAATTTTGAGCGTCACTACTACGACTGGAATCTCCTGCAACAACTGCTGAATTTCCTCTCATGTGGAGTTTGCAGCACTTACTGACTTAATCTTCCTAAGGTAAAAAAACATTCCCTGGTCAGACCTATGATGTGCATGCCACATCTGGCTACAGAGGTCTCCAGTGGATGACTGTGAACACTGTTCAGCATCCAGCAGCTAGCCCTGGCTTCCCACATCTGCTGCTGACCTTCTACCATGATGATTAGGGAACCTTTACTACAGGAAGATGACAAAGATCCAAGAACTGTTCCTCACATCTTTAGTGCTGTACTAACAAATGGTTAGCAACTGGTTCTATGAGAGGGGTTTTGGAAAGCTCTGATTTGTATTATCTGCCAATTCTTAATGGTGTCCATAGTCCCAGCCTGGCCCCAGCCTTGTGACTGAGCAGGGCCCTGGGAAGAGATGTGTACTACATCTGTCAACTTTCATGAGCTGAAACAAGGCAGTTCCCCAGTGTTCCTGTACCTTTCACAGTTCTTGGTTCATCCACCAGGTCCCAACAAGTATCCTTAATCTGCTGGGACTTTGAAAGAACAGAGGCACAAAAAGACCTTGCTGGATGGGGCCCCTTTGTGAGTGTAAAGCTGGGCTATCCAGGTCCAGTGGAGCATCTCCAAGGAGAATTCTAATCTAACCAAACAGTAGATGCTCAGTTAAACTGAACTGAATGTGGTGATCCCCATGACAGCATTTTCTGTTTTGGTCTCATTTCAGCCTTCAAAATCTCTAGCAGGGTCAGGGAGGGGAGGTGTCTTGGACAGAAGAGGACCTGAAGGCTGTCTAGGTCCCTTATACTGGAGAACATATCTAGGTTTCTGGACAACCAGTGTGGGGCTCCAGGATTCATACTCCCATCTGTACATTCTGACACCAATATCTGTAGCACTGCCACAAAGTAGCCAGGGTGTAGGAAGGGGCAGAGAACAATCTTTGACACTCTAGAAGACAGCTGGATTGATTGACTTGAGGCATTGTTTGAGACACAACTCTGGGTCTGCTAGAAAGCACGGCTGGGAGAGATGACTTTAGAGCTCCTGGGAGCAGTGGTGGCTACTCACATCTGGAACGAAGGGAGGGTCCAACATCCCAGCCTCCAGGCGCTTAAAATTCATGTTCCTGAAGAAGGGGTGCCTCTTGACTTCGGCAGCCCCCTCCTCCTGGCAGCCCAGCCTCTGCTTCGAGTCTTTGATGAGCAGCTGTGACAAGAGAGTCCCATGAAGCCATGTGATTGGGCCTTTCCATCTGCCCAGAGGCCACAAGGGCAAAGATGTATCTGTGGCTCTAGCTATCCCAAGTGTCCCTCCTTTAGCCTCCCAGTGCCACTTCCTGGAACTCACAGTATGAGGGGGATGTCTTCCCAATTAGAAGAACTGGAGTGAGAGCAGAGGGAGGACCAGATCATATCTTTGTAAAAACTAAGTCATGCTCTCAGTTGCCCTATGGTACACTATAAGGCTGGTGGCTCAGATTTGCCCACATGTGGGCTTCTCTTTTCAATTTTATTTTGTTTTACGATGTTTTCTTATTATTATTGTGTGTAGGTGTATTACCACAGCATGTGTATGTAGATTAGAGAACAACTTTTTGGAGTCAGTTTTATCCCTTTACCTGTTACATGGGTTCCAGGATTTGAACCCAGGTTTCCAGGCTTACATAAAAAATGCTTTACCTGCTGAGCCATCTCTCTGGCTCTGAGTTCCTCTTTTCCAGATACAAGTACCTGGGCTATGCTCTATTTACTCCAAGAAACACCAAAGAAGCAAAGCTGTGCAGTGGCTAAGCCTGTTAATTTAGCCCCCAGAACCAAAGATAAGATGATGAAACGATAGATGATAGGTAGGGCTGGGTTGCTTATCAACTACTACCAGGTAGGAATGACAGCTAAGAAAGACTTGTGCTTTCCAAAGAAGTGCTAGAAAATCAGGTTTTTAGTATGAAAAGCTTGACTATTAAGTTACAATTTGACTATTTCTAAAATACTCCATAGAAGGGGAACAAAACATCCACCTATGGTATCACCCATTTGCAAGCATGCTATAAGCATGCTATTAGCAAGCATGCTATTAGCATGAGAGAAAGTGTGGGTGGGGTGGAAGAAGGCAGAGTAGAGTCCTTGAATGTGGAAGATTCATGTGATCTGGAATGACTGAGAGATCTGAATGGCTGAAGGACTCAGGGGAGGGTGGAAAAGAAAGAGAAATGGGCCTCAGAAGGGGCCTCAGCTTTAGGATTAGATCTAAGAATCAAGGAAGTTGGACTATGAGCTTCTAGACTATGAACTTCAAGGGTCATGGCTGTCAAGACGGAATGGAGAGCAATTTCCTTGCTGTTTGTGTAACTGCCTCCATGGTTTACAGGTCAGGCATTGCAGTAGCCTGAGTCAGTACCTGTTAGAGGAATAAGAGCAGAGTGGCCAGACTGAGATACTGTGTATTATAAAGAGCATGAGGTCCAGACAAGAATCCAAGCCCCAAGAGAAGACAAAGCAAGGTTTGAGGTTTCTTCCTTGTGGCAAAGATGAGGGCTCAATTATTTGGGACTTTTCAGCCACAGAACAGTGGAAGGCTTAGCTAACACAGTAACTCAGCGGCCACAAGGGGGCAGGAGAGTGACAGCAGTGGCCCTGGTTATAGCAAGAGCTTCTGCTCAAAGCATGTGGTTGAATTGGAGGTTTGTAGGGAAGTTGGGTGGTCGTGATGGTGGTAATGATTTTAGAAGTAGGGGTCATGTTTGCCTCATCCCCTCAGTACGTTTATGTTCCTGTTGAGGTCTCTTGAGATCTGCTTCTTGGAAGTCCTTAGTCTTGTCATACCACATAGCTGACCATGCCATAACAAGTGTTGCTGGCAATCACAAGTATCTCTATACATCCCTGACCTTTGCTGCCTGTTTCTCCAGTATCCCATCCTGACTGTCCTGGGAGTGGGGTAGCTAAGCCCCTGGGGTTCCCTGGCCCTCTGCATATAGAAGCTTAGCTACTTACCTTCAAGTTTCCAGTCCTGGCCCTCCCTAAGCTCCACCCTGGGCCAGGGCCACTTGGGGACTCAGGAATGAGAGGAGAGGCCCCTTTCAGACTGGACTTCTCTGCTGATCCAGGTACAGTGTAGCTCCAGGGGAAGGTAGTCTATGGGCTTGCAAGTGTGTGGAGTTAGGCACTCAGGTCCTTCCTGTTCTCATATGGTTGGCATCAGAGAGCATCTTTCCGTGGTGAGACTTGGGAGCCCGAGAGCCAGGCAGGAGCAGGAAGTAGCTGACTACACACTGTCAAAAGAAGGGCCTAAAGACTAGCTAGGGAAGGGCTTTATGGCCCCTGCAACTTTTTCTTCTTTCTAGTTGTTCAGTATCTGTATCTGGTCCCAACATATTCCAGCCAGTCTAACCCTCCTCATTTGTATGTACTGCCCATCCACAGATGCTGCTACTTAGAACTTGAGCTGTGACCACCTTTCCACATAATGGATAGAAACCATGAGAATATGTTCAAAGACTTCAAGGACATCAACACCCCTCTTGCAGTCCTTGCCCTCAAACCAGTGTCTAGAATCCAGAGCTGAGGGAACAGGAGACCCAAGTTCAAGGGTAGAAACTTGCTTGTGAACCAACTTGCTGTTCTTTGCTGACTTCTCTACAAAGCTACATAGTTTCAGGGATGTTTACCTCACCCCATTCCTTGATTCATGGAATATCCAGCCTGTTATGGCAGGCTTCCCCTAAGTCCTTTCTGGCCATCTGATCCACATCAAGGACCACCAGCCATTCTGGTGTGGAGGGGTGTACTATTCACAGGTTTGTATGTACTGTTCCTGTCCTTTCAGCCTTTCTGGTGTTCTAGGCACAGGCTGGAGCTACTGCTGGGCAGCAACCTATGGGCGGCATCTGGCTCAACAGGAGCTTACCATGCTGCAGATGGACTTGGCCTCTTCGGAGAACTTGGGGGAGTACACCTCCTCAGTCTCCAGCACCCGGCGATCCACCTCTTCCCGCTTAACTTTCTCCTTGCGGCCTCGAAATGGTGACTGGCCCTCAATCATCTCATAGATGAGGCAGCCCAGGCCCCAGTAGTCAGGGCTCAGCCCATATCGCTGGTTGTTCAGGACTTCTGGGGCTGAACACAGGAGGGGAGGGAGTGAGGAACAACTGGCAGCAGAATGCAGCCTAAGCACACAGGCCACTACTGCTCCTCATCCCATTAGTACCCAAGGGTGACAGCATTCTCACAGAATGACTGAAGTTTTAGGCTGGAGCTACCTTCCTTCCAACCTTCAACTTTAATCCAGCAGGTGTGTAAACACCACTTTGTCCAGAAAGCCTCCCCTGATGGTGCTTCGTTGTGCCTAGTTCTGACAATGGCTTCAGGACCCTGATTACTGTGTATGGAAATGTCTCCTCAGATAGAACACACAACACAGTTTTCACTGCTTTGTCCCCAGTGACAGGCATGGCTCCCCCACACAAGACACACTGCATACATATTTATTTCAATGAAGAAGGATGCCCACCTAAACTAAAGATTATATTCAATCTACCTGGACTTTGAATAATCTTTTGGGGGGCAGGGCTGAAGGCATGGCTCAGTGGTTAACAACACAAACTGTCTTCTATTCTAAAGGACCTGGCTTTGATTCCCAGCACCCACATGGCAGGAACTCCAGTTTCAGGGAATATATCACCCTTTTCTGGCCTCTGCAGGCACTAAGTACACATAGGGTACACAGATATACATGCAGACAAAAGACCCATACACGTACAATAATATCATCATCACCTTTTAAAATCTCTTACTGTATCTTCCCTACCACTTTGACAAAATAACTCATAGATTCACCATAGACATATAAAAGACATATACATGTCTTGAGGTCATTCAAAATGAGAATGCATGATATGCACCAGTGGACACATGAGAGTCTGTGTGTAGACAAAACATTCAGCAGAGTTCAAAAGGAGAGCAATGCAAATGTGTAAGCAGATTTCCATGCAGGTACATGGACAGGTATATCTATATCTATACATCTGCCTATCTGTCCACCCATCATCCAGATATCCATCACCCATTTATCCATCATCCACCCAGCCGCAATATGAGAGGGTCATACAGGGAAGTGAACCATGCAAAGAGATAAGAATGAAAATCTGGTGCAGATTGACTGCATCAACCTGGATCAGACTTTGGGGAGTATAAGAATAGGCAACTTATTCCCAATGGAAAAAAAGTTTCCTGGTTTAATATAAAGAAAGCATAATTCTTTATGCACAAGAAAGCATAATTACATTGAAACTCAACTAAGGGTAGTGTCATTTCTTCCAAGAAAATGGGTTCTAGAGACAGGCTACGTGAACTAGCTTAAGGGGCTAAGGTTCTGGCCTGGTCTCAGTATTGTAGAGGCCATTTCGGCTATTAGCTGCCTCTGATCCTGGTTGTGGGAGTTTGGTGAACCTCTGGCTATAAGAGTCATTTAGATTACTAGCCACCTCTGGTCCTGGTTGTAGGAGCTTGAAATAGCCTGGTCCAACAGATAACAAAGGCTGTTAATCACTCCCAATTGTCAGCTTTCTGGATGGAAGAACAAGATTTTCATTTTTCCCATTGGAAGGACAATCCTGTGTTTCTAACCCTGGTTTCTCTGGAGATCTGTGGGTACAAGGACCTTTGTGCTATGCTCCCAACACCCATCCACCTATTCTCTATGTATCTATCAGATCTAACTATCAGAATTCTCATTTTCACATATTTACAGCCACATATCCCGTAGGTTGTAGTCTGGACTCTCAAGAACCAGAGACAATGTACTGAATGTTACATTGGGCAGAGGGCAACAGGAACTGAGCCTAGAACTTTCAGGGGTCCCCTGTATTTCCTGGGGATGGAACAGAGGACATATGCATGGAAAATGTATAAGGAAGCAAGAGATGGTCCTAATTGGTAGAAGATTCTAAGAGTTTAGGTCTCTTCCCAGCATGTTACTCTTGGAGCAGGCCGAGAGGAGGCAGGGTGGTCCCTAATTAGAACCATGCTTGGAAAGATGGCAGGTTCCTTTAATTTTAGAGCCCTTCTTAATGACCTCCTTCTTCTCGGAGGTATCCACAAAGAGCTCATTCAAGTAGATCCTACTTCAACAAGAGCCCCCCCCCCCCTTAGAAATGCTGGTGCCAGGCTCTGGTCACCAGATCCCCAGGATGGCTTGTTTTTGGGACCTCTTGGTTGGGAACTATAGAAAACTTAGTTTAGGTCACACCTTGGGTCCCAGTGTACCCTACCTGACTGAAGCCTCCAGGCACTCTGGCGAAGATCAGCAAAACACAAAGAGACTGTGGAACTTAAGAGTGGAGGCCTTAGGGTGGCGCAGTGTGTGATGGGCACAAGGTATTACTCACCCATGTAGCCAACAGTGCCTACCCGGCCACGGATAAGGTCTCCCTCAGGGATCTTCACAGCCAGTCCCAGGTCTGAGATCCTGATGTGGCCTATAGGGGACAGCAGAGTCAATGGATCCCTGTGGTCCATAGACTTGTGAGGCTTCTGTCCGATGAAGATATAACCTCAGTCTGTTCTCTCAGGGTAACCATGTGACCGTAGGAGAGTGTAAGTGAGATGTGCAGAAACTACACATTAATGAGAGGACCATTAATAAAGATGCAAAAAGATGCTTGGACAGGGCTGGCCACTGGCCGACCTGCCACATTTAATGCCCCAAGGAGCTTCCTGGAAGGCTGAGGTCACAGAGTTTAAAATGTCTTGGCTGATTCTAGGATTGCTTCACAAGAAAAATATGAGGTTCTTGACATTTTGCAACAATGTGCTTAAGGGAAAAAGTTGTAAAGCAACTTAGAAAGCCACTCCCTGCCTTCCTGATTGATCTTTGTAGGTGGTTTCCCCCCCCCCTTCAGAAAGATGGAGAAATAAGAAGGGCAGAGCCTGGCCTGGAATCTGAGCTCATAGTCCAAACTGCCCCTAAGACCCAGGCAGCAACACCCCAAGGGTTCTATACTTCTACCTGTCACCCCTACTAGCAAGATTATAGATACATTTCACATTCAGGAAGGAACACATGCCTTGTCCATAAATGCCTGCCATGCCTGAGTGGCTTAGATAGCCTCCAGCTCTGTGGTATCTGGCAGAAAGGGGTAAAAGAGCATATGAGGACCAGCAGTGGACTACTCCTGCGACTGCAGTGACTACACTGTGGCCTGAACCTCTTGGAGGACCCTGTGCTCTCGACTCCTCTACACACAGCTCTTTCCAGGTCAACAAATGTTTTGGGGAGGGGTACTCTGTGTCCCAGGAACATGCAGAAGACTTGGTGGCATCACTGCCAAGGTCAGGTTGGTTCCTCTGAGCCTCAGGCTTATCATATGTAAGATGGGCACTTGGATGCTCCTGCCCTTCTGTGGAGATGGGAAAATCTACTCAGGTACATAAGAAAACTACTCTGTAGGTGTGACAGACTAAACTGTGTGAGGGGCTGCTACCTACATGCTCACATCCAAAGCAAATGACAATGATAGTACACAGATAATGACATGTTCACAGCTAGCTGGAATCAACAGGCTATTTTCCATGGGCCATCATGTAGTACCCTCACTACACAGTCCTCCCTATAGTGGCCAGAACAGGCCTGAGGTCTCTGCTTCACAAACAGAACAAGGAGTAGGACAAGTGGCATGGAGATTCAGTGCTACTAAGAAGCTTTAAATGTCAGTACCTTTGCCTTTGATTGGCATTCTTTGTCACTGACACTGACTCTGATGCCAGAGTCAGCTGAGCTACACTGCTTTACAAAGTAGAGGCCTCCCTCAGGTCCAGGAGTAAGGAACAGGAGTGGGGTCCTCTGCCCCATGGGTCTCCATCCCTTCCCATAATCCTGGCCTAACCCCATCCATTCCTGAGATTCTCTGGAGGCCCTTGCTCTGGGTAACTTGGAACACTAACCTCAGATACTGCAACAGAAAATGTCCCATCTTCCAGCCCCTGACTTACCATAATCATCTAGCAGGATGTTTTCGGGTTTCAGATCTCTGGAAAGTGAAAACAACAGGCATCTAACAATGGCCATTTCAGGCAGCAAAGAAACAGTGCATTTGGGTTGACCCTCTGGTGCCAGTCATGCCTAGGCACCACAAGATGTCTGTCTCCTATCCCTGGGCTGAAGTAGTCTGGTCTTTCTGAGTCAAGGCCATTGTGAGCTCATTTCTCTCCTCCACGTAATTTAACACAAATGCCATTGGCTTCTTCTCTTTCCTAGAGAATGATTAGCATGTTAGGAAAGGCCAGTTCTGGTACTTGTCCTCACACGCATGGTTCATGGAGCAGAGGGCAAAGGCTAGTATGGTCAGAGACTCCCTGGAAGGCTTGGTAGACCTGACATCACAGAACACCCTGTAGGCAGAGCAAGTCCTGGAAACAAAGAGAAGTCACCAAGCCCAGAGTATTAGCTCTACCATTGGGAAGAAAGCTGTGAGATGGGTCAGAGGGAAGACTCCTGTGAATGGAGTCCCAGGAGGCTGGTACATCTAAGTCCTGCTGTGTCAAAGCCGGGAAGAAGCCAGGCAGAAGGCATAGCTACCAGTGGAGCTGCTTCACCTTATGCCCAGGTTCTCCCCTCATCAGTGACAGGATCTTACTCATGAAGGGGAACAGAGAGGGAACAGGCAGAAGACTCTGGATTTCCCAGTGAAATCTGGGTAAAGGAAAAGCTTTAGCTTAGGATGTATACCATGTTGTTATATCACAGGTATAGCAATACTGACATCTGAACAGAGGCTCCAGTTCTGCACCAGCCAGCTTTGTTTATTTAACTGATGGCAGCTGTCCTTGTAGGGAGTGGTTCACGTATCCAAATCCTGGGCAATCTCACCAATGAGATGGATATTTGTGTACTCTTCTTTATTACAAACCATCTTTGCTGATTTTTATTATTTATATGGGTTTCTTTTGATGTGCTAGCAATTCCAAATAAGACAAGAACTCTCAACTCAAAAAACCAGTGGCCATGGGTTGAAAACAACAGGTTGACAGAGACCACCGGACAGGATCCAATTCACAAACCATCTAGGGCAGGTGGTCAGGACAAGGAGGAAAACCTGAGGCCAGCAGTGCTCAACCTCTGGGTTTGACTCTTTTGGAGAGGAGGTGTCAAATGACCTTTTCACAGGGGTTGCCTAAGACCATAGGAAAACAGATATTTATATTACAATTCATAACAGTAGCAAAATAAAAAAAAAGTTATGAAGTAGCAATGAAAATAATTTTGTGGCTGGAGGTCACTACATAAAGAACTGTATAAAAGGGTCACAGCATTAGGAAGGTTAAAAAACACTGCCTTTCAGTCTTTGCTGCCCTAGAGAAAGGGAATTTGGAACTTCAGGGTTCCCTACCCCCATTCCAACACACTCTTTTTAAAATGAAAGGCAATCAAGGAGGTTCTTAGTTTTGAGCCTTTAGGGGAAATCTGACTTCTTACTTCAATTACAAAACAACAACAACAAAACCCAAAAAACCAAAACAACAAAAGACAAGCAAAGAGAAACACAGGCAAGGGCTAGTGTTTGAGGTAGGAGCTCTTGAGAGCGTTCTTTCATTTCTAAACCTCTTACAGTCCCGAGATCCTCTTTATCCAGAAATCAATGGAAAGTCGTCAACTGACTGTGTAGGTGCCTAGGGGTCTATAAGGACTGATAGGGTCCCATATTCTGGCAATTTCCAGTGTAGAGTTCCTAATATCAGTCCTTACCTTTCAGGCACTTAGCACAATTTTTTTAAAATAGATGATGGTAGAAATCAATTTGCTACAACAAATTAGATTCCAAGGGGTCCCTTGAGAAATTATGTAACTGTCCGATATCAAAACATCATCTTTCTGCACACATAAGGGAATAATTAAAAATTATTCAAAATGCAGAAAGGGAGGCAGGAGAGATAGTTCAGTGGTTGTGAACACTTAATACTCTTACAGAGGACTAGAGTTTGGTTCCTGGCACCCATATCAAGGTAGCTCACAACCACCTGTAGCCCCAGCTACAGGGGAGCAATTGCCTTAGACAGTGACTCTCCCTACATCCCATTGGGACTGATTCCAGATAGTAGCCACTAGGATCCACTGACTATACCTGGGTACAGGTGACAGGGTGGCAGTGATCAGTCTCTCCCTGGAGGAGGACTTTAGAGAATATCATTTTACAAGCTTGGCTTCTCTAATCATTAGAGGCCAGAGACACCATAAGAAGAGTGGTCCATTTCACTAGCTGGGCTCCTGGGAACCATGTATTTATAAATGGAGGGTTACAGGGGCTCTGCCAAACTCTGGGAGAACTGCTCACCTATAGACAGTATTCTCACGGTGTAAGTCTTCCAGGCCACAGAGGATCTCAGCTGCATAAAACAAGGCTCGCTCTTCCTCAAAGCCAGGGTTCCCCATGTTGTAGATATGAAACTTCAGATCACCCCCATTCATGATGGTCAGAACCAGGCACAGCGCATCTTTGGTCTCATAGGCATAAGCCAGGTTGACCTGGGAACACAAGAGCAGCACTATGATAAGGTCATGGCCACTGTCACTAATACTCCCTGCCCTGGGATCATTAAAGCTGGAAGCAGGAGGATTGAAGGGTACAAAGTAATTCATACCCTGTGCATAGACCTCCTCTCAATGATCTTGCCTGTTTTCTTTCATGCTCAGTGAAGAACTCATGCTCAGATCTTTTGACAAGTGGCTCAAAGTAAAGGGCTAAAGGGGACACGGGCAGGTAGAATCCTGACCTTCCAGCAAGTCTACCAAGGTGATGACAGTTGCCATACTACAAAGGCATGTGCATGCATTACTTTTTAAAACTAAATGTTGCCTAGTTGGCTAATCAGAAAAGCAAGACATAATGGCCCTTCATACTTCAGGAGGGGCAGTGAGGATTTGGGGAACAGACCATAGCCTGGAAGAAAAACTCTACGTGGGACATGTCAACAGGTATGATTCTGGTGGATCCCTGATACCCAAGGTGCAGTGGATGAGGCAGGTGGCTGACTACATTGTGCTGTAGTCTCCACGCTGGGCGTTTGCACAAATGAAATCTAGCCACTGGCAGCCAGGCTTGGAATAGGCTGGTACAAAAACTTGGGTGGAAACATCAAGAATAGGAGTTATTTCTGAGGAAAAGAGAGACTGGTAGCAGAGGTGGTGTGAGCTCACAGGTACTGGCTTCCATTGCCAACTACTGGAGCTGACCCTCTTCCTTCCACACCTGCCCGGGTGAGCCCCAAGAAGGGTCCAGGAGGTGTGTCATGGTTTGTGTGAGTGTCCTCTAAAGATCTACATGTTAAAGAACTGGTTTCCAGGGTGGTGCTACTGGGAGGAGAGAAGACCGTAGGAGAACAGGCCTATGAGAGGACCTTCGAGTCATTGGAGGTGTCCTAGAAGGAGATTGTGAGACCTAAACCATCTCTTGTCTCTTTATTCTGCTTTGTTTGTTTGCTTGTTTGTGGTGCAAATCCTGCAACATCAAGGCTGTTCAATGTTGAATGGGAACCTCCAGAATTGGGAACCAAAATAAATCTGTTCTTTTTATTAGATAAATGTCTCAGGTATTTTCTTATAGTGACAAAAGCTGACACCAGGTGTTACTGCGGAGACTCTCTACCAAGGGTAGTGGACAGAACCCACTTAAGGAAGGTCTAGGACCTTGAAGATGTGCCAGCTCAGGCTTGTCAGACACACCATGGTTTTCTGAGTAGGACTCAACAGCACCTCCCTTACAGATGAAGGCTCCACTAGGCAGCATCAAGGTGACAACCCAAAGTCAAAACAGCCCAGATCAAACCAGGCTGATGTTAGCTTTGTCCAAGTCCTCCTTCAAGGTACCACTGAATTCTCTACTCCTTCTTAAGGACAAACATGGCAGCTGGGACAACCTAGAATGAGACCCAGAGACCAAAACTTCTGACCTGTTTGAGCATCACTTCATAAACCAGTCCTTCTCTGAAGAATAACCAAAAGTTGATGATGGTATCCCCCCTTTGTTACACAGTTGCCAGGAATTTAATTAGGGCAAGCCAGTTGACAAACAACTGTAAGATAGTGTGCATAATCCTTATTCCTCTGCTATGAATCTAGACCCTGGCTACATTCACAGATGCATACCAGGGAATGTTTGAAAGTGGATATCACAGCACGGTTGGTAAAGGTTCACAAATGAGAAACAATTTCAATCTGTGGGTATGGGCTATACAGAGCAGTGATCTATAATTTTTTTTGAAGGGAAGAGCTAGGCTGTAGGTCTAGACAGAGGGGGGAAAAACAACTTCAGGGTAAAAATCATCATAGCATAAGATGCACAGGATGGTCCTGTTTGCTACAAATAATAAAGCAAATACATGAATAAAACATGACTAGAATGACTACTCTACTCAAAGGAGGTATTTGGTTTCTATTGCATATCTTTCTGTTGTTTGAATTTTACCTCTCACATATATTAGTTTTTATAAGACTAGAGAGATGGCTTCATAGTTAAGGACATTGGCTGCTCTTTCAGAGGACGTGGGTTCAATTTCTAGCATCCACATAGAAGTTCACAACTGTCTATAACTCTAGCTCCAGGGGATCAAACACACTGTTCTTGCCTCTACATGTATGTAGTACATGTAGTACATGAAGGCAAAACATTCAAACACAGAAATTAAAAATATTAGTTTCTATAATAATATGTGGAAGAAACATTTAGAGCTTACCAAATATCCATGCTTCTCCATGGATATTTAGCCTCCTCTGCAGGAAGGTTGTCCCTGAGATGATTAGCTGTGACCAGTGGACTATGGGTGGAAATATGGAATGCCAGGTCAAGTGAGGCAGTGAGAAGTCCCTGTGGAGACTCCCCCCACATTCTTTCCTGGCTTTAATTGGGTTAGCCAGTAAGTGAAGAGGAGCTCAATCTGACTAGACTTGATATAGCTTTCATTATGTGCAGATCTATAAAGGGCTAATTTATTATTTGGGCAGAGCGTAGTCTAGACTGACCAGGAAGCACACAAACAAAATAGCACCTCTTGATGAAACTCCACCATGATGGCCTCCATCACACGAACCAGCCAGGAGCATCTGTGGAACCCAGAAATCCTTGTCTGGGCCTAGAGTGACCTTGTTTTGTTCACTGAGTTTTTAAGGTGGCCATAGAGAACAGAGATCCCAGAAAAGGGGACTAGCTATATTGGAGGGCCATCACTACTTGCAAGGAAGAAAGTCCCAGTCACCAGAAGAATGGGCCTGTGGCCCTGGATACTCACCACAAACTGGCTGTTGACCTTCTCAAGAATCTGCTTTTCATTGAGTGCCATTGACTCTCCTTTCCTTTTTTTGATCCTCTTCTTCTCTAAGCGTTTGCAAGCATACATTTTACCAGTGGCCCGAACCTGGCAGGCACAGACCTGCAGTAGAAGGCAGACACTCAGGTCATAGTATATTATAGTGGTCTACCCAACTCCAAGGCCTGACATCCTGGCCATGACAGCACAAGAGGATCCTTCTGAAATCACTACTGTTCTAAAAGAAGTGAAGGGGAGCAGAGGCCCAGCCCCTTCAATGGAGATGTTCACTCACCTCTCCAAAGCCCCCTTTGCCCAGCACTCGATACTGCCGGAAAGTATTTTTGGTCACTGGTTGTCTGAAAAATATCAAGAACCTGACATTTGTCTCCTGAAATAAGATTTAAGATCCATAAGAAACAGACAGGAGTGGTTGGCAAGGAGAGCCCAGGGCATGTAATGTCTTCCTCTGAGACTGAGCTAGAGACCCAGACCTCTGGCTCTGAGTACTGGGGAGCTAGGTGATAAGACATTCTGGCGTTCTCGGGAAGCTCAGGAAGAAGTTTTAGAAGAATAAGCCCACAGTGCTTAACCATGCTGAATCAGGACTTCCCTCTTCCTTCTGTAGGAGCTCAGCCCAATCTAGGCAATTAAAGGCTCATGGAAGCTACCCTTTCCTTAACAATACACCTCTGCTCTCTCACAAATGCATAGCCTATGGCCAGACCCAGGAGGAAACTCTGCTTGGGGTGCAGGGTGGGGGCCGTGAGCCCTCCTGACCCCTGCAGGGCTCAGTCTGCCAGCAGGTGACCACACTTGCTCTTCTATGCAACCAAGAGGGAGTGCACCTTGCTTAGAGCAAACGTTGGTGGCTACAGGTCTGCTCCAGGTACTCTGTGATCATCAGCTCTTAGCCTTTTCTTCACAAGGACTGCTTTGTTATATTTCCATCCATTCAGGATATGGTATCACCAAAGAGTAGGTGATAAAAATACCCACCATTTTCTGTCTCCAGCTTCCCAATTTAATGAGCAAGAGCCAGGGAGCATGTCTGACCTGACAGACTTTCTCATCAGAAGGCATGGATGGTATTACCAGGAGTCAACAAATAAAGTCATCTAGCTCTTGCCAAGAACTCTAGGCTGAGGAGCTTGTTTTTATCCCTGGACTGGTTGGCAAAAAGTAAGCAATATAACATGGGAAAGCTACCTTTTGGATCACAGGGATTACTTCTGAGAACGAATACACACACACACACACACACACACACACACACACCCTCTAACATTCTGATCAGTACAGGGGCTAAAAGACAGAATTAATCAGTTTGAGGAGGACCCACAAGCCTCCAGCAAGTCTTGAACATTCACATCCTCTAAAGATCTTCTGTGTTGATAGGCCTGGATTTCTTTAATATCGCCTCTTCATACTACATACTTCATATAATTGCTATTGGGACAACCATGAAAACCCAGGGAACTCTAAGGTCCCAGGTCTTCATGTGTGTGACATACTTTTCTTTTTGCTGGTCCCCATCAGGTGCACAGGGCACCCTGCCACAGTACCCTTTAGTACCTGGCTTCCTACTTAGCACTAAGGCAGCAGAGGTGTCTCAGAGAAGCCTGCCAAGAGCTAGTGTCTAACATAGGGCTAGAAGCTTTTCCTACAATTACCACATGAAGGCAGAAAAGGTTATGCTGCCATAACCATTTACAATATACTGAGAATAAACAGTCACTACTACTGCAGAGATCGCAGCTAGAAAAATTATTGTCCTGCAATCATTCTTGGTTAACCCTGGGAGGGGAAAGTCCCATAAATATTTCAATAGTATAGTGTGAATAGGTCATGATTGCGGGGGAGAAAGCTGGAGAGGTAGGGAATTCCTAAACTAGGAGCTTATCTTACTAGCTCTAAGAACTTAGTACCTTCCAAAGATTTTATTCTTAATTTGAAGTAGTCAAAATGTCCATTTCATGAAGCTATGCAGATAAATAAAAAGAAAGCCAGTGGCCACAGCCAAGGGTCAACTAGAATTAAACTGCTGGATAGACTGAGGACCAAGGACTTGAGTGAAAGATGTTGGATTTAGATTCTGACCTTTGCCTGGCCTTTGCCAAGTCTTTGCTGTGTAGCCTAGGGCTAGCCTATCAACCCCTCTTGGCCTTCCATCTTTAGTAAAATAGATATAATGAGAAGGCAAATGCAACCATGCCAAAGCTTCTCATAAGTTGCTTTTGTAATAGATGTAATTATTTGTAATAAAGAACATGGCTGCTCTGCAGATCTTCAAGCTGACAATACCTACTGCTGATCTGCCTTGCTCATAGGCTCTGTCATGGTTTGATTGCAAAACTATGGCACTAAGTTTGTATGTTGAAGGCTTGAATCCCCGTGTTGCCATGATCAAAGATGAGCCTCTGATCAGGTCATTCCCACTGGTCAGTATAGAAAGACAGTGGCTATAAGAAGGTTGCTTTCCTACAGAGCATCCTGATGTGTGCAAAACAGAATGCACCTGGGGTCTTGAGATGGCTCTGGCCCGAAGCCTTTATGTATCTGCGAGGGACTTGACCCACGAGTGCTATATATGTGCAGGTTACAGAATAAAATGGCTTCCTGCTCTGAGCATGGAGCATACCACTGGGGTACCAAAATTCTAAGGATAGGGATCTCTGAGCTGAGTATGCTCAGACCAGCATGCTTTAAGCCAGGTATAAGCTCTATCAATCATGAAATGGTCCTGGACTGTCTCCCCTAACCCCTCAGCATTGAGTGGTCCAGTCAAAGACAAGACGAGTCATATCCCTTTCATGACTTGCTTTCTCATCAGTCACAGAGAGGCTACATCTGCCCAAGTGAGACCTACCCATAAGAGCACTTTGAAGAGACTGAAGCAGCAAATAAACCACTGATAAATGCCCAGTCTCACTCATAATTAGTGAGGTGGGAAATAACAAGTAAGGATACCCCACTGCTCACTAGTGGGAAGGAAAACATGAGAACAATATAGAGCACAATGAGCAAGGGGGCTCAGGCACCAGCACAGTTGGAAACTGGAGGTGGCTATTTTGAAGGGCAATTGACTAGTCCTTCACAGGTTATAATCAGGTGCCTTTTGAGAGTGTATTGCCAGAAGTACACAGAGTTTTATGTACAAAGCTACTCATTCTTTAGGGAAGATTGCAGAAAAACTTAGGACTAGGGGCGGGGGGTGCAGTCAACATGTATTTAGCAAGTGTGGCATCTGATCTCAGAACAGGGGCATGGGGAGAGAGACAGAGAGAAAGAGAGAGACAGACAGAGAAAGAGATAGAGAGAGAGAGAACAGTATCTAACAGAGAAAGTCAGAGAACCAAAGAAGCATGAATAAAATGATATGTATGTTGGCACAACCCAGAACTTGTTCACATAGTGAAAGGAGGATGGTCGATTTATTGTTTCAAGGGGTCCATGGACGGCATTTGATCTGTATAAACACATATGAACTCTGGACCCTACCTTTCAAACTTGCAAACTCTCATGTAAAGAGTACATGGTACTCACCTTTCTAACCATTTCCACTGCAGAAAACGGTCGAAATACATGCTATCCAGGTACTCATGAAAGGGGTCTCCCTTCAAGAAGTCATGTACAGACCTAGTCCAGAGTGACAGAAAGATGAACATGTTATAATTCCCATCCTGAAGGAGCTAGACAGAGTCTAGTAGGTTACTGTCTTCAGACTGCAAACGAGCCAGGCCTGCAACAGATACTCCACATCTGGCCAGAGGCCTGTTTGTTTTGCCAATGGTTGCTTAAACTGCATTGACCTTGTAAGTATTCCTAATGTCCCTGCCATGGGCTAGCATTTGTTTCTGGTCCTGTGGTAGAGCAGAGAGTATGGGGGTGAATACCAAATAGGGACATAAACAGTAAAACACAAAGATTAAGTTAACAATCCCAGAGGTGAGCTATACTAAATTAGAACTCAGGAACAACTCTCTAAAGAGACCATGAGGTGAGGTGGGACTACATGCATGCAGACTTGCTGAGTTAGAGGACAGGCTAGGATTCAAAGGTGGGAAAGAACAGAGTGAGATACAGTCCCCAAGAACCTAGGCTTCGGGTTTGGTCTGGAACCAGGAAAATCACTGAAGATAGGAATCTGTCCAGGTAGGCATGGTTTGCCTACGTAGTTGGTGGTCTGTTCAGGTAGGTAAAGGTCAGCCCAGGTAGGAAGAAGGCTGCCCAAATAGGCATGATCTGCCCAGGTAGTCAGGGCTCTTGCCTAGCTGGGCAGAGCTGGAGTGCAGAACACTTACTGAGCACAAGCAGAGAAGAGTTCTTTGCAGGGCCTCTGCAGGAGCTTCATCTCTGTCTGGGAGACCAGGTCCTGGCCAACTTGGGCAATGAAGACTGGGGACTAGAAGAAGGAAAGGACTGTTGTCAATGAGGAGGAAGGAACAGGGTGGCTGAAGCTTCCTCACAGATGCAGGATCAAAGACAAGCCAGATGCCAGGTGATGGTGGAAAGATGCAGCTACCTGTCCCGATATGTGACCACCTGCCCTCTGTCTGCCTCCCCCTACTCCACCCCTCCCCACAACTGGTGTAGGATGTATAGAAAGTATTTAGTGTGTCGGGGAGGTTATCAGACTGGATAGCAGTGAATGAACCCAAACTTAGTGTGGTTGTGTGACTTCATTTAGGTCACTCAACATTTTAAAGTCTTGTTTCCTCAGCTTAACCCATCTCCTCTCTGCCACTCACCCTTGACAACTGCTCCCAGGACTTGACTCATCAGCTGGATATCAAGGTAGAATTTTAATAAATTACAGGGAAATTTTGAGAAGACAACAAGAAGTAGACTCCAAAGAATGCAATGTGAATTATGAAAGGCTTTCTTTCTCTCCCAGCTATAGAGATGTAGCTATAGGGCTGGGAGGTCCATTAGACAGTGCCTACTGGGAGGCAATCCTGAGGATAGTGGGGAGGGTCAGTGGGGAGTAGCTGATACATCCCTATTGAATAAAGGCAGTGTTTCACTCTCTATTACTCATGGTTTCAAATGCTGCAATCCATTCCTTCTTTCCTAGCCCTGCCCTTTGTGTGGGCTCATCCCCCTTGAAGACTCTTTCCTCAGCTGAATGTAGAGGCCCCAACCTGGTGTAGATGGACTATGGTGTGGCTACAAAGCCATTTCACCAAGCTTCAGCTGGAGCACATTTTCTATCATGAATTATCTTAAGTGGTGGCAGCTCTCTCTGCCTTTTTTGCACACTGCCTAGTTCCATTCCTATCCTCTTCCTATTCTCTGCTCTAAGAACCTACAGCTGTGTACTGCTGGAACCTATACCACAACTAGGGACTTATGGTACTTTTCACCTCTGACCTTGCCAACCTGTGGCTTCATCTCTTTCTATGGAAGTAGGGAGGTGCGCCAGAGATGTTGAAGTCTCCTTTGAACCTTGAAAATTGATGAAGTTTTAAGTTGCCTCCCTAAGAAGCATATAAATTTAGTTGGGGGATTCTGTCAGTTTAGTTTCTTCATAGCCAATAACTGCAGGCAATGAACCAGGAGGACAAGCCATTAGTTGTACACAAGTCTCTCAGGAAAAAGACAGCTGGCTGGTAGGGCACTTGAATTTGGGGACAGGGGGGTTGTGCCTGGCAGATGGCTGCTCTACTGAATAAGTGTCAGTTATTGAGGTGACAGAATGCCTTATGTCATGGTATGATCTTGCTCTAGTGTTGGTCAGCAAAGACAACACAGAGATGCTGACTCTGGGAGCTGCAGGGAAGAAGGAAGACATTTTTTCACTTCACAGAGAAGGGGCCCAAGTGCCAAACTGTCTGGATGAGGTACATATTCTGTCAGGGTCCATCTGTTTTTTACCTACACAAAACCCAGATTATTCCTTATCAGCCCAACTGATAGCTGGCATGGGAAGGGTAAGAGAAAAAGGTAAATAAAGCCAGTGTGGTCTTGATCTCAAGTGTTATTCTCCAGTTAGACATATGAATGCTGTACCATAAGATGACAACCTGCCAAAAAAGTTCCAGTGTCCCTTGGTTATATATAGTGATATACAAAATGAACTAAAACCAGAACTTTAAGTTTTCTTAGCTTCTGACTATTCTTTATTTACAAATGAAATTTACTTATAGATCCAACATTGAAAAGAATTTTAAAAAACAACAACAACAACAACAACAACAAAAAACCCTATGACAATGTTTTACATGCACTAAAAAACAACCCTGATCAATAATGAATGGAAGCTCTGACATGCATTACCTAATCTATAATGTCTCTGTGAGGTAGTAACTACTATGCCATCCACCTTGCAGAAGATGGATGCAGAAAGGTTAAGTAATTTTCCCAAGATCACTCAGCCAAGAAGTAGCAGAGAAGGGATTTAACCCAGGTTGGATTACTTTCAGTTGATATCTGACTGGAATTAAAGATCATCCTGTCCCCTCCTCCATCTCACAGTAAGACCTTGGCCCTTGAGGCTCTGCCAGTGTCAAAAGCAAGATGCTGTATGGTCAGCCTCTAAGTTCATCTGGAAAAGATGTTTGGGAAGATGAAGTCAGAGACAAAACAGTACCTAGCCTGAAGCCTTTTTACCCCTCTTCAGCCTCTGCCTGTAAATGAGGGCAACAAACAGGGATAAAAGGGACAAGTGAAGTCCAGAGGTGACCCATCTGTGCACATGATATCAGGCAAGCCTCACACTTGGGTTTGGAACCCACAGGCAAAGAGCCCTGGCGGGGAAGCCAAAGAATAGACAGATAATAATGTCTTGGCTTAGTAACTATGGCTTTAAATTCAGCTTCTGGTTCAACATGAAGAGATTAGGTGATTCAAACCAAATCCTCTTTCCAGTGACTCCAAGGAATGAGTTTTGCCAACAAGAAGAGACAGATGTAGACTAGAGACCTAAGCCTATCAGAAGACTCAGACAGAAGATGCCAAGTTAGTGGACTACTCTCCTGGGAACCTTCCTGCTATGTTCCTCATTGTCTTTTCTGCTTGCCCATTACTTTTCCTGAGGCTTCCTCTACTTATTCTTTGAAATCGTAGCAGTTCCCAAAGCCGAAGTTTACCAGAACATACCTCTGCAGGCAGAGAGACAGAAAAAATTCATGTAAAAGCTTTTCTAGGCACTACCACACAGAGAAAAACTTTCCATTTCATTCTGAACCAGGGGAGGCCCCTGACAATGGGTGGCCTTGTCCTTTCATTTCTGTCTAGGTCTCGCCCACCCTTGTATCCTTACTTCCTCTGATATTCACTCTGTGACCCTAAGCTTCAACATGCCAACTAGGAACACAGCCACTGCAATGCTCAAGTGTGGCACTGGTGGCCAGTCATGCATGATGCAGGGACAATAGTTCTTGGAATGTAAAGAATAGGTGACTAAGGTAGTGGTATGATAGGACGGAAGAGTTGGAGGATCTTGAAGCTGTGTAGGTAAAGCAATGGATCTGGAATGAGTACATGCTTGGTTGGGGTTGGCTTGGAGACTGAATGTATGTGGAAAGTTTTAAAACCTGGCAATTTGGCCAGAGAACCCCATCCCTAAACAGCAGCATGATGTGATGGATTCCAAGGTCCTTCCTAATAGTATGTAAGAATGTGACTGTGGCCTTGAAGAAAAAGTCCTGTTAAGAGGCCCATGGTCATTGGAAAAAGAGGCATAGCAGATTATGCATATTTTGATCAATGCTGCTTGTATGGTATTGTCACATGTAATGTGTGCAGAAGCATAAGAACAGACATACATGCAGACACCCAAGCTAAGAGCCAATATATGCTTTGCTTCAACATAAGGAAACATGCCCCTGAGGAGCTTAGTGCTCATTAGCAGTGGTTCTGCCAGTGGAAAAAAAGGTCAGCTGAGGAGACTGTCTACTCTATCTCCAGATGCAAGTACTTATATTTTAATGATGTGTATATTTTCATATGTGGGCAGCTGACATTCCCCATGTAAACTATTTGCAATCTCCCAGCTTTCTCAGGAAAAGTAGAGCAGCAAAGAGGCAAGACTCTGAAACAAAGGGGTCCCCACGCATTCCCTTCTTTCTAAACAAAAAGACTGGTTTGTCCTGCAGGACAAGGATGAAAGCCCTTGTTTTGGGGATGCTCATTTACCCTCAAGGAGGAGAATAAGGAACAGACACTCCCACAACTGTATCCAGAATGCCCTAGGCATGAGAAGATTTGGATTAGCTACAGGAGGACTGGCTGCAGGAGTGGGAATCCGGCACCCAAGCAGGAGCCACAGTTAAAGGCAGTTGACTATGGGCCCCACGGGGAAGGGCTAGCTTGAGAGCAGCTGGTCCTAAGCAGAGGCCAGTATATGCTGGGCCCTGCTTCTGAGTTTCCTACCCATTTATATTTCTGCTGCTCTTAGAAAGGATGTTGTATAAACCAGAATCCATGGCCTCAGGGTAATAGGCATGTGTGTTGAGACTTAGAGAGCTGGGGAAAAGCAGGTTGGTGTTTTACTCCAGACCCCCAAAATGGAGTATTCCATAAGTTTCCTAAGAGACAAAATATTCAGGAAATGGTGGACTTCATACTTGATTCAGGTCTACCTCAATTCCAAATGTGAAATCTCTCCACTCAAGAAACAAATGGATGAGGTTCTAAACATGCTTGTTAAATAATGGTATGCACACATACATGTTTGGGCTAGGAGTCACTCAGTGAAGGTGCTTGCCTGGGAACTGCAAGGTCCTAGGTTCCAAGTCTGACACCACATTTTCGGAAAAAAAGAATTCCATTTTTGGACACCTTATGGGGTCATCTAGTCTACCTCTGCTTTGGTGACAAGCTGGGACATTTTTTCTCAGTCAGAACTAAATAAAGGGTCTTGGTGAATTTCTGGCAGATACTTGGGATTGAAGGTAAGGAATTACTGATCTGTTTTGACAGGCATTTCTTGGGTCCAGGTACTCTCCAACCCAGTCCAAGTACCATCATGTCGCTTATGGGTGTATCTGATGATACAGAAGTCCCTGCCTCCAGCTTTCTAATAATTTCCCCTTTAAGTAGTTGGAAGATACCATCTTGTCAGTTGCTAGAACTGGAGATGAGGTGGGAAAAGCAGGGAGTGGAAGCAGCATATGATGAGGACTTGTTCCAACCTGGACTCCTGACTCAAAACTGCACATGCTGTCCAATCACAACCAGAAGACAAAAGGAAAAGTCGGTAGACTACAGCTCACAGAGAACATTTCCTTGCTTGGGGGCTGACTTAAGGCCTGGCTGACAGGAAGAAAATATGACATTCTTTCACCTTTTTAATCAAAACCTCAGGGCCATGTGTTAGAGCTGCTGCTACCTGCCCTGAAGTCTGTTTGGGGCAGTTCTTCTCTGTCTATGGTCAGGCATGATATACAGTCTCAAGCTCCAAACAAGAACATATCAAAGGAGAATTAAAGGTTTTGTTTCCTGGGTCACTGCGGAGAAAGAAATCAGTACAGCTCATGGGCAAGGCACCCTCCACACTGGGTCTAAGGTTCATATCCAGTAGTTCATGACAGGAACATCCCTTTCTTCACTCAAGTACCCAAAGGTCAATCCAGCATGTCAGTTACAAGTCCTGAGAACTGCCATGGTGTCTTAGTGGCTACCAGCCATGCAGAGGAAACCCAGAAACCTAAGTTTCCTCCATCAGGTAGGCTGGTCACGTCTCTGAAGTTCTCTGGGAAGCAGTACTCACTGCTTGCCAAAGAAGAGTCTCCATTCAGGAGCAGAAGCACCTGCAGTAGAGAAAGTTTAAGCTTGGGGCTCTCACTTGCTGCTCTAGGGCAGCAATATTACAGAAGATATGCAGAATATATAGGATATGCAGCAATAATAGAGAATATTCCAGCTGGGGAGGGGAAGCCACTTTCAGTGAACAAGACTTCTAAATAAAACAAAACAAAACAACCAACCATACAAACAAAACCATTTTCAGTAAATAGAGATGGCTCCAGGAATGACAGGTTTTTTTTTTGTTTCATTTTAGTATTCACTTTTGTACATAATGTGCTCTTTTAATTTATTTTTAAAGGTTTATTTATTTATTATTTATACAGTACTCTGCCTACATGTATGCTTACACACCAGGAGAGGACACCAGATTTCATTATAGATGTTTATAAGTTACCATGTGGTTGCTGGGAATTGAGGTCAAGACCTTTGGAAGAGCAGACAGTGCTGAGCCATCTCTCCAGCCCAATGTGCTCTTTTATTAAAAAAGACAATTTATTTTTATTTTATGAATGTTTTACCTACAGTATACATGTGTGCCATGTGCATGCCTGGTACCTTTGGAGCAGAGGAGAGTGCTGGATGCCCTGGAACTGGAGTTACAGATGACTTTAAGCTGCCATGTTGGTATTGGAAACCCAACCCAGGTCCTCTGCAAGGGCAACAAGTGCTCTTAAACTCTGAGCCATCTTTCTAGACTGTACATGGTGCTCCTTTCCTTCCTTCCTTCCTCCTCTCTGAGACAGGATCTTTTCCTTAAGATTAATTTCATGTATATGAATGTTTTGTATATATGTGCACCATGTGCATGCCTAGTGCCCTAGTCAGAAGAAGTCATTCAGACTCCTTGGAACTAGAGTTCGGATGGAATGAGCCAAATGTGAATGCTGGGAATCAAGCTCAGGTCCTCTGAATGAGCAGCAAGTACTCATAACAGCTTAATCATCCCTCGAGCTCCATGAGGCAGGATCTTGCTTATAGCTCAGGCTGACCTCAAACTAATGATGCTCTTGCTGCCTCAGCCTCCAAAGTGCTAAGCTGTACACCACCATGCCCAACTGCTATTCATTTTCTTAAGGAAGGTATTTCTCACATTCTTGAAACTTCAGCCCCAACAAAGCTTGGGCTTTCTCTTGCCTCCACTACAGAGTGCTCATGCTCCGTCCCATGGGTTCTTCTCCAGAGATCTGTCCAGAACCTCATGCCTCAGCAGCCTCCAATCCTCTAGGAAGATATGCCCAGCCTGCCTTCTTTCTCTCTACTTCGCAAAGATCTCAAAGACCCAGAGTCTGAGCTCTGTGGAGTATCATGTGGTTGGGTGTTTGAGCAACTGGAAGGTAGCACCTTGCTACTTTCCATCTGAAACTGGGCTACATTTTTCTCCAGTAAAGATTTTTTTGTTTTGTTTTTTTGTGTTTTTGAGACAGGGTTTTTCTGTGTAGCCCTGGCTGCCCTTGAACTTGCTCTGTAGATCCAGCTGGCCTTAACAGAGATCCACCTGCCTCTATACTAGCATGTGCCACCAGGTGAAGATTTTAATCTTTGAGTGTTAGTAATAAATGAGGGGTAGCAATCTTATAAGATGAAAAGAATTCATCCAGAACTCCCACCCCCATCAGATATCATACCTGTGCCCAAGCCCCACAGGTGGGTGTGGCATATAGAAAATACTCAGACTCTGGTTTGGAAGGAACAACATCCTATATGAGGCCTACAATTCCATCACAATGCAGGCACATGGCCACCACTCTAGTAACTAACTCTCTGGATGGTGATCTCTTGTGCCTTCTGGTTGGTAGACCTAAGAACATCTAAAGATTCTGTTAGGCCAAGAGTAAGCAGAGGTAAAGAACACTGTGTGATCCATTCAGACACTTTTCCAGGTGGGGTCTGAGTCAAGTATGTCCATCAGTCATAGGCTCCCTGATTGCCCATCCTGTGTCCACATCACAGTACTCATCACAGTAACTTAAAGGTCAATTCAACTGGCCAGCAGCAGTAGTTACAAACCAATGAGGATATAGTTTGGCCACAGTGGGTGGCCAACTGTAGGCAGCCTTTTGGTCCTCAGGGAGAACTACAGAGATGGTCTCATCAGACACATGTGACTCTACAGCTGAGGCAAGGCATGGCCATTGCCTAAAGGAGAAGGGATTGTCTAGGCAGTAAAGAAGTCCCTCCATCTTTCCATTTCTCATGTATGTGCTCTAGGAAGTCTTCAAAGAAAACTGACGTTCTGGAAGAATTCAATTTTTCCTTAGGACAAAACTGATATATTTCTGGACAACTTTCAAAGAATAAGATAGGCTACAAGAACCCTGACTGACAACAGGTGATAAAGTGAAGGCAAGAAAGCCTGGAGCAATCCCTAATGACTTGGTCACAGGACTTTGGATCAGCAAAGTAGAATCACAGCACCCCTGAGAAATAGCCATGGCTCTCACAAGGAGGACACTCACTGGGCTAAAGAGATGTAGACATACATTTTCTTGGCTTTTCAAGTGGATTCAGACAGAGGAGGATGAAAGAGTCTTGAGCAATGGGAAGAGAGACAGAGAACATTTTAAACAGCATTGGAATTTAACCAGGGCACTGAGAGCTGGATAGCTCTAATGAGACGAAAAGAAAACCACAGTGACTCTGACCCAGACCTCTTGACCCTTTACGTCAGAAGCAAAAGAAGATAATTAACAAAATGCAGTGTGCCCAGACATGGAATGAGAGGCCAGCTGAGCTCTGTCAATTTGATAATCCCCAGTTGTGACCTGTGAACCCAAGTGTGCAACCAGAGATGTTTATACAGGCTTTGCACATGGGGCTCACAGCCCCAGAGATGTTGCTGGGGCAGAAGGGGTTCTTCCTTGTAGTTTGCATCCAGCCAACTTTGTTTTGCATGAGTCAACACCACCACATGCAGGTTCTTGGCAATTAGTACTCTGGTCCCAAGAGGCTAAAGTGCAAAATGTTCCTACAGGACAGTCCCTTAGGCTTTATATGTGAGAGATGAGGATATAGCCATCTGGTTTTCTGTCTTCTAGAACATTCACTGCCCTCCTGCTCCACAGCTCCCAATCTAGTTTCCATTTGAAAGTATGGAAGATTTTTCTCTACTAAAGATTTTAATCTATGGATATTGGAGATGAAGGTGGGATGGAAATTCCTATGTCTATTAGATGTCATTTCTGTGTCCAAAGCCTACAGATAGGGGTGGGAAGGTGGGATATACAGGGAGTCAGCCAGGCACAAGTACTACTGGGACCAGTGTCCTGCCTACTCATGATAGCTGGGGCAGAATGCCCAGGAAGCCTGTGGAGAGTCTGCAAATCCCCAAAATGGAATTCTGGACAGGAAACACACAGAGAAGAAAGAAGCTCAGAGGCAGGGCTGGCTCTATGGACATCAAAGGAATGTCCAATTTTCTGATCTGAAAGGCCACAAAAAGCAAAAGAACCGGCTTCATCTTCTGTGAGAAGCTGAAATGAAATCAGGCTATAGACAAAGACAATTCTTTTTCCAGGAAAAACTGTTAAGGAGTCAGAGGTATATCTGGGTGAGAACCTGCACAGTCATTCTAAATGGCTATGCAGGAAGCCTGTGACATGAGCACTATAATGACACACCACTTAGAGCCAGGGGATTCCAACTAGCATGAAAATGTTGCAGACACCAGCCCCTCCCACTCTGAGACTTGATCATTCTTCTTGCTTCATCACTTTAGTTACACCCAGGGAACTGATTCAGGGGACAGTTTTGTTCTAGGTTAAATTCTGAGATGACTAGAGAGTGGAGAGATCACAGACTCTAGACTTGGGCAGAATGAGGTTACATACCAACCTGAATCTTACTTTTTTCACTCTTTTACATGGCAAAACATAAACATGACACCTTAATCATTTTAAGTGTACAATTCAGTGGTGCTGAGTTCACCCTCTCAATCATCTTTTCCTAAAAATTTATCACCCTAAGCAGAAACTATAACCGTTAAGTATCAAGCACTCACTACTTTACTCCACATTCTTTCTACCAGGCCCTGGAAAACCTCAGTCTACTTTCTGTAAGTTTTCCTATTCTGAGGTGGCCAGATGGCTTAGCAGCTAAGGGCACCTGCCATCACACCTAAATGTTAAATTCAATCCCTGGGAACCTACATGGTAAAAGCAGTGAACTGACTCCCATGGGTTGTCCTCTGACTTGCACATGTATACTGTGGCATGTGTGCTGTAGCATTTATCAGAACTTGGTGAAATAAAATATGCCACTGGATGTGTATTCAGTGTTTTGCCTATTCATTCATATGTTGATGACACTTGGTTTCTAGTCCAATTATAAATAATGCTATTTGAACATTTGCAAACACATATCTATTTGAATTCCTGTTTACAGTTTCCCCTTCTTCATTATTACTAAACAATGTGGTCCAGGGTCAAATGGACACAACTGCTTTTTTTTGTTTGTTTGTTTTTCATTTAGAATTATAAGGAAGCTGGAATGAACTAAACGCATAAATCCATGTAGTATACAGTAATTAATGCTTCTCCCTCCCACCTCCCATGAGAAAGCCCACTTTTGGTAGGGAAGTATGAGAGATAATAATTTAACTTGTAAGTGTGGATGGTTTGGCACCAGTTGTCTTCTCTAGTAAGCTCAGACACTACACATGGCAAAACATTTAGACACTTACTGGCCCAAACAGAGCAGCCTGGGAGGAATCTGGACCCAAGTTCAAGCCAGCAAAGGTGGATGATGAAAACAAAGTCAAGAGGTGCACCTTTTGATGTTATTTATTCATGTTTCTAGTCCATAGTCTTGCAAAGTTCTGCAAAGGTCATTCTAGTCTCCCTTTTCAAGCTATGTGACCAAGGAAATCCAGTCCTTCTCCAGCTTAGCTCAGTATTTTCAAACTGGGTTCCATGGAACCCTAACTATTCTTTCAGCCACAGCCTGGGAAGCAGGACAGAGATGGAAAAGGGAAGATCTTCTTTGTCTGTTTGCATACAACTCAGGAGATGGAATATTGCCATGACTCCAATGAATACTGAAAGTACAGTATGACCCATCCTGGGTGACCTATTTCTCTTCATTTCAAACAGCTTTCATGAAGTATTAGAAAAATTTGGAATGTGAGGCTCTGGACACACAGTAGATACCTAATTAATATTAGCCCCTTTCTTTTGCCCCAGGGTACATAGTGAACACAAATATGGCTTTTTGCCTTCTAATTTGCTCTCTGTTGCCCCAAAAATGGAGGAGAAAGAGGCCTACCCACACTTCTTGAATGACTCCAATTGTCTGGGTCTCATAACCCATAAAATGCCCAATCCCATCTGATCCTGGAAGCTAAGCAGAACCTAGCCTGCTTGGCACTTGAATAGAAAGTGACTTCAAAAGTTCCACCCTCAAGCTTTCTTTCCAATCCTTTTCTGACCTCAAGTCTCCTAGTATTGTGGCAAGAAGGTGAAAAGTTTGGCATATGCTCCCCAAGCTTTCCACCCTAGCCAGTAACCTGGACAGACCCTTTATTCAGGCAAAAGTGGACTCTGAACTCATTACATTCATTGACAACAGGGTGAAGATCCACTTTTATTGCTGGGAGACAAGAACCAATAATCTCAGTACAGGAGAAAAGCCAGGTTTAGGCTAGTGTTTAGAGTTCAGGGTCTACAAAGGAGGATGGAGAGGGTACTTCTGTGGGAGTAATTTTCAGCCCTTGGTTGCTCTGCAGAACACAGGTTGATTAGATAGTGTGATAGCTAGTCTTGAAGACTGACTTGACAAGACTGAGAAATGCATAGAAAAATCAGTAAAGCATACCTCTGGGTGTTTTGTGAGGGTTTTCCCCCCCATAAACAAATGGACCATGAGGGCTCTGTGACCTAAATATTCATGAGTTGATGGATTCAATATTTAACAAACTACCAGGAAGTGGGTAACTGCAGGAGGGAGGGCCTGGCTAGATGAAGCTGGATACTAGGAGTACCTTTCTAAAGGCTATAACCTACCTTGGTGCCTTCCTGTTGCTTCCTGTCCACTATGAAGTGAGGAGAAGAGCCACATACTCCCACCACCATGATGCTCTTGCCCAAACACATGTAGCTAAGCAACCATGGACCAAGCCCTCTCAAACAGTGAGCCAAAATAACCCTTTCCTTCATTAAGTTGTTTCTACCAGGAACTGGTCACAGCAACAGGAAAATTATCTAATACAAATGGATCAGTAGATTCTATACTACCTTCACTAGGGTTCTGTCACCTGGTCCAAGAATCATTGCTCCAGGCCATACTATCTTCATCACCATCAAGCCGGCATCCCATAATACATCACTAGCTAGGAAGCAGAGAACATTTCCAGAGATAATTGATGGTCTTAGGGGAACCATGGTGACAAATGAAGCACTGTTTGATTATCCTTCAAGCCTCATCAAGAAAGTCTCAGCAGTATGCTAGTATGTCATTAGCTCACTACTGACACAAGATTTCCACACAGTGAGAAAGGTTCATCAAGTTCAGAGCTTTACTTTCTAGTTCTCTCTATGACATATACATATAGCTCATTCAGTTAAAACACAAGAAAAATGCTTGTCACTGTATCATGGTCTGCAAATATGATGAGATCTATGAAAACTCATGGTAATGAGTCCAGAGCTACACTCACTCCCTTCATTCTATACTCAGATGACTAAACCAAGGTGCTGTTATGGTTTGAATCTGAAATGTCCTCCACAGGTTTAAGGTTTTGTAGACTGTAAAGTATTCTGAAGGCTGTGGAAGCTTTAAAGGGTAGAGCCTGGAAGACAACAGCAGGTCATAAAGGCCTTTGAAGATTATAGCCATGCCCTGTGACCAGCCTGTGCTCCATGCTTCTTGGTCTTCCACCACGTGAAGAATTTCTACCCTGTCCTAATTAATGACACAGCTTAGAAATACCTAAGAAAAAAGTTTCAATTGAACAATTGTCTTTATCAGGTTGCTCCATGACCATGTTTATGAGGCGCTGTCTTGACTGTTAATTGATGTAGGAGGGTTTGTCCGCTATGGGCAGTATCATTCCCTGGGCAAGTGATCCTGGTTTGTATAAGGAAGCTATCTGAGCATGAGCTCAAGTAAACCAGAGAAAGCCAACAAGTAGCATCCCTCCATGGTTTCTGTTTCAAAGTTCTGCTCGAGTTCCTACCCCAACTTTCTTCAATGATGGACACCATGACCTCAAAGTATAAGCTAAAAAACAAAACAAAAACAAAAATATACTTTCTTTTCCTAAGTTGCTTTTGTTCAGAGTGTTCTATCACAGAAACAGAAAAGAAACAAGATCACACCTCAGGGTTCTGCCATGCTTTCACTAATGTGAACTCTAAAACTCCCTAAAACCATGAGACAAAATAAACTTTTCCTCTCTGAGGTTGTTCCTGTCAGGCATTTGACAACAGTGATTCAAAAGTTACTAATACAGGCTCCAAGGATGTATGCAGGGCTTGGAAGTTAGCAGGACTGGTCTTCTATGCAGTCCTAACGACAAGGAATGAAGTCAGCTGAATACCCTGAGACCAGAGCTGAGAACCTGATGAGCATTGCTCAACATCCTGGTGTGATGTCTGGGCAGAAAAAAGGTACTACTGAGGTGGTGCAATGAGTAGGGTGGGGCTTGGGAAATGAAGAAAAAACTTGGATTCATTACTTCTTTCATACAACCCTTTTTCTTTTTTTAAGAGTGGCTATTTTCAAAGAGAGACAAGCATTAGGGATAGACTGCTTTTGTGAAAAAGTCAGCTGATAGGTTGCTTCCCCCATAACAGGAACAAACTTCCCAGTTTTACCCTGTCATTGTTTATAGAAACAAAGAGGCAGCCGAATGTCTGCAGAGGGCACCAAGAACAACATCCTGCCTCAGAACCTCTGGCCAAAAATAAACTCCAAATACCACCTGGGCTGAGCATTCCCAGCATCCCACACAGGAACACTAAGTGGTTCATCTCAAGTCTGTCCATCCCAGCTGTGTACCCTTCCTGTCTAGGAAGAACCCCATATAGGCCTTGAGTTCCTGCTCTAAAACTACCCTCAGTGATGGACAGTGATCTAAAGTATAAACCAAAGTTGCTTGTGGTCAGTGATTGTGTGGTTGTGTGCTAGGAGTTTCAGGGTAGGGAGCATCTATGCCCCAGAACTGAGGGTCATATAGATCCACTGATACTTTCTAGCAAAATTGTAACTAAAGTGGGAACCACATGCCAAGACTTAGTCATTAAGATTTCAATAATGGAGGCACAGCACAGTGGTTTGTGAATCTAATTAAAATGAACCACAGCAAAATGTCCTCCAGATAACACTGCTGAAGCAAGTTACTCAGGCCTCCACTCTGAACCAGCTTCTCTTCTCAGACCTCAGCTGCCAGATCTGTAAAGTGAATGCACAAATGCCCTCTTTGATAGTTGCTGGTAAGACCCACACTTCTGTAAGAAGTCAGCACAGTACAGTGTTATATTCCAACAGATCTAAAGGCTGTAGAAGTTTGTCATAACAACAGAAGGAAGTTGGTGTGTGATGGATGTGAAGAGCCAGGCCTTCTGACAGACATCAGAGCTTTGGTTCTCTAGAATACTGGTTCCTGAGACATCATGTACACCACAATTTGCTCATTTTCTTTCTATACACACCCTGTTCCCAAAGGAACAAAGGACTTCTTAGAAAGACATATATAGGACAAGGCAAGCACAAGTCATTTGAAATTAAGTAACAGGAATGAAGTATGAATTTCATCAAAAAATTATAAATGTCTCAAATGACACCATTAAGTGAAAAGATGAAGCCCACAAAGGAGAAAATCGTTCCAACTCATATATTTGAGAATAGATTTGTATCTAGAACATACAAAGAACGCCTGAAAGTCAACATCAAAAACAAACAACTAGCTTTTAAAATGGGCAGAGGATATGAATAGACCTTTTTCAAAGAAATACACGGATGGCCAATAAGCACAGGAAAGGATGAGACTCTATCAGTGATCAGGAAAAGGTAAATCAAAATCATACCAAGAAACCACCTATTATCCACAAAGATTGATAAAATTAAAGACAGAAAACTGAAGGCTGAGGAGATAGATCGGTGGGTAAAGTACTTACTGCATCTGCATAAGCATCAGGACCTGAGTTCAGATCCCCGGGACCCACATAAAATCTGGATGTGATGGTAACTCCAACACTGAGGAAGCAGAAACAGGAAGATCTTGGGGCTTGTTGGCCAGCCAATCTAGCTGAAATGGTGAACTCCAGGTTCAATAAGAAACTCTGTCTCAAAAAATAAGGTGGAAAGCAATATTGGAAGACACCTAAAATCAACCTCTAGATTCTACACATGTATACACAGGTAAATGCACCCACACAAACATGTCTCATTAGTTCTTTCTGCTTATTTGTTCAGTCTCCCTACCACCTCCACCTCTCCCTCTCTCCCTCTCTCTCTCACATAAACAGAGACAGAGAGAGGGGGACAGAGAGAGAGAGAGGGACAGAGAGAAAGAGAGAGAGAAGAGTAGGAGGGAAAAAAGGGAGAGGGAGAGAGAAAAGTACTGAAGATATAGACAAATTAGAACCTTCAGGTGATGGTTACATGAGCTAATATGATTTATTTCATTTTCATTTTATGTGTATGTCTGTGCACCACTTGTGTTTCTGGCGCTCACAGAGCCCATGAAAGGTTCTCCTCCTTTCCCTTCTTTGGTACCAGGTTTCCTCCTCCTCCTTTTAGATTTATTTTGGCAGCTTGGCCTCCTAGAAGCTCCCCTGGTTCACTGGCTGGGCTGGCAGCATTTTGAGACTCACTTCTCTTCATGGGCTCTAACACTACTGCCATCATAAACATTCAATTGATTTTCAACTGGGCTCAAGAACTTTCTACGCAGTATTGGCTTGTATTGATCATCCAGCTGGGCTCCAAAGAATCCCACATTAAGGCACAGAAGCCAAACAAAAGAGTAAGTTACTCAGTGCCAGATCAGAGCAATGGACTGGTCAGTGCAAGGGAGGCCTTAGACAGTGGAAGACATGAGAACAAATGTAGACATAATGACAGAAATAGAGCAGAGAGCAGTATTCTTAAAACAGCAGGGATAAAGACCAATGGGATCTGCATATTGAGATGGGCCTGGAAAGATTGCGGATAGCACCTGAGTTGCATCTTGAGCAAAGGGTAAGGATGATTTAGTTTGGGGGGGGGTGTACTGGCTCTGGGGCTTCAATGACACCATCAGCCACTAGCTTAGGCCTTTACCCAACCCTCTGCTCCCCCTGCACTTGGTCCTCTGAACCACTGAAAAGTGAAGCAGGCTTTTTGAGAAAGCTCCTCCAGGAAAGGCTAAAAAGGCAGTTCAAAATTAATTGCAGGAAAACACTCAATCCAGGAGATGGTCTCCTCTAGGCCCCTGGACTACAGCAGATGGTGTAGTTTAAATTTCAGAAATTGAGGAGTACTTAAGGAAAAAAAAATATGCTGGCAGGCATCAAGGTACATATAAAACCATCTGAGCTGATGAGGGAATCCAGGCCTCATGATTCTAGGAGACAAGAAGCACAAACAGAGGTAGGAGCCTGGAGGGCTCAGATAAGGGCCTTCTGACAGAGGCTTTTGGACTGAGGGAAGAGAGAGGCAACAAGGTGAGAGAGAGGGGCAGTCCCAGTGATTTCTGACACCCTATACTGTCATAAGCCACAGAGCCTATTCCCTTTGGGACAAAGAAAACTATCTTCACCAGATGATCAGGAGAAGGGCATACTGACTGGGAGGAGTAATGGTGCTCCAAGAGAAAGATCTAGAACTCCTGGATTAACCAGACTGGACTCAAGTCCTGGTCTTGCTACTTTCTAGCTATGTAGCCTGGGAGGTGGCATCTGGCAAGACTCCCCTTCCTCAGCAATGAGATGGAGCTTCTATAAAAATAACAAGGACTTTGAACTAGTGCTTGACACAGCAAGTAAGTAATACTTCTCAGCTTCCATTATTTTGGACCAGACACATGTCAGTGGTAGCCTAGTTGGTGGTACAAATGGAGAGTAGGATCAGGCTAGTACCCTTGCAGTAGAAGATGCCTTGGTAGATGGTGGTAAAGACTCCATGGGCTGGCAGCATGAGTTCTGAGCTCTGCAGGCCCTGTCTGTGAGCAACCTGGAAGCCTGGCACACTAGGAGCTTAGCCAGGGAGCTGTTGCCACAGTCATCCCACAGGATACTTCCTCCCCTTAGCAGCACTGCCTCTAGACTTGAGACATCTGTTCACACACTTTGAGTGTTTGCTGTGTTTTACATGGTGGTTAGACCAGAAAAGCAGCCACCTTCAGCTGCTTCATAAGCCGTGACTGTGGGTTAACAGACAAACCACTCGCATGATGACAGGGGTAGCAAGTATAAAATGAGACAAGGAAGTGCTACTCAATGGCTGAAAGATAGAGAGAGTAGCCATACTGTCAGATTACACATTAGTCAGAGCAAGCCAAGCAGGTTTTTTTTTTTTTTTTTTTTTTTTTTTTCCCAAAGCTGAGGACCGAACCCAGGCCTTGCGCTTGCTACACAAGCACTCTACCACTGAGCTAAATCCCCAACCCCACCAGCAGGTTTTGCTTTGAGGTATTTTCCCAGAATTAATTCTGCCAGTTTTGAAAAATGATGTCTTCAGGTCTCATAAACAGAAGCATATGGTTAGGATGGAAACAGAGGGAAGGAAGAGCCAGGGCAGAAGCAAGAAAATAAGATTTTGTTATGTCAGAAGTGGCCACTCAGGAGGCATTTGGAGCAGCAGAATTATAAAGGTCACACATTTGGCTATGACACTGAGCTTAGAATGGAAAGCACATGGCCATGACAATTGCAGTCATGGATGAACACAGCCACTTGAGAACAGGTACTAAGTATTAGGAGAGAATAGTGGCTAGGATTTTGTCCTGCAAGTGTGGTGACTTGGTTTATCAGTAACCTAGGACATCCATCCAGGAATTGTGCCCAATATCTAGGGGCCTGGACAGAATGATCATTGGCCCCAGGGAATAAGGAACAGCTCAAAAGATAGCTCTCGTATCTAGGGTTGATAGCCTATACCAAGTGAGTCCAGTGGGGAAGCTACTTTACAAAAAAGTAGGAAACTAAAACTGGTTATAGTTGCACATGTCTATAATCCTACCAAGTCAGATGCTGAGGAGGATTAAATATTTCAGGGTTGATGAGATGGCTCAGTGTGAAAAGTTACTTGCCACCAAGTCTGATGACCTGAGTTTGAGCCCCAGGTCCCACATGGTGGAAATAGAGAAATGATTCATTAAAGTTCTCCTCTAACTTCTATACATATCATGGCACATGTGAATGCATACGTACATAAGTGCATGCACACATATACACACAAAATAAAAACATTTTAAATGTCTGTGTTTAAGCTACACAGTGAGTTCTTGGCCAGCCTGGAATAGTGAGATTTTGTCACACATACACATACACACAAGTACTAGAGGTATGGAGGTAGGAGAGGAGGTATTTCTAAACCCACTCGGCTAAAGCAGCTTGACCAAATAGAACAGCTAGGACCAGACTAATAAATGGGTCAAGTTAGTCTGCCCCTTTCTCCCTCTGACCTCACCAAAAGAGTTTCATTAGGGTTGCTTACAGGAGCTTGTGTGAGGGTGTCTCTCACTCACCTAGCAACTATTAATTCACTATAGATACTCAAGGAAGAGTGGGTAAGGCTTTATGAGCCCTTCCTCATCCATGACAAGCTCAATATTATTATAGATCTTACATAGTTAATTACAGTGTGACTATGAGTTCAAGTGCTGGGCAATGGACACCTTTAACTCCAGCACTTAGGAGGCAGAGGCACACAGATCTCTTTAAGTTCCAGGCCAATCTGGTCTACAGAGTGAGTTCTAGGAAAGCCAGGACTATACAGAGAAACCCTGTCTCAAAAAATAAACCAACCAAACAACCAACCAAAGAGTCTAACAACTGTGTCAACCATGTCATGCCAAAAGACAGTGCTCTACAACACTCTATCCCTACCCTTGGATAGTACATTCTTTTCACTCTTTTGTCCACAATATGCCCGAGCCTTGAACAGAACACTACAGATGAGTGGCCCCCAACCATCACTTATTCTCAACACCAATCAATTATGAGTCTCAAGAGTACGTTTCTCTATAATGTTGTCAAAGGCAGCTAGAAAATATCATCCTAAGTGAGGAACTCAGAAAGACACACATGGTATATACTCACTTATAAGTAGTTATTAGCCATAAAAGACAGGATAAACAGACTACAATCCACAGACCCAAAGATATTAAGTCACAAGGAGAGCCCAAGGGAGGATGCTTGCATCTCACTCAGAAGGGAAAATAAAATAGACATCTATAGTAGATGGAAGGAGAGAACTGGGTAGAAGAGAAATAGGGAAGGAAACAGGGATGGGGATCAGTATTGAAGAGAGAAGGCTGGGAGAGAGAACTGAAATTGGTGGGGGACATCTCTGGGACGGGGGAGGCTTCCAGGAGTCTATGGGGGGAGGGGTGGCCCTAGCTGAGACTTATATCAGTGAGGAATACAGAGCATGAAGAGGTGGCCTCCAGTAGCTAGGTGAGACTTCCAGTGGAGGGAGGGGGAAACCAACCCACCTACAAAACCTTTGACCCAAAATTTGTCCTGCCTACAAGTAGGGCAGGGATAAAAATCGAGCAGAGATTGAGGGAATGGCAAAACAATGACTGGCCCAACTTGAGACCTACCATGGGTAGGTCTCAAGCCAACCCCTGACACTATTAATGATACCCTGCTCTGCTTGCAGACAGGAGCATAGCTTAACTGTCTTCTGAGAGGCTTCATCCAGCAGCTAATAAAAACAGATGCAGATACCCACAGCCAAATAATAGGCAGAGCTCAGGGAATCTTGTAGAAGAGTTGGGGGAAGAATTGAGGAAACTAGAGAGAGAGGCCAAGGGCAGCAGAAGACCACCTACAGAATCAACTAATCTGTGGCCATGGGGGCTCACAGAGACTGAACCACCAACCAAAGGGCATGCATGGGTTGGACCAAGATCCCCCTACACATGTGTAGAAGATGAGCAGCTTGTTCTTCATGTGGGTCACCTAATAATTAGAGTGGGAGCTGTCTTTGACTCTGTTGCCTGCCTTTGGATCCCTTTCACATAGCTGGGCTGCCTTGTCTGGCCTCAGTTAGAGAGGACGCACCTAGTCCTGCTGCAACTTTATGTACTAGGGTGGGTTAGTAGGCACGGGGAGCCACCCCCTTCTCTGAGAATAGGGATAGGGGGATGGGGGGAGAGTGTGAGTGTGGTACTGGGAAGAGAAGGAGGGGGGCTATGATGAAGCTGTAAAGTGAATTAAAAAAATAAGTTAAAAAGGCAGCAGATACTACAAAATTCAGATTCTCTCGCTTATGGGGGCAGTGCCATTCTGGTTCCTTTAACAACTACATAGGTATTAAGGTAAGGATAGAGTCTGATCCTTCAGTATTCTCTAGAACATGCTTCAAAATAACCCCATATTATCTCAAGTTTTCCACTGATTGCTCACTCTAAGTTGTCTGATCTACTTCTCCCTCCTGGTCATTTCTGGCCATGCCCCCCATTATCATCTCACTAGAACTGCCTCTTGCTGAGTCCTTTCTTCTGGGCACTTCCAACCCCAATTTTGGTGAGACACTCATCTTCCTGTCTAAATATGTGCAGTGGGAAGTAAGAGGATCCTTAAAAGGCACCTGGTTTTCTAACCTATGTGAGTCCTATCCTGGACCACCCACTTCTGGCTGTGAGGTTGAGATATGATCTGAGTGAAGATGGAAACTGTGGCACTCTGGAAACCACAGGCCCACCAGACCTGTATGTCAGGGCTGTCTACATTCCTAAGCAGGCTTCCCATTCCTCCCAATGAGACGTTTGCAAGGATTCTTACCTTTGGAGTAAGGTACTTGGTCATTATTTCCTTCCCCTTCTCTCCAAGTTTTTCATCTGGAGTAACTTCATATTCTGCCTAAAACAGAAGGAAAAAAAAATAACAACAGTTTTGCTACTGAAGTTGGAATAACTATGGAGCTTTGGAACCTCTTTGGGACCAATTGACCAATCCCCTCCTTCATGAGAATAGGAAACTGTGGCACAGAGAAAGGAAGACCTGGCCAGAGCCCAAAGTTAAAAAAAAAAAATCTACCCTCTAAAGGAGTGGATCCACCCAACCATGGACTGAAACCCAATAGATTTTTGCTACAAATATGACTTTTCTGTTATTTAACATAAATTAAAATTTGACAAAAATTAACATGGTGATTTTTCTAGATGGTCTTATCAGAACCTTAAAAGAATCACATAGTATGACAAAGGAACAGGAACTGTTTTTTAAAAATAAATCTATCTATCTATCTATCTGTCTGTCTGTCTGTCTGTCTGTCTGTCTATCTAAAGAAAAATGGGTTTATGATTTTAAATAGTATAATCCAGTGTTTCTCAACCTGTGGGTCACTCCTTTGGGTTTCACATGTCAGCTATTCTGTATATCATATTTACATTACAATTTTAACAGTAGCAAAATTACAGTTATAAAGTAGCAACAAAATTATTTTATGGTTGGAGTCACCATGACATGAGGAACTGTATCAAAGGAATTGTATCAAAACAACAGAAAGGTTGAGAACCACTGGTATAGTCCATCATGGTAGGAGAAATGGGTACCCAGGTAGTCCCATTTTGTTAGATCAGGAAGCAAAACACTCAGGCTGAAAGTAGCATTGGGCTGTAACCTACAAGTCTTCCCTCTAGAGCATCATGTCAGTCACAGAGCCTAATCCCTCTATACCAAAGGTTCTATAACCTCCACAAACAGAATCACTATACTAGGGACTAAATGTTCAAATATTCAAACACATAAGACTGTGGAAACATTTAACACCCAAATGAAAACATTCTATCTTTGGCCCCCATAGGCAAAATCTATCCAACCCAACTTTAAGAGTGTCCTTAGTTTCTATGGTTCCAATAATGTTCAAGACCCCTGGAACCCCTGGGGTTAGTTGTGTGATCCCTATAAAAATAAAAAACAAGTTAAATTCTTCTAATATATAGTGGCAGAGTAAGCATCCCCATTCCAAAAAGGGAGGAACAAAAGCAAGACTGAATGAACCAAAGCAAGAATGAAATGTACCACTGCAAACACCAAACCCTGTAGCTCCATGCCCAGCCTCTAGGGCTTGTGATGACAATGTTTAAGCTCCAAGAGTTTAAGCTCCAAGAGTCAGTACCACCTCTACAGCGCTGTAAACTGCAAATTTCCTGCTGGGACATTTCCTGGGCTCATTGGCTTTTTCCTGGAACCTTGGTACAAGTGTCCATGACACTGTAACTCTTGCATTCAGGACACTTGCAAAGTTAACAACATGTGAGGATGCTGTCAAGTTCTGCTACTAACTCAAAATGTATCCAGGACCCTCTTAGTATAACTGCATTGGGTCTCTGAATGTCTGCTCAGAGAATCTGGGAAAGTATAGTAGAATATCTTGGAAGCCTTATAATGTAAGGTACCCCCTCCACAAACCCCACACTCTACTTTCAAATTAATTTGCATTTTTATGTCCTGGAGCCTTCTATGAGTGAGGTCTTACCCTCAAGACACCTTTCCTGTGTCTTTAGTTACTCTGTTGCTATAATAAAATTAAGAAGCAAATTAATAAAGGAAGAATTTATTCTAGCTTGGAGTTTTAAAAAAATACATTTCATCATGGTAGAAAAGGCATGGTGAAGTTCATGGTAGTAGGAACATGAACCTGAATCCATCAAATCTTAACAGATCAGGAACCAGAGTGTCAGAGGGTACATTCTACACTTTCCAGGAGTGGAAAGCAGTATACCCAGAGTCATGAAGCAGAGGTGGTATGGCTGGACTCTGACCTCCACACCCAGAACTCTTTCTTGGCACCATTAAGAAACTTAGGACTCCAGGTCACTGATCAATCCAAAGGCCTACAAATTTTGCTATGGCAACAAAGAAAGTAACTAAACAACAACAACAACAAAATTAGTATTGAGAAAAGGGATCATTACTGTGATAGCCCTAACTATGTGGTTTGTAGGCCTTCAGAAAATAATTAAAAAAGGGCAAGGTTTTACATTTTCCTTGAGCCAAGACAGTCTCCTTTACTCATCCAATGCACTTGCTAAATGGATGCAAGTTCTTGTAACAAGAAGCCTGAGTGAGTTTGCCTTTTCATTTAGTCAAAACAACTAATTGCATATGATTTCTAGCTACTTCAAAAATCTATCACCTGAGAATTTGCCAGCCCCAACATCAAAGTAACATCCCAAAAAGATATGGGAAATAACCAATACAAACAGGTCTGCACTCTTCTAGGCATTCAGTGGTATAGTAGATACTAGGCCCTCCTTGCCAAATTGAAGGCAGCTCATAGCTCAGTAGCTAAGTTCTGGTCCCCCTATGCCTTCTAAAAGACCCTCCTGGATAAACACACACACACACACACACACACACACACACACACACACACAGCCAGGAAGCATGTGAAAGGCCCAAGAGGGAGCAGCACTTTTCTATCCAAGGTAAGCAAGTTCCCTTGCCTTGCTGCCCCTCTTCTAATGAAGGAGCCAAGAGCCACAACTCTCCAATATAGAAACATGAACCCTAATGACCATCTGAGCTATGGTGTGGTGGCTCTAGCAAAAATTCAACCATTTATTTTATAGGCTATGAAAAGAGAGGCAAAGAACTTGCTCAAGTCCACACAGCCAGTAGCAGCAGGAGGGAGGACTGGCCCACTAGGCCCTGATTCCCACTCTGGCACCAGGTGACAGCATATCACTCCTACAGCCAATTCCTCCTCACCAACAAAAGGAGGCTTGAACTACTGAAACCTTCACGGTGAATTGTTTGACTGATGACTTTTTCAGGTGCTTAAATGAGAGGAGGTAGCTCTTTCTTCTTAACTTCTTCCTGCTACTTTCTTCTCCTATATTCACAACAATCCCCACAAAGTTCAAATAGGTACACACACACACTGATATCCCACATGGAAACTGATGACAGACTTGCCCAACATGGCAAGTATGACATGACTATTCCCAATATACAGAGGAAAACACTGAGGTTCCCAGCTTCAAATATAGCAAAGCTGGTAAGCAACAGAGCTTCAACACTAGGATCAAACCCCCTTTTCCAGAGAGAGCAGAGAAGTGCCTAGTATCCTGTGTTCCTGGAAGCCTCACCCTGTGGTCTGGCACATGGACATACCCAGACTGCTTTATAGGGGCAGGTCCCTGAGCAAATGGCTGCCTACCATTTGTGGTAACTCAATCCCACTATGAACACTGAATTTGCACTGTCCCAAAATACAACTATGAAGGCAGTTCTATTTAACTAGATGGAGGTCTTAGGACTCACCGATCAGGCTCAGTAACCAGCTGAAAATATTATTGCTCTGTGTTCTAAAAGCCATGTTAAAAAGAAAATAACATCACATTCAGGTCAGCTGTCTCCCAGCAGAGGCCAGATGGGTGCAAAGCTCCACAGGAAGGCAGCTAGGAGCACTTGGGGACAGGCCTTCCCACTCCTGGATCAAAAGGCCTTTCTTTGACGAGACTATGGCAGGCCACCATCACTTGAGAAGCATTAGTTTGGGGAGGCAGAAAACCAACAAAAAGATGCCAGCTGGTTTTTCCACACTGATTAAGTCACCTCGAGTGACAGGCCCTGTCTCCAGAATGATCCCCATGTAGGCTGGAGCTTGTGGGGACCAGTGTTGAGAGGCCACTTAGAGAGAGAATAAAGGTGCTGTGACGGATGGGCTCGAGGCAGATCATATGACACAGGGCTGGCAGCAGCTCATAAACCACCTCTCTGCCAATATCTCTACCCAGCGATGGGGAAAAGCTTCAATCAGCTTACACCAGCTCATACTAGCAAATAAAAGCAGCACAGAGAAGTCTGTGCCAACAGCCTAGAATTTTCCAATCAGATCTGGCTCCAAAATTGGCAGGCAGACGATGACTTCAGAAGAGAGATAGCTATGTGCCATAGAATAAATTCATAATTCTAGCATTAGAGGTTAAAGCAAGAGAATCTCTAGTCAGCCAATTCTCCATAGTAAGACCCTGTATATAATCATGTTAAAATCTGTACACCTAAAGAAGCTAAGTAAGAAGGAGGACCCTGGGTAAGATGCTCAATCTTCATTCAGAAAGGCAAATGGGATAGACATCAGAAGAAGGTGAAAATAAGAAACAAGAAGGGGCCTACCTCAGAAGGCCTCTGAAAGACTATCCAGCAGGGTATTAAAGCAGATGCTGAAACTCATGGCTAAACTTCAGGCAGAGTGCGGGGAATCTTATGAAAGAGGGGGGGGGGGATAAAAAGACATGGAAGGGTCTGCAGCTCCACAAGGAGAACAACAGAACCAAAAAATCTGGACACAGTGGTCTTTTCTGAGACTGATACTCTAACCAAGGATTATTCATGGAAATAACCTAGACCCCCTGCACAGAGGTAGCCACTGGTACCTCAGTCTCCAAACGGGTACCCTAGTAAGGGGAACAGGAGCTGTCTTTGACCTGAACTCAGTGGCTGGCTCTTTGATCACCTTCCCCTGAGGGGTGGGAGCAGCCTTACCAGGCCACAGGAAGACTATGAAAGACAGTCCTGATGAGACCTGATAGGCTAAGGTCAGATGGAAGGAGAGGAGGTCCTCCACTATCAGTGGACTGGGGAAGATGCATGGGAGGAGATGAGGGAGGGAGGGAGGGAGGGAGGGAGGGAGGGAGGGAGGGAAGGAATTAGGGTGAGCTTGGGAGGGGATGAGGGTGGGGCTACAGTTGGGTTACAAAGTGAATAAACTGTAATAAATAAAAAATTATTTTTAAAAAAGACCCGGTCTCATTATTTCTAAAAGACAAGGGGAAAAAACACAAACAAAAAAAACTAATGCAACGAGTATCCTTTGAACTCCATCTGAAGATGGTCCCTCCCACCACAGTGGGTAGCAGGCCATGTCCACTACCTCAGCAGAAGAAATACTAAACATTCTCTTTCCTATCCACTTGAATCTTTCCTATTCCGGAGCTCAGTGCCCTTTGAGGCTATTTCTCCTCGTAGATTCAATCTCTATGACTTATAACAAATGAAGGATAGCCTAAGGGATCAGGTACCACCCTAACACAAGGAGCGAAATGATCTACTGCATTCAGCCAACAAAGGATTAGTCATCTCTGTACTGCCAGAGAGTACCAACATCACTGGACATCCCAGCTTATAAACATGTCATTTCATGCTCTGGGCCTGTTCAAACTGCATCATCAATTTTAGAAACTGCCAGGAAAAACAGATCCTAGTAGAGAAAGGCCCTCTCTCTCAGATGACTTTTTTTAGAACCATATTTAAAAGAGCAAGTCTGGATCAAAAGTAGCATCTAAGCTAGATGTTGTGGCATGCACCTTCAATTCTAGCATTTGAGAGACAGAGGCAAGTGGATCTCTGAGTTTGAGGCCATTCTGGTCTACATATTGAGCTCTAAACCAGCCAAGGCTTTATAGTGTGATCTTGTCTTTAGGGAGAAAAAAAAAAAAAGCAGAGTCTATACTAGTTTCTGTTTTACTTCAGCTGACTTAGTGTCACCTTCTCAGCACTGGCAGAAAGATGAAATCAGACATACCATGAAACTTTGCTACCTCTAGCTTCTGTAATTATTGATGTGGTCAAGAGCATGAAATGCAGAAGCCTGTAACACACCTGGTCAACAGTGCTGGTCCTAGCAGCCCTTTCTGGAAAAAACACCAAGGTCCACCCACACTGGCCCTGGTTATTTGCATGTGCTAACTAAAGATGCTGTTCCTCCAAGCCCTTCCCACCCAGTAGAGGGGAACTGACAGTGTGAAGTAGTTTTCCCAACTCCCTTCCACCTTTGCATCTCATTCCCAGACCTTTTGAAGACCCAGTTCTCATGGGCCAGGCTCCTGTGTCAGTCCTTTCCCTCATCCTAGCAAGTCAGAACATGGTGATAGTACCAGCATAGCACATCAGCTAATCTTCTCACCTTGTATGTACTTTGGAAACTTCCCTGCTTTGAACCACATTCACACTTTAAGTGAGTATCCATTTCCTGTGGAGTCCCATGTGATAGTTTGCACCATGATGCAGTGGGGTGGGTCCCAATCTGGCCTCCTTTCTGCTTTACAGCTACAATATTGAGCTACCACATGGGTAACACCCTCATAGGTCCAAGAGCAGATGCATCTGGCCTATTTCAAAAGCTGTCAAATGTTCCTCATTCAAATACCCCACTCAGGCCAGATCAGAGATTCACTGTGTCATCTTGGCACAATACATGGGATAGGATCAGTGGAAGGAAGGGAAGAACAGACCCCTATCTATGCTAGGGTATAGACTAAAACTACCAGGAATAACTTTTGGACCTTAGCCTGTAAGTAATGACAAGGTTAGAACAGGTACTGAACAGAAGCAAGGAGAAAAGAGCCATTGGATCTCCCAAGATAGAGGTGAGTAGTCCCAGTATCATAGACTCTCATGCCAGAGGAGCTTTGGTACATCACCTTCTGTCTGTCCTACATTCCTCTTCTGAGACACATCCTCAGATGGCTCTCTATCCTCTCCCTGCTGGCTGCTTTTCCTTCTCTCCTTAGAATGAGTTCCCCACAACCAAGCTCATCAGACCTCCACAGAAAAGCTCTGCCTGTCATTCTTAGTTCTGAATGAAAGGAACCTCAGACTAAACTAACTCAGGTAAAACTTTGCTTTCTTGGCTTCTGGGACCAAGGACCAGTAGACAGTCAAATTATAGACTGAGTAGAATGCAGCTACACCCAAGAAACAGGAACATGTCTCCCTAAAACCCCCTCTTCTCCTATGCAAGAGTACACACATGTGTACATATGTATAGATTTCACAGTCAGCCTCAGTACTGACTGGCTGGCCCACTTATACAACTCATGATAGAGAATGTGGCAGTTATACATTTGCTAAGTACCCAGTTCTAAGCCTTTTTAAAGTTAAAATATATAATTATTATTTTTATTTATGTGCACATACACATGCACACACACGCATATCATGGTATGCATGAATAAGTCATAGAACAGCTTTCAGGAATTGATTCTCTTCTTCCATGATGGCAACTGGGGATGAAACTCAGGTCATCAGACTTGGCAGCAAGGATTTTTACCCTCTGATGCAACTCAAAAGCTCCCTACTTTAAAAAAAATGATTTACTTTATTCTATTATGTGCACTGATGCTTGCCTGTATGTATGTCTGTGTGAGGGTGTTGGATCGCCTGGAACTGCAGTTATAGATGGTTGTAAGCTGCCACGTGAGTGCTGGGAATTGAACTGGGGTCCTCTGGAAAAGCAGCCAGTGCTCTGAACCTCTGAGCCATCCCTCCAGCCCCAACAGCTCCCTACTTTAAGCTTTTTCCTATAATAGAAGTACTTTTCCTCAGTCCACTGACTCCACAGAAAGGCTTCTCTCATTTGGCTCAGTTCATAGGTTCAGCTCTGCTCTAATAATCAACTGTAGTCTTGGCTGGCATCATTTAGAACATACATATTCTAGGACATCCATATAATATGTAAGTGGGAAATTTAGGAGACTGGGAAAGCTTAAAAGTGTCTACTGGATGACCCCATTTTAGAAGAAGCACTCTTTTCAAATGACCTTGAGTATATCTGGCTTTGCCAATTATCCCGCAGGTCTCTCTTTGTATATAAAGAAGTATGACCCCTAGGCTGGGGATGCAGCTCAGGTTAGGTAGAGCACTTGGTTGGCCTGCATAAAGCCCTGGATTCAATTGCCAGCATCATATAAAACCAGGCTTGGTGGTGTACAACTCTAATCACAGCACTTGGAAGCTAGAGGCAAGATGATCAGAAGTTCAAAATCATCCTCAGCTACATATAATGTTTGAGAACAGCCTGGGTCACATATATCCTGCCCACCCCCACCCCCAAAAAGAGAAAATATAAGACCCTCAAGGAAAATCAGAACAGTAGCAGAAAGACAAAAAGAAGTAGAATACTTAGTATTCTGATGAGGTAGGAATGATCATTTTACAACACTTCAAACAAACAGGCTTAAAGCCACTACGTGTGCTCGTCTGTAATTTTAGGCCAATGAAAGGGTTGGCTTGACTTTTTAGCACTTCCTGATTAGAAGCTTCATTTGTTATAACATCTTCTTTGTAACTATCAACAAACAAAACTGGCTTTATAACCCTTGTTTCCCGTTCTGGATAAGTTTCTTCTCATACTGACTCATGTTAACACATGTAACTGTTGACAGCAGCATGGATGCTCTGAGACTGCTATGCTACTTTATTTCTTACTCTAGAAAGAGCCAACAATAGTGTGGAGATGCTCAAGCCATCCCATGGAAAGAGCTGCCAGGAGAATAGCTGAAGCTCCTTGCCAACACCCAGCACCAACTTGTCAGTCATGTGAATAACTGAGGAGCAGATCCAGCCAACATCCTGATGTGACCTTTCCAGACTCCTGAGCCAAGAACACCTGCTATACTATCCCAGAGTTCCTGACCAACCAGACTAGGAACTAATAGGTTGATTCTTACTCCTTTTTTTTGTTCTTTTCATATTTTTTCCTTTTATTGAAAATAGAGTCTTTTCTCATACAATATATCCTAACTACAGTTTCCCCTCCCTCTACTATTCCCAGAGTCTCCCCTCTTCGCCTCCTTCTGGATCCATTCCCTTTCTGTCTCTCATTAGAAAAGAGAAGGCTTGTAAGAGATAACAATCAAACATGCAAAATAAAATATAATGAGATAAAGAAAAATCCATCACATCAAGGCTGGACAAGACAATGCAACAGAAGAAAAAGAGCTTCAAGAGCAGGTACAAGAATCAGACTCACGGCAAAATGTTGATTCCTACTCTTAACAGCTCTCTAAACTTACAGCTGGTGCTGCTTGCTTCTCTTTGTTGATTTTCTTATTTGCTGGTTTTTAAAAATCTTTTCTTTACCCCAAAATGCAAGCTCCCATGTGGTAAAGAATTTGCCTTTTCCATTTACTGTGCAGCCCCCAATTACAAAAGACAGCCTTGCCTGAGACATCTGATAAACACATAACAATCAAATTTGGCTCAATATCCACCAACCTTCCCTCACCCACAAAGAAGTGACTAGCAAACTTTAGGACTTATCCAAATGTGGGTTTTACATGAGTGGCCAGCTAATGGTTAAGTTCTCCAGAGAGAAGGTGTAGGGACCAGCCCATCCATCTTGAAGATGCTCATGGCAAGATCCTCTTGGCTTGTGGGGTGGACACTAGCCTGAGCTACCATCCAGTCCCTGGACAGATAACCAAACCCTTCTTTGCCTTCCAGAGGTCAGACTTAGATTGCTGACTCTGCCTCTTGATGAGAGGACTGTGGAAGCTCCTTGAAAACCCAGACAGTGGTAAGTTAGCTACATTGTCTGATGAGCAACACACAAGGGTTCTATACCTACCCACGTCAAACTATCTGGCCCATTTGAAAACAGCCACAGTTTGTACTTGACCTGAGAAGCACAGATGATAAAACTATAGAAAAGAACACTTCCTGGACTTTGTCACAGCCCTGTAGGGACAGCTTATTTTTAATAAGCTCCACTTGATGGAAAATATAACAGAGAAGTAAGAATGCTGAGAATGGCCCTGGCTAAGCCCCTAAGTATTAGGGGTGATAATTAACTACAATGCCAAGGATACTGGTACCTCCTACCTCTTTCATCCAGTCAGGATGAAAAAAAAATTTTTTTTGATGAGAAGTTCTACTGGTACTAGAAAACTCAGCAAAGTCTTCAAATGTAAAAGAGGGATTCAGAAACTGATTATGACAACAAGTGGCAATGAAAGGAACTTACTAATTCCCAGCTGAAAGTACCAAGGGGAACAGGGTAGCCTCTAAGTGGAGACTCTGTCAAGGTGTATGGAGAGAATTTGACTCGTTAATGCAAGAACCAGGCTCCCACTTCCTTTCAAATAAACAGCTCTTGGTACTGGCCCAGTAAGAAGGGAAGGACTGTACAACCAGAACGAAAATGGTCATCTATTAAGGATTTTTTTGTTTTGTTTTGTTGTTTTCACCTTCTTGTGGACTAGATGCACCTAAGAGAAAACATGGCTGGAAAATTCCACCAGCTCCTTATCTCAGCCTGACCCTGCTCTGTCTCATCAACTCTCCAGACAGGTCTCAAGGCTGTTGCCAGATGGGGAACAACCCAGGTCCTGCTCTCGCAGACATTGGTTCTCATTGCTGCTCCAGCTCCCTCTACCTGCTGGGTAAGGGAGCCCTCAGAGCCCAAGGCTGTCTGTCTTAGCAGTATGGTGACAATTTCTCATTTTCCATGCCCAGGCCAAGCCTTCCTCATGAGCTCCAGATCTGGATGCCTATCTCTCCTGGAATATTTTCACATGCATGTCTATTAAACATCTCCAATGAATGCTGAAGTGGCTCCAACTATGAAATGAAACTCTTGATCTTCCCTCAGCATAACCTCCCCACAGCCTTTGCCTTGCTTCATTTTCCCGCTGCTTAGGTCAGAACTTGGAAACTGTGGTGACCAATATTGTCAATTTGACATGATTTATAATCATGGAAGAGACAAGTATGCCCATGAGGAGCAATCTAGATGAGGTTAATTGAAGTGAGAAGATGTACTCTAAATATGAATGTCACCAGTCATGTCCTCCAACTATATAAAAAGAAGAAAATGGGGCTAGAGAGACAGCTTAGGCTAGGAACATTGGCTGCTATTCCAGGGGACCTGAGTTTAATTCTTACCACCCATAAGGCTGTTTACAACTGTCTGTAACTCCAGTCTCAGGAGATCCAACATCCTCTTCCAGCCTCCAAGAGTACCAGGCATGTACATGATACACAGATATTCATGGAGCCAAAACACCAACACACACACACACACACACACACACACACACACACACACACACACACAACCTTATGAATGAATTTTTTTTTTTTAAAGAAGAAGGAAGAAGGAGCATAGGAGGAGGGAGAGGCAGAGGCAAGGATAGCCTGTATCCATCACTCTCCACTTTTTGACTATGGATGCAAATGACCACTTGCCTCAAGCTCCTGACACAAAGACTTCCCCACCATAATGAACCAAAATAAATCTGCTTCCTTAAGCTGCTTGTCAATTATTCTGTTGACCCAAAGCAACTAATAGAGAAAACATCCTCAACAATTCTATCTCATCTCATTCATCAGGGAACACTGGGAATTCTGCCTTCAAGACATACCCCCAATCCCAATCCAACCACCTGTCCTTATAGTTTCCCTGTTGGCCCAAACACTGTGGCTCTCATCTGGATTGGTATAAACTGCTTCCTCTCAGAGCTCCCATATTTCACCTATGCCAGCCGACACCAGATGCCATCCAGTTCTCTGCTAAAATTCTCCACTGCTTCCTTCACTTCATGCAACATAAAAGCCAAAGTTCTTGAGGTATATGGTCTTGTGTAATCAATACTTCTAACCCTGTGCTCGATTTCCTCTCCAGCCATGGACACTCTTGCCAAAAGGCCTTCTCACTGCAGGCTCCCTATCTGTAAACCCCTTTCATTACCTATTAGATCCCACTCCGTCTAGTCTTCAGTCACATGTCACCTTTGCAAGAATACCTATGCTGACCATTCTCAACACTATAATCCGGCTTTCTTTTCCTTACTACCAACCCTATAATCTGCTCTGGTTATTATTATTTTTTGTACTCTATTTGCCACATTTTAGGGTTTAGAAACACTGGCCTCATTGCTTATGGAATATGGCAACCCTTTCCTGGCTAAGTTCAAAGATCTTAGTTTATTGCATCACTTTATCCCAAAATGTCTAGAATTCTAACTATCAAAGAGTACTTGTGTTATACGAATGAAAGGCTAAAGAATAATGAGGAGTTTGATACTGGGGCTTCTCATCCAGGCTCAAGTGAAAGTTTTGCTATGGATCACAGTGTTCTGGGTCTCTGAAGAAACAAAACTGAGAGCTCTCTAAAATACAGTCAATGTGGTTCAATAGGTAGGTATGCACAGAGAGCTTTAGTATAGGCTTGACCATTAGTCCTCGGGTTTGATGGGCATAACCAAAGATCCTGAAAAAGAGGAGTCCCTCATACACTGAAATTAACACCTCCCCACAGTCTCACAAGAGCTACCATTCTGGCAGTCCATATCTGGACCCAACAATTTCCTTCAATAGCCATATATTCCATCAATACACTGTCAGTACAGTGTAATAATAATGCAAATGTACACAGGTAACAAGGACATAGGAGACAGGGAAAGTGAGGTGGGGAAGGCTTTGTGAACAGGACTAGGAAAACAAAGCAGGCATCTGTCAGAGAAATGAGATCATGGAGAGGCATCTTGGGAAGAGATGATTCAGATACCCAGCCTGGCCAACATTGTGAGTTCCGGGAGAGCCAAGGCTACACAGAGAAACCCTGTCTTGAAGAAGAAAAAGAAAGAAAAGAAAAGAAAAAAGAAATACTTAGCTGTAATTAACAGTATTGTAATGTTCCTCTTTTCTTTCCTTCTCCTTCTTCTACATGTTATTTTTATGCATTGCTAGGTATGGAACCCAGGTCTTTTATGTGTACTAGGCCAGAGCTCTACCATTGAAGCACACCCTAAGCTGTTGTGGTTTGAATAAGAATAGGCCTTACGGGCTCATATCTTTGAATGCTTGACCATCAGGGAATGGCACTACTTGCAGAGGATTAGTAAGTATGGCCTAGTTGAAGGAAATATGTCACTGGAGATGGCTTTGGGGTTTCAAAAGCCCATGAGAAGCCCCATATTTCTCTCTGACTGCCTGTAGATCAAAACGTAGCTCTCAACTACTGCTTCAGCCCCTGCCTGCAAGCTGCCACACTTCCCATCTCACCTTGATGACAATGGACTATTGATGACAATGGACTATTGATGATAATAGACTATTGATGACAATGGACTAAGCCTCTGAAACTGTGAGCAAGCTCCCAGCCAAGCGTCTGCTCATGGAGTCTGTTTACAGCAACAGAGCACTGACTAAGACATAAACCCTTAGTCATTTGGCTTTTTGGTTGTTTGTTTGTTTGTTTTAAAGAGCCCTTACTCTTTAGAGATACATACTGAAAATTTCTTTTTTTTTATTTTTTTTTATTATTGACAAAAACAATCATTTTATTGTTAAAATTGTTAACTAAATTATTTTTTTTGAATTTTATTTTTTTATCAGTTACATTTTATTAACTCTGTATCCCAGCCGTGTCCCCCTCCCTCATTCCCTCCCAGTCCCTCCCTCCCTCCCTCATCTCCACCGTGCCCCTTTCCAAGTCCACTGATAGGGCGGGACCTCCTCCCCATTCATCTGATCCTGTTTTATCAAGTATCTTCAGGACTGGCTGCAAAGCCCTCCTCTGTGGCCTAATAGGACTGCTCCTCCCTTGGGGGGTGGGGAGGCCAAAGAGCCAGTCATTGAGTTCCTGTTAGAAATAGTCCTTGTTC